>JAMPIV010007981.1:0-72299 GCA_024509875.1 Oreohelix idahoensis
TATATTTCCTTTAACCTGGGAGACTTAGCTTCTGTTTTCTTTCTTGTCATATCCTTTCTCTTTGCAATGGTGTTTAACATTTCTGGTGTTATTTAGTCTTGTCTATTTCTTTCTTGGAATCCCAAGCATAACTCACTGCTTTCTTTGGATATTGTTGAGAGGGTGTTGAATTTCTGGTTGACATCATCGGTCGCTGTTCTTTCCTGGCTTTTGGCAGTCTGATATCATCTCTTTACATCAACAATGAAAGCTTTTCTGGTGAGGGGGTCTTTAAGTTTTGTGATGTAATATCTTTTCTGTTTGACTGCAACTGGTCCAGCAGCTCTGAGTTTTACCTTCAGTTTTGCTACTACTAGGTGATGATCACTTCCCACATCTGCGCCTCTTCTTACTTTCACATTTTGTAATGCTTGTCTCCATCTGCCTTTGATCATTATGTGATCTATCTGGTTTCTGTCCTGTCCGTTTAGCAATTCCCATGTTAACTTGTGCACATCTTTGTGTGGAAAAAGTGTTCCTCCAATGACCAGGTTGTTAATGTTGCAGAAGCTTATTAATTTGTCCCCATTCTCATTTACTGTTCCACTGCCGCATTTCCCCATTACTCTTTCATTATAAGAATTGTGTGTTCCAACTTTCACATTGAGGTCTCCCATTACTATAATAAGATTGTACTTAGGTGCTGTTTCCATTTCTTTTTGTAGCTGTTGACAGAACTCATTCTTGACCTCTTCATTACTGTCATGTATTCGTGCATAGCATTGAATGATTGTGGTGTTGGCAAATCTCCCTCTCAGTCTTGTTCATATCAGTCTGTTGTTGATTGGTTTCCATTCCAGTAAAGATCTTTCCATTCCTTCCTTCAAGAAAAAGGCTATGCCTTCATTGTGCTGACCATCCTCTTTACCAGAGTAAAATACTGTTTCACCTGTAGCTGTTTTTATTCTCCCCATCCTGGTCCATCTGTTCATTTATTTCCAGGATACGTTATTTGTAGTTCCTCATCTCTGCTGTGAACTGCCCCAGATTTCCTTCTCATTCATAGTTCTGATGGTCCAAAATCCAATTCTATACCATTGTTTAGACATACTAAATCAGCCAGTTCTCAAAATATATCAGACAGTTAATTAGCTTTATATGTTGTAAGTACCATTGTTTAGACATACTAAATCAGCCAGTTCTCAAAATATATCAGACAGTTAATTAGCTTTATATGTTGTAAGTACCATTGTTTAGACAAACTATATCAGACATATAACACTTGGCATTAAATTTTGACTTTTTGTGTGTATCTGAGATTAAACCAAGTTACCTTTATGTTGTTTGGGCTGTTGAATATGAAAATGGCAGTTAAAACACCAGATTAGCTCTAGTTTTTTAAAATATCTTTAAAACAAGTTTTACACATTTGCATATACATACCATATGATAATAATGCTCTTGGCGGAAATAATTCACAGTGATGCCTTTTTGCCTGTCACTTGTAATGAGTTTCTGGAGCATCTATCACAAGGGTCCAACAATAGTCTGCTAACATTGCAGCATTCCATTTTCCCGTGGTACCATTTTTTGAGGGTAGTAATGTCCTGATTCTTCTTCTTCTTTCGTTTGCTTGAAATATATTGTCTATATCTGCAATGTTGTTTCTTGTATAAACTTCACTGTCTTTTGTAGTTCATACAGACGTCCGTATAGTTTTGCTTCCAGTGTTGTTTCTCTGGGCCAGTGGGTTTGCCTCAATATATCATATTTAGGGCAATCTTGAAGTACGTGTTCCGCAGTCCACATGTACACATGGCTGAATTGCCAATCTTGAATTTTGTTAACATGTGGCTGCGGAGTTGGTTGTGTCCTGTTTTGAGATGCAGAATGACAATTTGTTCTGATCTGTTCATAGCTTGGTAGTCATCCTTTGTTGGTGTTGGTGGCTTTCTGATTGATTTGATCATCTTTTTCTTCTGATGGTATGTAACTGGTACATCTGTTTGCTCGTCTGCAGCACATTCTTTAGCCAGTCCGTCTGCTCTCTTGTTTCCTGGTATTCCACAATGAGACGGTATCCACTGCATGGCGACCCTGTGCTGGTTGCACAGTTCAGAAAGTAGGGCTTGTATACCTGGCAATTTTTTGAACTGAAGTGCTTGGAGTGCTGATCTTGCATCTGTCAGGAATACTACAGGCTGTGGACTGAGATTGGTGTTCAATAGTTTCTCAGTTGCCACCTTGATTGCCTGGATTTCTGCATCATAGTTGTTACAGAATTTCCCTGTTGGTACTCTAACCATATCCCTAGTGTTGTTTGGGTATTCTATGTTCACTCCTGCTCCTCCATTCTTTACTGCATTCTGTGCTGACCCATCCGTGTATACTTGGACCCAGAGGTCCTGTGGGTATTCATTATCCAGGAAACTGAGAGTGACTGTCCTACGTTGCATGCTGTTCTGTTCATCCTGTCAAATATTCCTTTCACTTTTGTCTGGATGTGTACTGTAGTCCAAGCTCCTCTCTCCAACGGGTTTGTTCTGGCACAGACTTTAGGGGGCTGTTAACTTCAGGCAAGTATGAGGTTTGTGTACAAAATCGTTTTAACCTGGTTGATAAAGCTGCTTCTTTTCAATCGCCCCATTGCTAGGTTTTGGAATCTGTTCTTCATTGGATGGCTCGGCATACAGAGGAACTTTTCTGCCTGTGTTAGCACTTTCTTGTCTCTGCGTTCTCTCAGTGCTTGTATCCTCCCCATTTTCTCCATCTCCACTATAGGCGTTGATTTCATTGCCCCCATGATGACCCTAAGCACCTGGTTTTGCACCTTATCAAGCTCTTGTAATGTGGTGTTTGATGCTGGACACCACGCAGCTGACCCATATTCCAGGTGTGGTTGTATGCCCTGCTGGTAAACTTTACTAAATATTTTCCTGCTGGCTCCCCATGTGGTTCCACTTAGTTTTCTCAGGATGGCTAACTTCCTCCTGGCCTTTGTTGCTGCCTTGTTGATGTGCTGCTTCCATGTCAGCCTATCATCAAATGTAACTCCGAGATAGGTGGGTTGTTTATCTTCTCTCAGGAGCTCTTCGTTTATCTTGATGAAACCAGCTTTTTGTTTGGGAGAGAGGGTGAAGAGCATAGTGCTGCACTTGTCTGTGTTGATGCTGACACACCATCTATTAAGGCATCTATAGCTCTTTGTAGCAGTTTGGTGGCCACTGTCGCATGCTCATCTATGCACCATATTACCAGGTCATCAGCATACATTACCACTTTCATTCCATGTGGTAGTTCAGCAACCAGGTTGTTGATGTAGATTAGAAAAAGTGTGGGGGACAGAACCCCTCCCTGTGGGACGCCATGATGCAGTAGAATTTTCTTACTCTACCATTCACTCTACAATTTCTCAATTTCTTCCGAAGCCCTTCTTTCCAAACCTTGTCAAATGCTTTCCTTAGATCTATCCATGCTGCTAGTATCAGTTTCTTATCTTGGAATGCATCCTCAATCTCTTGGGAAAGGTAAGTTGACTGATCTTTGGTAGAGTAACACTGCCTAAAGCCTGCCTGCTGTGGTACAAGAAGGTTTTCACTTTCAAGGTACCACTGTAGCCTGAGGTTGATGATACGTTCTATTGTTTTGCAGAGACAGCTTGTAAGGGTGATTGGTCTGTAGCTGGAGGCCATGGAACTGTCTTTTCCTGGTTTTAGGAGTGGTATCATGATTGCTTCCCTCCAGGTCTGTGGAACTCTGCCTGATTTCCAACAGATATTGAAGATCTGCAGCAGCTTTGTTTTTGCTGCGGTTCCCAAGTTTTTAATCATTTCATTGGACACTCCATACACTCCTGGCGACTTTAACATTTTTAATTTGGATATTGCAAGCTCCAGTTCTCTGAATGTGATTGGTGCCTCCATAACTTCAGGTATGGTTCCATCTCATCCTGCATATTGTTGTTTCTCACGAGTCTCCTGTTGCTTCTCTGGGCTAACGTCGGTGTTGTTGTCTTTAGCAAACTAGTCTGCAAAGTGATCAGCTGCCTGTTTTCCCATGAGGATGTTTCCATCTTTGTACAGTGTAATCTTTGAGTTTCTCCATGTACCCTCATAGTTAAGTTGTTTTACCAGCTTCCACAGTTTCCTTGTATCTGTTTTGAAGTTCAAGGACTCTTGTTTTCTCCTTCCAGATTCTCCGCCTGGCTTGCACTTGGCCCTTTCAAATTTGGCCTTAGCTTGCTGGTAGTTATTGTGGTGTTCTTGGCATGGACTGGTCTCTGCCTGCTTTCGAGATGTTTCCATGTCGTTGTGCAGCTGCTCTAGTTCACTATTCCAATATGGTTTGTAGTGCTTATGAGCCCCACTAGGTATTGTTTCACGAGCAGCCTGTAATATGCATCTGCTGAATTCATAGACTAGCTTATTGATGTCTTTGTCTACAGTCAGATCTCTAGCCAGTATACTGGTACGGTGCTGGTACATTGTCCTATCTGCCTTGTAGTTCCACCTAGAGAGAGTGCTGCTCTCCTTGACAAGTTCATTTTCCACAATTAGGAAGACTGGCCGGTGGTCGCTGCCTCCAAGTTGTTTCCCTACAACGCGTGTGGTGTTCCACTCCAGGCCTGATGAGTGGAATGCAAGGTCTGGTGTAGAGGTGGTATGCCATTATCTCGAGTAGAAGGTTGGTGGGTCGATTGGCTGGTTAATCAGGATAAGCCCATTGTCATCCTGCCAGTTTTCAAGCTCCTTGCCTCTCCTGTCCATGTGATCATAGCCCCAGCTCTGTGAGTGGCTGTTGAAGTCTCCACATACAATCAGTCTTTCCTTTGCTGGGATTGTGTTTAGCACCAGTGGGCGGTCACTCGGACAGTAGTAGTTGAGCAGGTGGAATTCTGAACTTTCTGTCCTGAGATGAAGCATCTGGTATTCAGCCCCCTCCATATATGTTTCAAGCTGACATGCACTGATGTTATTCCTCACGAGTGTCAGTATTCCACCCTTTCGCCTGTCTATTTGGTCAGATCGGTAGCACTGGTAGCCTTTGATTTTGAAGGCTATGTCCTTGTTGAGGTGGGTTTCTTGCAAGCAGCATACATTTACTTGCTCTTAATTCAAGATATTTTCGAGCTCTAATTTTTTGCTGTAGCCATCTTTTTTACAGTTGATGCCTTCAGCATTCCAGTGCATTATTTTAAGTGGTCTTTGCTTTGCTTGGCCAGTAGCTCTATTCTCATGCCTCCTGGCTCCATGGGGCAATTGAGGACCCCCAGTAGTAGGGGTTGGGCCATTTTGAGGCAGAGGGCCCGGCACTGCACCTGCCTAGGTGGTCCGTCACAGGGCGAGTGCCATAACATTTTGTAAATATAGGCATATTTCCATTGTGCGTGTGCGTGGCATCCTGATTGCTGTGGTGCGCCTCTTGGCTGGTTCCTCCATCTTCAGCACCTTGACTTGCTAGGGCAGACTGTTCTTGCTCGAGTGTAGGAGGGCCAGGCCAGTCTTGGTTTTTTGGCTGCTGGTTGCTGTACTTGAGCCCCATCTCAACGTCAAGGAGCTGGCCTCGATGGGGAATGTCCTGATGAAATTGTTCCCCATGCTCGTCACTGACCCCACTGCAGTTAGACGGGAAGAAATCCAGATGAGAGTGTAAAAATTGTAATTTCAAAGACGTTGCACCCTAGTCTCTCATAGCGCTGGAAGAGAGTTTCTACAAGCTCTAGGTAATTGTATTTCTTATTGTTTCCTAGAAAGTTTGTGGCCACTTGCTGGAAAGCATTCCAAGCTAACTTTTCATCACCTGTGAGGATATCATCAAAATGCTGATCTCAGAAGAGCTGGCGTTTCTGTGGATCAACAAATACACCTTCCTTGATTTTGGCCCCACTAAGTCTTGGAAATTTATCATGAAGGTATAAAATCCTGCCCCATTTTGATCCATGGTCTTTACAATATTCTTCATTAGTCCAGGTCTTATGTGGAGAACAGGGAGCAAGATCTTGTGGGATTCTACAAGTGGTTCGTTAAGTACATTCTTTTTTTCCCGGTTCAAGTGATTGTCACTGGGGCCAATCCTTTTTCTTGTAGTGTGAAGTCCTGGCACGGCTGTCCCACAGACAGAGGAAACAGCAAAACTTTGTGTAACCCTGCTGTAGCCCCATCAAGATGGCAATGACCTTCAGGTCACCACATATCTGCCACTTATACTTGTCATAGTTGATGGTGTGTAACAGTTGTTTCATGTTGTTGTACGTGTCTTTCATGTGGACTGCATACCGAGTAGAACAGATGGTAAAACATTACCATTATGGAGCAGCACAGCTTTTAAGCTCAACTTGGACAAATCAATGAACATTCTCCAATCGTTGTCTTTGTAGTTGATGTGTTGTGCTGCCATCAGACCCACTATATCAATGCAAGCAATGAGGTTATCTGTCATTTTGAAATATGGAAGCAGATCTTTTTGCTGAGCACAAAACACAGATACATGCACATTCTCTTCTAGAAGATTCCATTGCTGCAGTCTGGACCCCAATAGCTCTGCTTTATTTTTTGGCAATTTCAGATCTCTCACTAGATCATTCAATTCACTCTGGGTAATTTTATGTGGCTGTGCAGACTCTTTAATAGGCACATAATCAGGATCTCTTGATGTAGATGCTTTTATAGGTGATAGATGTTAACTGGCTTTATTATCTTCATCATCATCCAGAGTATAAGATTCTGGTGGATCCGGAACAGGAAGTCCTTCCTTGTGAGGCACTGGTCACATAGCAGAGGGAATATTCGGATAGGTCACAGGCTGCTTTTTCTTCTTAGAAATACCATGCCCAATTGTTGAAGTCATGCAAAAGTAACAATCATTAAGATGGTTTATCGGTTCCCTCCACACCATTGGAACTGCAAAATGCATGGATCATCCTTTTCGGTTCAACCAGCAGTGCAGATTCATTGCACCAAATTGACAACATATGTGTGTGGCCCAATACCAGTCCTGGTCACCGATCTCACAACCAAAATAAAGGCTGAAATTTGTCTTTATCATCGGTATAATGGGTCACCTTTGTGATAGCAAAGTTATTTGTCCACAATATAGCAATAATAATCCGCACTGTTTACACATACATGAGCCATCTTGGATGACTTGTCTGCACTCACAGAATCCATAACACAAATGATGACAAGGAAGAAACATGGCTGCAATGACTGCTACAGATTGCATCATCCAATTGTGGTGCTCAAGGCTATCTGTCTCATGGGGAATCATGTGCCAGGGTTATAGAAATATAGAAAAGAGAAGGACTGGGTCATTTGCATTGGGAAGGTAAAGCCACCAGCCTACTGAATCTACACCCCGCCCCCCCCCCCCCCCCCCCCCCCCCCCCACTCCTTTCCCAATCTTGAAAACGAGCTAATTTGCAATTTTTAAGTTCATAATCGTGATCAGCATGTTCAAATTAGTTAAAAATAGCTAAGTTTGTCTCGGATACATTTTGGCTGTTGTCCAGTGTAATTAGTCTTATATGTTGTATATACCATTGTTTAGACAAACTATCTCAGACAGTTAATTAACCTTATATGTTGTATGTACCATTGTTTGGATAATTTATATCAGACAGTTAATTAATCTTTTATGAACCATTGTTTAGACAAACTATATCAGACAGTTAATTAACCTTGTATATTGTATGCACTGTTGTATAGACTGGCTATATCAGAAAGTAATTAACCTTATATGTTGTATGTACCATTGTTTAGACAAACTATATCAGACAGTTAATTAACCTTATATGTTGTATGCACTGTTGTTTAGACAAACTATATCTGACAGTTAATTAACCTTATATGTTGTTTGTACCATTGTTTAGACATCCTATTTTAGACAGTTAATTACCCATATATGTTGTATGTACCGTTGTTTTGACAAACTATATAAAACATTTAATTAACCTTATTTGTTGTGTATACTGTAGTTTTGGCAAACTATATCAGACAGTTAATTAACCTTATATTATGTATGTACCATTGTTTAGACAAACTATGTCAGACAGTTAATTAACCTTATATGTTGTACTAGTGGTCATACCCGGCCCAGCATGGGTCCATGTCAGAATGAGTGCAATTCGGGTTTGGTGCGAATCGTTTTAGGAAAGTTTAACTTCTTTTGGTTCTAAACGTACTGTTGCATTGAGGTGTGCTTCTAAGGGAAAAAAAAATTTAGGTTAGGGCTTCTTTGTAGACAACATTGTTATTACAGACATGTGACAAGTAAGTGTTCTGACGCAGGCCAATCATCGGGATTCTTGGTATGCAGACATTCTGCCCGCTACCACAACCTCTACTGTCCTTTTTTGTTTTTTTATTTCAAGGATGAGATTTTTTTAAATTATAAAAAGCCAAAGCATTTAAAAACAGACATAATAAAGAGAAAAAGTACATGCGTCTATACATATATGTACATACATGCACATACATACATGTGTATTCATGATAGTACCACACGTTATTATGTATTGAAATGCATGCACGTACACTACCAAAGCCCTTTCCTCTATAAAATAATGCTGTAAGGGATACATTACATATAAAAGCACACACGTGTTGTTTCACATGCAACCTTAAACATAAAAAGGAAGGAGAATAGTACTAAATAACTTAAATTAATCATTTCATTCAAAAAATGTTTACACTTCTATTTTTTTTTTTTTTTTTTTGTAGCAAGAAACCAGAAGTGAAAGAAACATTGAAGGAATTTTAAAGGAAAACATTAATTGGAAAATTATGATGATATTTGTTTGAAAAGTAGGGTTGGAAAATAGTCCCAAAACATATTTTATTTTCATTTTTTTGCAATTTACAAAATTCTAACTAAGAATAAATACACCTATGTGTTAAAAAAGCTAAGAAAAAGAAACCTACTATTTGCAAGAAGTTGGATTGTATTGCCTAAAAATGATCCAACGGTAAAATAAAAAACCTAAGTGTTTTTAAAAGATATAAATAAAGATGAAAACGTAACAAAGAAATGAAAGGAACACGGAAAATTATTAACTAGTAAACTTATTAAGTAGTAAATAAACCTACTAATGAACTGTGAAAATTATTATGTAGGTAAGTAGCTTTTATTCCACAGCAGAAAAGTAACTGAAAAAAAACTGAAGCTACTTTCCTGTTCTCCATATCCAAATGAATCAGTAACCAATTATTATGTTAGGACATACAACATACACAAATCTTTTAGCACAAATAATTTACATTAAGGCTTCTGTGTAGACAAAATTAGTAGTAAGAACTCTACATAGCTGAGAATTATTCAAACTTTCCTTGTTAGAAATCCTGTCAGAACATATGCAAATCTTCTAGAACATTCAGAAATCTTCTAGCACAAATAATTTAAATGAAGTCTTCTGTGTAGAAGAAATTTGTAGTAAGAACTCTACACAGCTGAGAATTAAACAAACCTCTGTTGTCAAGAATCATGATTTAGAAAATTAGCATAACAATTGCAATGCAGTTTAAATTTAAGTAACAGCTTTACATAGCTGAGAATTATTCAAAGTTTCCTGGTCAGAAATTGTTGCTTAGAAAACTTACATAACAGAAAGAAAAATACTTCTTAATTTATTGAAAAATGGATACAATTTATGAATTATTATGTTTGTAGGCAAAGGGCGTTAACCAAAGAAACGATAAACTTATTATGTCCCCGGTCCCGTAAGATACAAATGAATGGAGTGAAGACAAATTCAATGCTCAACCTCCTGACGTTATACCATGACAATATATAGTTTAAAACCTTCCCAGAGAAATGTCCAATATGCCAGAGAAAACCACATCAAAATCCATTCAGCCAGTCTTGATTCATGAGTTAACAGACAAAAACACATTTTCAATTTTATATATATATATATATATATATATATATATATATATATATATATATATATATATATATATATATATATATATATATATATATATATATACTATTGTTTAGACAAACTATACCAGACAGTTAATTAACATTATATGTTGTTTATACCATTGTTTAGAACAACTATATCAGACAGTTAATTAACCTTAAATGTTGTAACTACCATTGTTTAGACAAACTTTATCAGACAAGTCATTGACCTTATATGTCACCATTGTTCTGGTCACGCTATGGAGGATGGAACCACTATTGCAGGAAGCTCACACTAAACATTGACAAGCTCTTACTGTGATGGTATCTGTAGCTATTTGTTTGACATGATGATGTTGCCAGCCTCATGATCAATCTTATAATAGTGCCTTGTACAACATCCTGAGGCAACAATATTCCTACTCTTTCTTTGTCTCATCAGAGATCCTTAAAACTACAAGGGGCCTTATTAGACCTGCTTGTTTGTTATTTGTCTCATCAGAGATCCTTAAAACTACAAGGGGCCTTATTAGACCTGCTTGTTTGTTATTTGTCTCATCAGAGATCCTTAAAACTACAAGGGGCCTTATTAGACCTGCTTGTTTGTTATTTCAGTCTTTTATTTATTTATTTGTTTTTGACACAAACAATTCAAATGGTTTTTTTTTGTGTTTGAAAGTTTACTGTGACCTTACACAGTCTTATTTCATGTAGAAAATAATTGTGTGCTCTGTATATTTGTATATGCGTGTGTTTATAAGTATGTACATGAACATGTGTCCCTGCATGTATACATAAGTGTATGTGTTTGTTTGCATATGTGCATGTGAATATGTCTTTGTATGTGTGCATAAGTGATGACAATAATAAGAAAATGATTACAGAAAAAAACATATCTGCCCTACATTTTGATATTGTGTATTTCAAGTTAACTCCGCCTAGGCTGGTCCCAAGCCTGGCTGAAAAAGGAGGAGGGTGGCTTACATAGAGTCTGTAAGGAGGCAGCACCTGCACCATGCATAGGCACAACAGGCCAATCATCTGTGTGCATGAAACCATGATTATGCAAACTACAAGAGAGAAAACTGGACTGGTTCTAAAGGTGACAATCTGTAACAGACTATAGAACTTGGAACACAAGAAGTATAAATGGGAAAGAAGAGGAGCTGGAGGAAGAGATGAGATCAAAACTAGAAATCCTGGCCATAACGGAAACAAAGAAAAAGGAACAAGCATTCATGGATCTCGATGGCAACACGCTGCTCTACATTGGTGTACTCACATCTGAAAGAGCTAACGGGGGTGTGGGTTGCATTGTGGCCAAAAACAAAAAAGATAGTATCAAGAGATGGATTTTTTTCTCAGAGCATATTGTGGTTGTAAAACTGATGGGCAAAGCAGCAGGGCATGATGGTATAATACCAGAAATAGTTAAGTACATGGGAGCATCAGGTGACCTATTACTCTTAAAGGTCCAACAGGCAGCGTGGTGCAACAAGACCATTCCAAAGGATTGGGAGATTGCCATCATAACACCAATTTTCAGAAAAGGTGACAATCGACAATGTGGACACCATAGAGGCATATCCCTTCTCAGTGTACCAGGTAAAATCTAGTCTAGAATCCTAGAACAGAGACTCAGGCGCCTAGCTAAGTCACAATTGGATGAGGTCCAGTGCAGATTCTGAGCAAACCAAAGTACTCAAGACCTAATCTTCACAATCAGACAACTGAGTGAAAAGGACTTGAGTATAAGAGTGAGATCCATATTTGTTTCATAGATCTGTAAAAGGCGTTTAACAGGGTCCCCTGGAGCAAACTTTGGGACTGTCTGGTAAGGAAAAACATTCTAGCACCTCTGATTCATGCTATACAGAGCTTCTACAAGTCTTGCAGAAACTATGTGAGGATGGCAAACCATAAGTCAGAAGAGTTCAGGACCACCACTGGTGTAAGACAAGGTGATACCCTGTCACTTATCTTTTCATACTCCTCACGGATGATGTCATCAAGGCATGTAAGGAGAGAACAAGAAAGCATTCAGTGGGGTACTGGAAGATGAGACAGTTCTGTATTTCAGAGCTGGCATTTGCTGATGATGTTGCCCTGATTGCTAAATCAGAGGCACATCTCCAATCTAACCTGCAAGTCTGGAAGGAAGAGCTAGAGAAGAGAAGGTTGGTCATAAGCAGCTCTAAAAACAAAATCCATAGTGATATCACGAGAAGAAGGAAGACATCAGGTTAAGCTGGGAGAACAGGTCCTGGAGCAGGTCGACCACTTTAAATACCTCAGAGCTGTTATAAAGGGAGACATCAAATAAGAGTTGGCCACTCAAAAAGCAGCAGCTGGGAGACTTTTTCAGGCCATAAAATGAAGATTCCTCAGCAAGAGAGAGATAGGTAAGAAAACTAAGATGGCAGTATGCTGCTCCACCTATGTCTCAATCTTGACGTTTGGATGCGAGTCATGGGCAATGACTACAACCCCCACAAGCCAGATCCAAACCTCAGAAATAAGATATCTGAGGAAGGTGGTTGAAGTAACAAGAAGAGACATGGTCCAAAACCAGACAATATAGTCAAGGCCTAAAATCCCACCCCCTGCAAGTAGAACAGTCCCAACTAGGATGGTTTGGCCATGTCTGCAGAATGGGAGAAGATTGGCTACCACAACATGCATGTGAAACTAAGAGCCAGGGATCCAGACCTCCAGGATGACCCATAGTCCGCTGGGAGTACAACATTAGACAATCTTTGAAGCACCAAGGACTAGAATGGAACCAGCCATTAGGAAGACAGCCGATAGGATAGTCTAGCACTCTCTCTTCCAAACCTCTTCACCTCACAGTAGAAGGGGAACGACTAAGTAAGTATTACAAGTGCCATAAATATGAAGAGAAATCAAGTCCAATACAAAAATCTCAATCTTCACCTCCAGTGTCTGAAATGTCCAGGGTAAAAGAGTTTTTGGGAGACTCAAAAACACACATAGTAGAGAACTGGATGCAAAAGTCAAAGATATGAGTCAGTCATGACGACACCTTGAGCTGATAGTATACAACAAGAGGAGTTGGCTGTTTAGGGAGCTACAAGTGATAATGATGATGTGTCATAAATGCCTGAATTGATCAACATTTGTTTCAGGCTGATTGTGACAGCAGCTGTACTAAAACTGAGATACAGTATACTGGCTTCCCGGACATGCCAGAAAGTCAACAACAGTTATGTTTATTTGGAGATGAGAAAGGTATGTATAATAGCAATGTTATTATTTTAAATTCATATTTTGGCTGCATACTTGATTTCAATATCTGGACAGCATGACATTTAATACCAAGCAGCGAGTGGGGCTTTCTTGGAGAATTAAATCTATTTACAAATTTTAATTAAACTTGTTTAATGTCTACATAATGGAGATAGAGGCTGTTACTGCAGTAACCAGGGCAGTTATTGTGTCACACTCTCAGTCCTTGCTTTTAAAGGTTCAAAATGGATGTCTGTTGCATGAATAGAAAATATTATAGAGGCCTTGGTCTTCAGAATCTGGTGTGAATCTACTGTACAAGTCATTCAGGTGTATGACACAACAATAAGTGTGCTGAAAGACTAACTTCATGTGCACCCAAAGTGGAGACACTGGTCCTGCACAAGGGGGAGATACTGATGACAGTTAATGATCATCTGTTAGAAAACAACACTGCAGCAGATGGATCAACTAGGCTAAGATAGCTGGAATGTGGCACCAAACATAAGACTAGCAGGTATGACGTATGAGAGGATACATCCGACATGTGTGCAATCAGGATGCTACATTACTGTAAGCATTCATACACTTCAACATTTGCTGAGGAAGACCTAGCACCAATGGGTTTGCCTGGATTGCTATGATGTTGATCCTGAATAACAATCACATAATTATCAGGAAATCGTGCTTATGTGTTTGTTACTACACTTTGCTAACAAATTTTAACTAAACATATAAGACATGCATTTCATTATTTATCTTTGCTCATTATTTTTAATATTACAGGTGCTTATTCTTGTCATCAGTGCAACACTCATTTCTTCCAACTTGATGTCCTGGATAAGCATATGAAAGCAGTACACTGAGATGGAGGCTGGGAGTTTGATAATAAATGTAGTGATCCTCAGAATGTGTTACCACAGGACAGTGGAAATATCATGAATGAAGCAGTGAATAAGATGGGAGATGCCACTTTTAATTATGTCGCAAGAGAAGATAGCATCAACAAGAGACTCAATGGTAATGAAGCATCAGTGAACTTCATCAACAGTCAGGAAAGGACTTGAGATGATGGCACGTGACAGGAGGACTTGGCATGTGTTTGTTGAAGGCCTATGCTCCTTTGGGAGTGGAGGGTTATGAATGAAATCTGTAACATAAATTGTAGTAAAAAATGTTCTGCCAGTGAGATAAATATTCAGCTTTGTGTGACTGACAGATCTGTTGCTGCTTGCAGTGATTTAAGCACTCAGTCTCACAAGAAAATAGAGGAAGACAAGTCCTACAAGTGTGACATTAATGGAGCATCATTTTCTGTGAAAGATAACCTACATCAACATAAAACAATACATACAGGAGAGAAGCCTTACAAGTGTGTTGTTTGTGGTGCAGCATTTACTCTGAGCAGTAATCTACAAAAACATAAAAGATTACATACAGGAGAGAAGCTTTACAAGTGTGATGTTTGTGGAGCAGCATTTACTGACACAGGTAAACTACAATGTCATAAAAGAATACATACAGGAGAGAAGCCTTACAAGTGTGATATTTGTGGTGCAGCATTTACTGAGAGTAGTAATCTACAAAAGCATAAAAGAATACATACAGGAGTGAAACCTTACAAGTGTGCTGTTTGTGCAGCAGTATTTACTGTGAGTGGTACTCTACAAACAGTCCCAACTAAGATGGTTTGGCCATGTCTGCAGAATGGGAGAAGATCGGCTACCACGTCAAGCATGGGAAACAAAGAGCCAAGGATCCAGACCCCGAGGACGACCCAGAGTCCGCTGGGAGGACAACATTAGACAATCTTTGAAGGACCGAGGACTAGAATGGAACCAGGCCAGGAGGAAGACAGCCGATAGAATAGTCTGGCGCTCTCTCTTCCAAACCTCTACACCTCACGGTAGAAGGGGAACGACTAAGTAAGTAAGGTACTCTACAAAGTCATAACAGAATGCATACTCGAGAGAAGCCTTACAAGTGTGATGTTTGTGGAGCAGCATTTACAATGAGTGGTAGTCTACAAAGTCATAAAAGAGTACATACAGGAGAGCAGCCTTACAAGTGTGATGATTGTGGTGCAGCATTTACTCAGAGTGGTAGTCTACAAATATATAAAAGAATACATACAGGAGAGAAGCCTTACAAGTGTGATGTTTGTGGAGCAGACTTTTCTGGGAGTGGTAGTCTACAAAAGCATAAAAGAATACATACAGGAGAGAAGCCTTACAAGTGTGATGTTTGTGGTGCAGCATTTACTGAGAGTAGTATTCTGCAAACACATAACAGAATACATACAGGAGAGAAGCCTTACAAGTGTGATGTTTGTGGAGCAGCATTTACAATGAGTGGTAGTCTACAAAGTCATAAAAGAGTACATACAGGAGAGCAGCCTTACAAGTGTGATGATTGTGGTGCAGCATTTACTCAGAGTGGTAGTCTACAAATACATAAAAGAATACATACAGGAGAGAAGCCTTACAAGTGTGATGTTTGTGGAGCAGCATTTACTCGGATAAGTAGCCTACAAAGACACAGAAGAATACATACAGGAGAGAAGCCTTACAAGTGTGATGTTTGTGGTGGAGCATTTACAGAGAGCAGTAAACTACAAAGACATAAAAGAATACATACAGGAGAGAAGCCTTACAAGTGTGATGTTTGTGGTGGAGCATTTACTGGGAGCAGAAGTCTACAAAAACATAAAAGAATACATACAGGAGTGAAGCCTTACAAGTGTGCTATTTGTGCAGCAGTATTTACTGTGAGTGGTACTCTACAAAGTCATAACAGAATGCATACTCGAGAGAAGCCTTACAAGTGTGATGTTTGTGGAGCAGCATTTACTACGCCAGGTAACCTACAAAGACATAAAAGAATACATGGAGGAAATGAACCTTACAAGTGTGATGTTTGTGGCGCAGAATTTACTCAGACAAGCCACCTACAAAGTCATAAAAGAATACATACAGGAAATAAACCTTAGAATTGTGATGTCTGTCTAGCAGCATTTACTACGAGGGGTAGTCTACAAAGACATAAAAGAATATATACAGGAAATAAACCCCTTAAAAGTGTGATGTCTGTGGTGCTGCATTTACTCTGGTAGGTCACCTAGAAAGACATAAAGTATACATACAGAAAATAAGCTGTACAAGTGTGATGTTTGTAATGCTGCAATTACTGAGAGTGGTAGTCTACACAGACATAAAAGTATACATAGCTTAGTGTGAGTGAAAGGGCTGCTGCTGCTTACAGTGATTTAATCAACCGGCCTCACAAGATAATAGATCCTACAAGTGTGATATATATAGTGTATCATTTATTGAGAAGGATAACCTACAACAACATTAAATAGTATACACAGGAGAGAATCCTTACTGGCGTGATGTTTGTGATGCAGAATTTATTCAGTGTCTTCTTCTTGTTTGGTCCTTAGTGCTGACTGACAAAGCAATCAGTGACCAGCATGCCTGGTGGTGTCTTGTAGGACAGCAACAAACTGTCTCTACTTTGCTCTTTCAACAACCATTCTTCATGTGGTGCCCCAGCCCTGGTTCATGCTTAGCATTTCAGCATCCATAGTTCTCTGTCAGGTGGCCTTTGGTCGTCCTTGCTTACACTTTCTATCTGGAGTCCATAGCATGGCAGTTCTGGTGATGGTGTCAGGATATCTTCTGAGGATGTGGAAAACCCAATTCCAGTGTCTACCAGCTATGATGGTGCACATGTGTTCTTGGTGGCTCCACATTAGCAGTTCTTGGCTGGTGATGGCTGAGTATAAGAGTGAGATCCATCTTTGTTTCATAGATCTGGAAAAGGCGTTTGACAGGGTCCCCTGGAGCAAACTTTGGGACTGTTTGGCAAGGAAGAATATACCAGCACCTCTGATTCATGCTATACAGAGCTTCTACAAGTCTTGCAGAAATTATGTGAGGACAGCAAACCATAAGTCAGAAGAGTTCAGGACCACCACTGGTGTAAGACAAGGTGATATCCTATCACCTTACCTCTTCATACTCCTTATGGACGATGTCATCAAGGCATGTAAGGAGAGAACAAGAAAGTATTCAGTGGGGTACTGGAAGATGAGACAGGTCTATATTTCGGAGCTGGCATTTGCTGATGATGTTGCCCTGATTGCTAAATCAGAGGCACATCTCCAATCCAACCTGCAAGTCTGGAAGGAAGAGCTGGAGAAGAGAGGGATGGTCATAAGCAACTCTAAAACAAAATCCATAGTGATATCACGAGAAGAAAGAAGACATCAGATTAAGGAGGTCCACTACTATGAAAACTGGATTTTACGTACAAAATATAGATTTTTTACTTTTGAGCTTATTTTATTAAATAATCATCGAGGAATCGATTGAGCAAGGTTTTATAACATAAAAAATGCATTTGATGTATCAAAAAGCATATTGTCGGCACCACCCCCATGCTATGATTTTCAAATTTGTGCCGAAAATGCACGATTTCTCACTAAAACTATCAAACAGAGGAGTCTCAAATTTGGTTGGCATGCATGTAGTACACATCTATATCTTTAAAAAAAACACATCTGCATTTTTGATATTTTGGTAATTTTCTTTTATAAATTTTTTAAAAATATTTAAAAAAAATATTTTTTCACACAAATATAGTTTTTTTTTTTTTTTAAATCATTAAAAATATAATTTAAAACTTATAAAAATAATCATGAGTAGTACACATCTATATCTTTAAAGTAACACATCTGCATTTTTGATATTTTGGTAATTTTCTTTTATAAATTAAAAAAAAAAATATTAAAAAAAATATTTTTTCATACAAATATAGTTTTTTTTTTTTTAAATCATTAAAAATAGAATTTTAAACTTATTAAAATAATCATGAGTAAAATTGTTTTAATTTTCAGTCACAACATGTGGGTGCAATTTGATAAAGTTTGGTCAATGGGAAACAAGATTTTTGTTCTTGAAAATTGGTGAAAAACCCAATATAGCGGTTGTTTTTTTTTTTTTGGTTACCAGGGTAGAAGGAAAGAAGAAAAATTAGGCAAGACAAAGGCGAGAGGAGAAGCTGCAGGAAGCTGAAGGAGGGGCAGCATATAGTGCTGGACAATTTTAAACACATTCAGCCCCCCAGAATGGAGTATATTGGACAAGACAAGTCACTTGATGACTAAAATGCATTTTTCTCAAAACTAACATTTTATTAACAAAAAATGTTTTTTTTTTACAAACTATCCAATAGATCAGTCTGAAATTTGGCATGCATATAGGACACATATATACCTTTAAATTGACAGGGGCTTTGTTTGATATTTTGGTAATTTGCTTTGATATATTTTTTTAAATATATTTTTTTCATTGTTTTTCATACAAATATAGTGTATTTTTTAAAAAAAGTCATTAAAAATAGAATTTTTATCTTATCAAAAAAAGCCCTAGATAAATTGTTTTAATTGTCAGTCACAACATGTGTATGCAATTTGATAAAGTTTGGTCAATGGTAAACATAAGATTTTTGCTCTTGAAAATTGGTGTAAAACCCAATATGGCGGTTGTTTTTTTTTTTTGGTTACCATGTAGAAGGAAAGAAGAAAAATTAGGCAAGATAAAGGCAAGAGGAGCAGCTGCAGGAAGCTGAAGGAGGTGCAGCATATAGTGCTGGACAATTTTAAACACATTCAGCCCCCCAAAATGGAGTATATTGGACAAGACAAGTCATTCGGTGACTAAAATGCATTTTTCTCAAAACTAACATTTTATTAACAAAAAATGTTATTTTTTACAAACTATCTAATAGATCAGTCTGAAATTTGGCATGCATATAGGACACATATATACCTTTAAAATGACATGGGCTATTTTTGATATTTTGGTAATTTGCTTTGATATATTTTTTAAATATTTTTTTTCATTGTTTTTCATACAAATATAGTGTATTTTTTTTTTTAAAATCATTAAAAATAGAATTTTTAACTTATCAAAATAAGCCCCTGATAAATTGTTTTAATTGTCAGTCACAACATGTGTGTGCAATTTGGTAAAGTTTGGTCAATGGGAAACATAAGTTTTTAGCTCTCGAAAAGTGGTGAAAATCCAATATGGCGGATTTTTTTTTTGGTTACCATGGTAACCACATGTTTTTTAACAAAATAAACTGTAGAATTTGGTTCATGGACATACACTGTGTCTATTGAGCACATAAAAAGTTTGAAAATGTTATTAGAACAAAAGTTAGTTTTCACTGTACGGAAACCCCTTAAGCTGGGAGAACAGGTCCTGGAGCAGGTCGACCACTTTAAATACCTCGGAGCTATTATAGACCGAAAGGGAGGCATCAAAGAAGAGTTGGCCACTCGAAAAGCAGCAGCTGGGAGACTTTTTCAGGCCATAAATCGACGATTCCTCAGCAAGAGAGAGGTTGGTAAGAAAACGAAGATGGCTGTATACCACTCCACCTATGTCCCAGTCTTAACATATGGATGCGAGTCATGGGCAATGACTACAACCCATAAAAGCCAGATCCAAACCTCAGAAATGAGGTATCTGAGGAAGGTGGTTGAAGTAACAAGAAGAGACATGGTACGCAACCAGACGATACGTCAAGGCCTTAAATCCTACCCCCTGCAGACCCAAGTAGAACAGTCCCAATTAAGATGGTTTGGCCATGTCTGCAGAATGGGAGAAGATCTGATACCACGACAAGCATGGGAAACAAAGAGCCAAGGATCCAGACCCCGAGGATGACCCAGAGTCTGCTGGGAGGATAACATTAGACAATCTTTGAAGGACCAAGGACTAGAATGGAACCAGGCCAGGAGGAAGACAGCCGATAGGATAGTCTGGCGCTCTCTCTTCCAAACCTCTACACCTCACGGTAGAAGGGGAATGACTAAGTAAGTAAGTAAGGCTGGTGATGGTGGATAGCCGGAAATATAGAAAAATTCTCCTTAGGCAAATTACTCAGAGTAATGGCCTACAATTAAATGAAAGGATACATGCACCGGAAGTGTACTTTTGTGGTGCAGCATTTAATGTGAGAGGTAGTCTACAAAACCATAAAAGAATGTTTACAGGAGAGATACCTTACAAGTGTGATGTTTGTGGTGCAGCATTTACTGAGACAAGTAACTTACACAAATATAAGACAATCCATACAGATAATAAGCATTACATGTGTAACATATGTGGTGCAGCATTTACTCAAAGAGGTTGCCTATAAAATTATTTAAGAATGCAAGCAGGAGAGAGCCTAATAAGTGTGACATTTTTTGGTTCAGTATTTACAGAGAGATATTCCACAAAAAAACAAAAATATATACAAGAGAGAAACCTCACTAGTGTATGATGTTTGTGGTGCAGCATTTGCTGTGAGTGGTAGCCTACAAAATCATAAATGAGTACATACAGAAGAGAAGCCTTGTGTAATGTTTGTGGTGCAGCATGTACTCACTGCTGCTTGTGCCTTCTAAAAGGTCACTACTTTATTTGCCCTCCCTTTCTCTTGATCTGAAGGCAATATATCTTTTTAACCAGTGAAAGGCAAGACAAGTCGAAAAACCTTTGATTAACAGGTCATCACGGCTATCGTATAAACACCATGTTGTTCAGATTATACAGAAGTCCAAGAGAGGTCAGGCAGCCCTAAAAACAATGGCTGCAGCTCACCTGGAGCAGAGACTACTTTTTCTCCTGTATCTTATCGAGTGTGGCCTGGGAATACTCACGCTGTCAATATCCCCCAATGTGAACAACTGGAACACATTTAAAATAAAGGGATGAGTATAGTCTTGGGCTGTTTGCAAGATAACCTCATTGTGATGATGCGCATTCAATTAGATATAGATGTGCGATGGCCCAGACAAAAGCGTATATCCGAGTAACATAGCCGACATCAAAGGAGCAAGACTAAAGAGGGGGATGTCATGGATTATGCTGGCAGAGGAGACTATTAGACAGTTACCACAGTTGAAAATATATTCAAGGGAGAAGAATGGAGTAAGTCCCATGAGAGCTGGATGAACTACCAGCATGTTTTCATCAGCCTTGGTGGAGAGTGCAGAACTTTGGCCAGTGGGCGATCAGAGTTTAAAATTGATCAGCTGATTAATAATGCTGGAGATGATGATGCCATTGTGTACACTTATGGGTCTGTAATTCATGATAATAAATCATGGTAGGGCTTCTCTGCCAGAGTGAAGGGCAGAACCATCACTGAACATATCGGGGCTTACATGATAACAACCTCCAGCATGAGAATGGAGGTAGAGGCAGTTACTGCTGCCTTAAGGTTGCTGTCTGAGACTTTATTAACAAAGGCAGTTATTGTATCAGATTCACAATCCATGCTTTGAAAGGTCCAAAACAGATGGAAAACCTCCATAGAAGCATCGAAACTTCAAGAACTGATATGTATCTATGTCCCGGTCATGCAGGGGTACACTGCAATGAAAGAGCTGATAGACTAGCTTCAAGAGCACCCATTGAAGGTGCACTGGACATGAATAAGAGCGAAATACTGAGGGCAATTCATGATTCATACCCTTCGACATTTGCTGGGGAAGATAATGTTTATTTTGTTCTTCTTTGATCCTTAGCCGTCGACCGTCAAAGCAGTCAGTGGCCATCACGCCTAGTGGTGTCTTGTAGGGCAACAACAAATTGATTCCACTTTGCTCGGTCGGCGGCCATCTTTCGTACAAACCCCAACTCTGGTTCATTCTTTGCATCTCAGCCTCCACAGTCCTCCACCAGGTTGTTTTTGGTTGGCCTGTCTTTCATTTTCCTTCAGGGGTCCAAAGCATAGCTGTTCTTGTGATGGCATCGGGGTCTCTTCTGAGGATATGGCCAACCCAGCTCCAGCGTCTGCCAGCTATGATGGTGTGCATGTCCTCTTGCTTGCTCCGAGTAAGCAGATCTTGGTTGGTGATGGTATTCGGCCAAAAGATTCGGTGAATGTTTCTCAGGCATGTTGTGTGAAAAGAGGACAATTTTGACATTTCCTTCTCTGTAGTTCTCCAGCATTCCGCACCATAGAGAAGCACAGAAAGCACACAGCTCTGATATAATCTTAATTTTGTGCTTGTGCTGTATTGAGAGGACTTCCAGATGTTGTTTAGGCTAAAAAAGGCTGTTCTTGCCTTATTCATTCTGATGTTGATGTCTTTGCCTGCCCCGCCGTCTGGTATTACTATGCATCCTAGGTATGTGAAGGTGTCTGTCTGTACCAGTTGCTGCTTCCTTACAGATATGGGCTCAGGGTTGCTCACATTGAGTGTCATGACCTCTGACTTCTTTAAATTGATGTTCAAGCCCACCTGCTGGCTAAACTTATTAAGTCTATCCGTTTTTTCCTGGATGTGTTGATGTTCTACAATAACAATAACCGGTGAACACAGCATCATTAACTTTCATGGGAAATATCGGCTGAAGTTGCCTTGAAAAATCATGAGATTTAAGCCAGTTTCAATGTTGTATTGATAAATACTGGTCTAAATTAATTTCCGAAAAATTAGCTGCGGGCAAAATATTATCTTTATGTTTATTTTTGTTGTTTTATTATATTATTTATCTTTGTAGTATCTGTTGCAAAACATCATCATCATTAGAGGAATATATTTTCAAGGCTGACACGTTTACTAGTTAAATATCTTAAAATCTATTTTAAATAAATATTTTTTTTAACATTGAGAAGAAGAAATTAAAGATTCTCTTTACCTAACTTCATCTTAGTAGCCAGTTATCTTAATGTAGGTTAGTCAATTTCATAGGTCAGGGATTTCAAAAACAGAAGCATGAAGGGGCAGAAAGAAAACAGACAAGAGGGAATACATATGAATGGATGCATGTGGAAATGAAAGAGTTTGTGGGAGAGGACAGACAAAGGCTAGAGGCATTATTGGTAATTATTAATATTTTGTGTAGTTTTTTTTGTGTGGGTTCCTCAATGACTACAAGAGGGAGTGCTTATTAACACGACATAATAATTGTATACCAGAAGATGAAGTATGGCTTAAAATTGGGGGTGATCATGGAAAAAGAAGATTGAAAGTTACAAGACAGATAGTGAATTTAGAGAAAACCAAATTCTAGAACCAATCCCATCCTATTAGCAATGGCTAGTGTTAGAGATACATGTAATAATTTAGAAATATTTATAAATGGTATGAAAGTTCAGATACAGTCATTAAAAGATTGAGAACATGAAGGAAAATGGGTATTTTTTTTCTAATTCATGGATTGTGACTTTTAAAAAATAAAATTTAAGGTTTGCCTGGAGCTGAAGGAACACACCCATATCTTTGGTGTCTCCAGCCAAATAAGATGATTAAGACTTCAGTCCAACACAGAACTTTCAAACAAAGAAGTCTGACCTCGTTAATGATAGATTACAAGAGATTTATGAAATTTGAAAATGGAAATAAAAAACAGTTGGCATGTCTCAAACTGTGTTACTGTTACGCCACTGTATAAGTTCCACCAACTTGAGGATCAATCAGTTGATAATCCTAATTTTCTTCTGAGTCCATCTGACAAATTTATTACATGAAAAATCACGAAGACATCATATATTATGGCATTGGTAATATATTCATTGATACAAATCATTTCCTCTCAGTGCAAGTCCAGTCCACAATTATAGAACAATAATTAATCGTCGTCAGAACGTGGTGAGCTGTGTGTACACGTTACTGCAAGGCAGTAACCGAAAATGAGACTCGCCCGTCTGCAACTATAGATCATAAACACATGATCAAAATACTCCCAAATTTTGGACTTCAATAATTCCTGGGTTTCTCTTTAACCGTCCTTACCTCACACATAATTAGGCCAGACCCTATAGCCAACATTTTTATAACGAGAATACTTGCACTATCAATAATTTGAGAGTTGAACAGAATTGCGTCCGTCTTGCTCTGAGCTTATATCAAAATTGGTAACAGTGACTTGTAGTCAAGCGGGACCATAACAATCTTGACACGTCATCAAGTTACTATATACTTCGCGTTCACTAAATACTGTGAAGCGTGAAAACCATTCTATCTTTTAACAAACATCTCAAGCATCCAATGTGCAATCCTACAAGTGCTCACACTGTAGCAGATGACGTTGTTAAAACATGTCATAACATTCCCTGCCCGACGGAGGAAAAAAATCTATTCTATAGATTTTTTTATGAATTATCAAGATAATTATAATAAAATTGTAACAATATACAATATATGGCTCACGATGTTCTGCTCGGAACAATGTCGTAAGTCATGTCAACATAGTACCTATCATATAATACATGTCATATAATAAATGAAAATTATCCTAAGTTAACTAAAGAAGGAGTCAACTGTCAGCAAGGATAGTAACTAAGTATCTAAGTAACCTAAAGTACGTGTAGTATAATAGAATATACTAACTAAATGTAAAATTAACTAATTAATTAACGTAATATGTGTAGTAGGTCATGGAGTGAAATTATAAATAAATCAAAGTATTGTATTAAAGTGAAGGAAGTAAAGAAAAATAAAGAAAAGTACGATAGAGAATATAAGATAGTTAAGTAGTAAGAAAGTAATAGATTAAACTCAAATAGATGTGTAAGGAATTATCTATGGGCTCACACTGTAGCAGACGACATTGTTAAAACATGTCGTAACAGTTACATGGAGCACTAGTGTTCTGTGAGCATTTCTCAAACTGTGTTACATGGAGCACTAGTGTTCTGTGAGCATTTCTCAAACTGTGTTACATGGAGCACTAGTGTTCTGTGAGCTATTGAAAGGCTTTCTGTGAAGAAAAAAAATGTAGAACCAGTTCATTCATAACACTTCACTCCCCAAGGAGCATTGACCTTCAACACATGACAAGTACGTCCTGTTATGTCATCTCAAGTACTCCTGTTATGTCATCTCAAGTACTTCCTGTTATGTCATCTCAAGTACTTTCCACGTTCTCCTCATCATTTTCACCTCTGTTTCCAGCTCTCTTCTCTGTGTGCTTTGTAGTTTACCTCTGCCTCTCTTGCCCTGGGGTTTCCAGAACAAGGACTGCCTTGTAATGCTATCAACAGGTTTCCTCAGTGTGTGTCCTATTCATCCTTTTCTTCTCATCACTTGTTCCACTGGCACTTGTCTGGTTCTTGTCATCATTTCCAAATTTCTTTTATGATAAGCTGTAGGTACAAGAGAAACACAAACAAACAAAAAGTTGATGCTTTTCATGTAGGGGACTGCGACGTCCTCCGGGCTCTCTTTGTAATATTGGCTTAACCTTTAGCACGCTGCCGTCAATCACAGTTGACGAAGGTAACCTATGCTCTCCAAGCTTTCGTCGACTGCAGTCGATGAGCGGATATCTTCATTTTCTAGCGTTAGGATGTGTGTCACGTGATATCACCCCCGGATGTTAAGTTTTAAACTTATCTGGGAGAGAGTTAGCTTTCGTTTCCGATTTATTTTTAGTAATGGATGTATTCACGTTTATTTTCTGTGAATTCTTTAAATCGAAATGAATCAGCATCGAACACGCGGCCATTTTCGCTCTAATTTTATTGGATTCTGACGCCATGCGGTGGGGATGAGATTTTTGTCTTTATAAGCACTGATATCGGTTCTCAGAATATGTTTGATGGCTGAGATGGAAACGAAAGTAGATTTTCATTGCTAGTATGTATAATTTTAGGGGTTAGGATTAGGTTTATCAGAAAGATTTAGGATTACGGCTGAATGTCACTGCTGACGAGGGCGTTTGTTGCTTTGCTACTGATGATGGGTGTAACGAAAAGATCGTCATTTGATTTGTATTGGTCAAATGACTTTCATTGAGATGCAAGGGATTGTTGGTTTTTTTTTTTAATTTTTTAAAATTTAAAAAAAAAATTTTTTTTTTTTTTTAAATTTTTTTTCTCGTTTTTTCATCTTTCCTTTCCTCTCTTTCTAACACATCTAACATGTACACAAACAAATGTTATATAATCAGATTCAACATTCATTTATTTATATAAATTCCAAAAATGGTAGCAATTGACCAAGAAACACAAAAACTATAGACGTTACAAGTCGCCCACTATAAAAACGGGGGGTTGTGAAAAAGAATGCAGCTGCAGGGCAAGTTTTTGGGAAAAGAATGCAACGGGCGAAAGGTTAAATTATATTATGTGGTGTGGCAATGATTCTTCTTTATCTGTAGAAGCAAACACAGTTAAGGGTATGTCCCATTCATAGCCTGCCCAAAGAGCCATAACTTGATAAACATGAATTACTCCTCAAGGCCAGGTTGGACAATTCACATAACAATTTATTCAACTTCTTGACAGCTCCATTAATATGTAGAGAGGATATGATCATGCATATAAGGCATCAATATGACGGTCTCTAACGTCGCAGCACAGTCCCATAGTTAGTACCATGTTGAAGACATTTTCACATAGTTTATTTATTAATAAGTAACTCACGTACTTAACAGCATCCTCTTCATATCTTTCATCAAATAACTAGTCTTACCACATGGAGGTATATGGGTAAGCTAGTGCTGGTACAACATAATGAAGATATAGAAAAATCACATAACTCTCAGGAGCATAATAACACATGCATCCAACACCTTGAATGCCACACACGGAATGCTTAGCCAAGGCACGCTTTAGTTAGCAGACTTCAAAAGTTCACGTCTGCAAAGGTGGCTAGCAAACATAATGATGTCACTTCCTGAAACCAAGACAACAGAAACAAATCAACCAGGAAGTCGAACAGCGGACAACCAATGTTATGAAATATACACATAACCTATATTCTCCCACCAAGGTTAAATAATGAAAACAAAGTTTTCATTATTAACGTGGCGTGAGTTTAAAACATCACTGGAGTGAAAAGATGGTAACATCAAATTTCACAGTTGGTATGAATCGTACAGCACCTAGGTTTGTGCTTCATAGTAGGCAAAAAAACACCCAAGGTGTGGAATTAAGTAATAGAATTACCAACACCATTGCCTTTAAAGAATACAAATCCTTTGACACTAGTGTGAGGTCACTATAGCAAAATCAACCAACATGTAAAAAAAATGAAATGAATATATCAGTCCAGGCACTAATACACCACACACTGTCCAAACACCTAATGTCAAGTCAGGTAACATTAGTAACTTAGTCTCACAATGCATAGCATTAAAATTAAGTAATAGAGACAATGGATGATATGAGGCATACAAACGAACAATACTGTGTATGACTGCAACATTTTGTCAAATGAATAATCATTGTGTGTATTTCAGTAGTAAATGTCATGAATGCAACATATAAATGTAAGCAATGAAGATAATATTCTCCTGTGTTGTGAAAATAATCACAGTATAGCGTATTAGTATTAGCCAATTAATGTAATAAAGTCCTATGTGAGTGTAACAAAATTGTGCCAAAAACTCAACTTTCTAGATATTTCACCTTAATCAATAATCAATGTCATATAACCAAAGTCCACTTCCTTGATCCAAAGTCATTTTGAATGAATAACTGTTAATAGCAAGTTACCGATGTATGTAGTAATACATTCTTGAGAATGTCCATGATTGTCCACCATGTGATATATTGTTATAATCAATTCAAATGTTTATTATTACAGCGACTTTCAATCGATTCAGATCCGAGAAGCAATTTTCTTGTTGTTTCCCCTCGATGTTTTTGCAACAGTCATTTTCTTGTTATTTCCCTTTATCTGGCTCTGTTAGTCAATCCATATAGTGATACAAAAATCTCTGGAAAGAACATCAGTTGTAATATTTTCTCAAAGTTCTGTTTTTAAGTATGCATGTGGCATTTATGTAATGTCATTCAACCACCATACTAGACGTAATACGCTGAGTTCAATGAGGTATTAGTCCATTTTGAACATTCATAAAATCAACATCATCCTGTTGCTGTGCAAAATGCATTTCATTATCAGCACTTTTTCCGTAATTGATGATGTAACCATGTAGCTTAATTCACAGCATAATTATCGTACTCAATGTCAGAGAACCTTTTTAATTATACTAATTGTTGTGGCAGTGTATAGATTCATACGAACAAGTTATTATACGTGGAATCTTTTCTTGATTAGGTCATTATGAAGTATGTATGTAGATTACATGCGATCTTGTGAATCATCTGTCTTTGTAGTGTTCACATGTGACAAAGGATGTTTCATGCATCTCAACAAGATGTCGGCTATGACATTCTGGCTGCCTTTGATTGCCCTGATTTCATATTCATAGGGTTGAAGAGCTAACAATGCTCAAGCAGCTCTTTTGTTCTTGAATCGAGCTGTCTTGAGATATGACAATGCACGTTGATCGGTCTCCAAGGTAAATCGAGCTCCCAGAAGATAGCGCTGCAATTTGGAGAAGGAGAATACAATGGCAAGGAGTTCCCTTTTGACGATAGGATAACATTGCTCTATGGGTGTTAACTTTCTGCTGACATACAGCATTGGGTGCATGCAGCCTTCAAATTCCTGCATCAATGTTCCCTCTGTCACTGTATTGGATGCATCGACTCTGAGGGTAAAAGGTAGAGTAGCATCAGACAATCTCAAAATAGGCATTTTAGAAAATGAACATTTAAGTGCATTTAAGGCAACATCACAAACATGAGTCTAGATGACTCTGTTTGGAGAATCTTTCTTCACCAACGAGGACAAAACTGAAGTCATGTCTGAAAAATTAGCTAGAAATTTCCTATAAAAGTTGACCAGGCCAAAGAGATTGCAAACTTGCTTCTTAGCTCGAGGAATTTCAAGGTTTAAGATTTTAGAAATAGTAGAGTCCTCATGTTTTAGAAATCCACCTACTTTATGGCCTAGAAAGGAAATTTCAGTGAATCCCACTCTCGTCTTGGAGAGTCTAGCTGTAAGGTTATGTAGGTGCAAAGTATTTAACAAAGACTGGATACCTACAATATGTTCATCTCAAGAGCAATGAAATAAACATATATCATCTATATAGGTGATTAAATCTTCACGGTCTGAAAAGAGTCTTCGCATCATGCGAACGAAGATAGCAGGAGCGTTAACAAGACCGAAAGACATAACATTGAATTGAAATAAACCAAGAGGTGTGGCGAAAGCATTATAAGGCTTAGCTTTCTCCGATAATGGCACCTGCCAATAGCCTTTTGACAGGTCAAATTTCGCGAAGAAAGTAGCAGAAGTCAATTTGTCCAGAAGAGACTTCAACAATGGTAATAGGTCGGCATCCTGAATGGTCAGGGAATTTAAACGCCTGAAATCTATGCAAATACGAATAGATTTATCTTTTTTCTAATCAATACCATAGGAAAACTGTAAGGTGACTGTGATGGAGTAATGATGTTTAATTTCATCATTTGTTCTATTTCATCCTGAACCTGAGATTGTAAGTGAATAGGCATAGGATACAGTTTCAACTTGATAGGTTGAAAATCAGTAAGTACGATATCATGTTGAATGATATCTGTATGCCAAGGGACATCCGTAAGCACATCAGAGAAAGATAACAGTAAATGAGAAATTTGCTCCTTCTGATGAGAAGCCAGAGTTGGCGAAATGAAAACATCTTTCCAACTCTCAGTAGCCAACAGATGTACACTTGTCAACACTAAATGTGATTCACCACCATCACACAAGTCAGACCCCTCCTCCTGTATAACAGCTAATGAAGAATGACGATTGACAGATCCGTCAATAGATTCAAAGACTGGTTTAAGATGTGGGGGACGTTTATGAAACTGTTGCAACATATTAATATGAAAAGTTTTTTCCTTTCCATTAATGGATAAAATATAGTCAACATCTGACGTTTTATCAACAATCACATAAGGTCCTCTCAATGACACAAGTAATTTGTTGTCTTTGTTTGGCAATAGTTCATATGCTTCATTACCCGGCCATAATTGGCGTAGTTTCCTGTTTTGGTTGGCTAACAACCGAGCCTTTAACTTTGCCTTTTCCGACAAATCTACTGCTAATTGGCATGTGTCGATAATCTTTTTTCGCAAATTGACAACATATTGGTATGAGGTTTGAACCTCTTCATTTAGATCAGCTCCAATCAACCAATAAGTTCATTAATCTACTTGACCATGTAGTTTTATCAACCTTAAATTCTTGGCAATATGTCTCATATCTATTCAGATAGCATGATATGTCATCTATAGATGTGTTAAATTTTGGCAAATTTAACTTAAAAGGAGAAGAAAAATCTTTCTTCTCAGCACTACCATTCAGAGGATAAACCTTTATTTGCTGTAGTCATAATTTTTTTAATTTCCAGTTCTGCTAATCTCAGTTCCTGTTGAGATCTTATCTCAGCTTGGGCTTGTTGAACTTCCAATTCATCCTGAGCCCTAGCATAGGCTAATTTTTCTTTTTCAAGAGATATTTCATCTGCTCTCCTTTTTTCAGTCAATTCTTCTTGTCTTCTTTTTTTAGACAATTCCTCTTGTCTTCTTTTTTTTTCATCCAATTTCTCCTTTTCAAGTTCTTCTTGTCTCTTGATTTCCTTGTCTACATAGGTTTGCAAGGCTTCACCCTCCAAACCAAAATCTTTTCCAACCTTTACCAAATCTTTTAAGGTAGTCATGATTTACAATTATTGTGATTACCAATATCAATACAATAATGTAACTTTTATATACATGAATATGTCAGCAATATATTCAATACTGATTCCATCACTCTAAAATCACTCTTCGTATGCAATGACATATATTATAGTAGATGTTATATATGGAGCAAAAGAAACAAAAACAGAGATACAGACAAGATGACTGGATACAGTGACAAGAGCTAAAGTAACATAATTCAAATAGTCAAACAAGGAAGAATTGTATGAACTATAGAACAAATTAACAAAATGCAGCTCTATCACACATATAACAAGACAATCACGAGTTTACAACATGCATGACATCTTATAACTTAGGGATAGCAAGGTAAGATCAACAATTTCACAAACAATAATGTAGACAAAAACAAACTTGCCAATTAACAGGACTGCACAACTAGACAAAAATAATGAACCTGTTTAATTCAATTGAAGCAGTAACACACAGCAATTTTTGCCGGCCCCTCAATTTGAACCAAACAGATGCAACCTATAGAACGCTCGTGAACTCATCGACCATCCGAAGCGGTATTGACAAATTCATAAGTCCCAATCCAAAGTCCCGCTGTCAACACAACATATAAACACGAAAATACATATAAGGTGACAAAAACTTCTGGCAAACAGTTCTCATCAGCAACACAAGCTGTATGTAACCAAAAATACACTTATCTGTTATGCCAGTAACAATTTCCTCCTGGATTCCACTTCACTCCCAGCAAGGAACGTTGAAAAACTTTCCACGTAGACCAAGGTTAGGCCTAGCAATCGTAACAGCTGACATCAACGGACACCGCTTTGGTCCAATATTCTCGTAAAAAATTCGCCATCTTCGGCATTAAACTTGTAACTGGAACTTCATATAGTACAGGAAAGTCCTTTTCCTGAAAAAAAAACTTCAACTTTGACTTGAGGTTGATAATAACTTGCAAAAAATGTTCCGTTACTTTTTAACTTCACTCGGCAGACGATGCAGGTCGCCATCTTGAACATTTTTTCGTACATGAAAAATGTAGATTTGAAATACTTCTTTCTTTCCACTGGATAATCATGATCCTTTGGCTTTGGCCCCCATTGATACGGCCTCCGGGCTCTCTTTGTGGTATGGGTTTAAATTATATTATGTGGTGTGGCAATGATTCTTCTTTATCTGTAGAAGCAAACACAATTAAGGGTATGTCCCGTTCATAGCCCGCCCAAAGAGCCGTAACTTGAAAAACATGAATTACTCCTATGGCCAGGTTGGACAATTCACATAACAATTTATTCAACTTCTTGACAGCTCCAATAATATGTAGAGAGGATATGATCATGCATATAAGGCATCAATATGACGATCTGTTCATGACTTTTGGCAAAACTGATCTCTAACGTCGCAGTACAGTCCCGTACTTAGAACCATGTTGAAGACATTTTTACATAGTTTATTTATTAAAACTCATGTACTTAACAGCATCCTCTTCATATCTTTCATCAAATAACTAGTCTTACCACATGGAGGTATATGGGTAAGCTAGTGCTGGTGCAACATAATGAAGATATAGGAAAATCACATAACTCTCAGGAGCATAATAACACATGCGTCCAACACCTTGAATGCCACACGGAATGCTTAGCCAAGGCACGCTTTAGTTAGCAGACTTCAAAAGTTCACGTCTGCAAAGGTGGCTAGCAAACTTAATGACGTCACTTCCTGAAACCAAGACAACTGTCTCCGAACAAATCAACCAGGAAGTCGAACAGCGGACAACCAATGTTATCTTCTTCTTCTTCTTCTTGCGATCGCATCTTTGATGATTACACCGTCAGACGAGTTCTCATGATGAATTCGACTGTTGTTTGAAGTTCCTCTTTAACTCCATATAGCTTTGAGTTTAGTGTTGAGTCATTCGGCCAGTATATCTTTCTTAACTGGTCATACAGAGGACAGTCCTGTAGAACATGCTCAGCAGTTTGTTCGTTTAATCCACATGTGCACAGTGGTGAAGCAGACAATCGTAGCTTGTGCATGTGTTTATTCAGTTTGTTATGCCCTGTCCTGAGTCGAAAAATAGTTATCTGTCCCTGCCGGTCGAGAGTGTGATAGTCGTCTTTGGGTTGGTTCTGTTCTCTTCTGATAGTCTGGATAGCTCTCTTTTTCTCAAAGTATGTGACTTCATTATCTTCTTGTTCACATTCTCCTCCCTTTTTTGCAAGTTTATCTGCCTTTTCATTTCCGGGTACACCACAATGAGATGGTACCCACTGAAGTATGGTTCTCTTTTTGGCAGCTACCTTGTTTAGTTCATTTCTCAGATGCGGGAGTTTACCACCCTTGAGAGCTTGCAGGACAGACAGTGCATCTGTGAGGATGACTACCTGGTGGCAGTCAGAGTTGGTGTTATAAATCATATTTGCAGCTTGCTCTAGAGCTTGAACCTCAGCTGTATAGTTGGAACAGAATTTACCAGTGGGAATGTGCCTAGTCTCATAGTGGTTGTCAGGATATGAGATAAAGATACCGGCACCTCCATTCCTAACAGCATTAGTTGCTGATCCATCTGTATAGGCATGTATCCATGATTGATCGGGATAGCTTTCTTGGATCATACTCAATGTAGCAGTTCGTTTTTTTTTGCAGATCATTATACTCACATCCACTTGTGAGACCACTGACTGATGTATTAATTTGGAGGGCACTGCTGGCCTGCTCCCATGGTACAGGGTATAGGGTGGGCTTCAGTGGTGTTGTCTTCATGGATAGGTCCTCTTGATGCTGTCTTATAAGTCTTTTCCCCCGATGCACAAAGCTGCTACGCTTTAGACGTCCCAATGCCAGATCATCTAGTCTTGCCTTCATTGGGTGCATTGGCATACTGTTGTACTTTTCCATCTGGATCATGGTTTTTGTGTCTCTTCTATGGGACAATGTCTGTAATCCAGCAACCTTCTGCATCTCTGTTATTGGTGTAGTTTTCATGGCTCCTGTAATGAGCCTGAGAGCTTGATTTTGTACCCTGTCCAAAGACTGCAGATGTGAGTTAGCAGCTGATGACCATGCTGCTGAGCTAAACTCTAAGTGTGGTCTTATTACTCCATTATAAATCTTCTTTAGATTTCGTTCATTTGCTCCCCAGTTGGTACCTGCTAATTTTCTGAGTATGCCTAGTCGTCTTCGGGCCTTTCCTTCTGCGTTTTCAATATGCTTATTCCATGTAAGCCTTTGGTCAAATGTCACCCCAAGATAGGTGGGGTAGCTTTCTTCCTTGATCACGGTTGTCCCTAGGTGTATGTTAGCTGATTTGTCCTTGGGGGCGAGGGAGAACAGTGTTGTGGAGGTTTTGTCTGTGTTTATTGTGATAAGCCATTTCTCTGCCATGACACTAGCATGTCTGCTGCCCGCTGCATTCTATAATTTGCTGTGGTGACATTTTCATCAGCGCACCAGAGTACTAGGTCATCTGCATATAAGGCAGCTTTAACTCCTGCAGGGAGATCTTTCACCAGGTCATTGATGTAAACAAGGAAGAGTGTTGGGGAAATTACTCCTCCTTGAGGTACCCCCTGATGGAGCAACACTTTTCTGCTCTGCAGACCGTCAAGAGTGACTCTAGTTCTCCTGTTATGCAAGTATGACTGGATCCATTTCATCATGTTGCCTTGGATTCCACTTCTCCTAAGTTTTGCAATGAGGCCATCTTTCCACACCTTGTCAAAGGCCTGCTTGAAGTCGACCCAGATCGTTAGGACCTTTTTCTTCTCCTGGAAGGCATCTTCTATTGCTTGAGACAAGTAAGTAACTTGGTCTTCTATACTGTAGCATTCTCTAAATCCAGCTTGTTCCGGCACCAGGATCTGCTCAGACTCTAAATACCATTTCAATCTGTGGTTGACTATTCGCTCCATAGTCTTCCCAACACAGCTTGTGAGACTGATTGGCCGGTAACTTGCAACCTGGGTCTTACATTTCCCTTTCTTTAGTATGGGTATTGTGATGGCTTCTCTCCATACTTGGGGTACCGTTCCTTTCAACCAGCTGTGGTTGAATATCTCAAGCAGTTTTGTCTTTGCTGCTGAGCTCAGATTTACTAGCATTTCGTTGCTGATTTTGTCTGGGCCGGGTGACTTTTGAAACTTAAGCTTGGAAATAGCCTTCTGTAGTTCTCCTAGTGTGATGGGTTCCCTCATTGGGGCAGGAGTATCTGTCTGTCCCATGGTTGCCAGTATTTCTTTTCTTATCTCTCTCTGATGATCTATGTTAATGGGTAAGTTGCTTTCTGAACTGTATCTTCTAGCAAACAAGTCTGCAGCTTGTTTTCCTCTGAAAAGTTTGCCACCTTCATCCAATGTGATAGTCTGCCTAGGTGAGGACCGCTCTTCATTTAGAGACTTGACTAATCTCCAAAGTTTCCTGCCGTCTTTCTCAAGGTTCAGCGATGCCGTTTTAGTTCTCCAGCTTTTCCGTTTTTCTTCTAGCTTTGTTCTCTGAAACTCTGCTACAGCCTTTTTCCATTTGTTGTGAGTTTCAAGTGAAGGCTGAGACTCTGCGTCCTTTCTAGCCCTGTCCATGGCTTCCTGACGTTCTTGGAGTGTGCTGGACCAGTATGGTATGTAGTTACGCCGGCATCCTTTGGGAATGGTTTCTTTTGCAGCTTGTAGTATGCATCTGTTGAAGTCTTTTACCACTTCATTAATGTCTCTGTTCTGTACCTTGAGGGTAGACAGCAGCGTGTTCACCTGATGCCTGAATAAACCCCAGTTGGCTTTTTTGTAGTTCCATCTTGTAATGGCTGGGCCTGTACTGAGAGTTGCACTCTGGACAGTAAGAAAGATTGGGCGATGGTCGCTTCCCCCTAGTTGGTCTCCTACTTCTCTACTAATAGATCCAGCTATATCTGGTGTGGAGAAGGCAAGATCTGGTGTTGAAGTTGTGTGCCATCCTCTGGAGTAGAAGGTAGGAGTATCTGTGGCATTATTGACTAGGATTAGGGAGTGATCATCTTGCCAAGTTTCAACCTCTTCACCTCTGTGATCCAGATGGTTATAGCCCCCAGCTCTGGGAGTGGCTATTAAAGTCTCCAACTGCTATAAAGTTGGTGGCTGGTACCTGTATAGAGCTGAGACTCAGGGGTTTGTTGTTCGGACAGTAATAGTTCAGGAGTTCTATTTCCATCTTGTCTACCTTTATCTGCAACAGCTGATATTCTGCTCCATCCATGAAGGTTTTCCTTTCGTGTGCAGGAATGTTATTCCTTACAAGAGTAAGTACTCCTCCTTTTCGTCTATCTTTTCTGTCGGATCTGAAGCATTGATATCCCCTTATTTTAAAGGTTTGATCTGCTTTCAAGTGAGTCTCTTGGATACAGCAAACACTGACTTGCTTCTCATACAAGATGTTTTCCAGCTCTGTCTTTTTGCTGTATCCAGCCTGCTTGCTGTTCACTCCCTCTGCATTCCAGTGCATCATGACAAGTGGCACTCTGGGTTTCTCTTTTTCTGTTTTGTTTTGGTCAGTAGTTCTCCTCCGCCGTCTGCTGACTCCACAAGACGGTCTAGAGGGTCCTCCAGTAGCTGAGGGTGGGCTCTGTCGAGGCTCAGAGCCCGGCACTGCACCTGCCTGGTGGAGCTCCACAGGGCGAGCACCAGTACGAGATTTATTTGACGGTGTACTCTCCATAGAAAAAAAAGCGAGTTGCGTGATACTGTGGTTTCCGGTGCGCCTTCTGGCCCAGTATCTACGACTTTAGCACCTGTTCCACGGGAGAGTGGGCTCATCCCTAATCTGTTTATGTTCCCAGTAGTAGACTATTCGCAAGCAGCCTGGGGGTGTCACTGCTCTGCGCGGACCTTGTTTACCGAGGCGGCGTCCGAGCTCATATGGTGAAAATATGGTTGCATTATCTTCAAAATAGACCTGTCTTTCCCGTGGCTTTTCTGCCATCCTGCAACTTTGAGTTAGGGAGTTCTGAGCTCCAGTCTCTTTCCCAGGCATTTTATCCTGGCCTGGCACGCATACAGAGGACCCCACTTCTGGTTCTAAGTTAGCATGTTGGGGACAGGTGGGGTAGCACACTGTGCATTCCCCGTCATCCAGGGGGCTCTCCAACTATGCAGAGCTTGCACAATGCTGTGCTCTGGTTCTGGGCTCACCCAAGGAATCCTCACGTCCTGCACAGAGCCACTTCCAGATACCCACCACCTGCCAACCCCCCATTGTAGAAATCTCCTGCATGCGGCCATCCAGTCAAGAGCCAGTATTAAGTCTGGTGCCCAAGTGATTCCCCCCAAGCTCAGTGTGCAATTCTGGGTTCTCATCATGCTGCAACACAGGGGGGATTGTGATGCTCAGCCATCTCTCTCAACTCTGCACCGATAAATGACATCGGGGACTTAACTGTGTCTCAGTACTGGGAGGCCCCGTTTCCGGGTACACCACACACAGCCAGTTGAGGCAACGGTCGCCGTGGGCGTGTCTTCAGTGGGGAAGTTGTGGAGTCTTCCTGTCCATGTTCTTGCACATCCTAACACTGCCCGCAAGACATCGGAGGTTTGGAGAGTGGCCTTCTCTGCTTTTTTGAGCCGGGGTGGGCTCCCCGGGCAAGTCTCGATGGGGATCGGGACGTGTCCACGCGCCAGTGGGCCCAGCATCGGCCACATCTGTTGGAGGACTTGCTCTGCCAGGTTTGAGTTAGTAAATTCCAACTTTGTCATCTTCTTGGCATTGTGATGCTGGGGTGCCTGTGGATTTCCTAACGCCCCGGGTAGAAGCCAGAAGTGTACTGTGCCAGCTCTGGGGGAGATAAAGGGGGTGTTTCTGCGTCTCCTTGTGATACGTAGCCAAGGTAGGGCTCACAGTGCTCTTTCCCCGCCACCAAATTGCCTGCTGGTTACGCCGAGTTCTCCGAGGCTCTAGGCATGTGACCAAGAGTTGAAGGCAATAGGATCGTCACGTCCTGAGTCTCTGTGCCTGTACGATGGGTTCCGATCTTCAGGGAGCAGTCCACACTCGTTCCCACTCTCAAGACTTGTTCAGTATCCATCTGGCTCCTTCCCACCCACAGAGGGCGTGTACGGTGTAGTGCACCGGTTTTATTATCGAGGTTTGCTCCTCTAGATCCGTTGTGTTTAGCCTGAGGATTCGCACCCTCAGTTACCAGGACTACCTCGAGGAGGGTGTGGCTCTTCACCACGCACAACGATCTTGGGGTATGAGAGGTTTTGCTAGGCCAAGAGACTAACACCGCAATGGTCGCTCCTTTCATTAACAGAATTCACTAGGCCTAGGGTGAAGCAAGGGGGGAAACCCACTACCCACAACACCAGCACATCATACCCCCTGTCTGTAGACTTTGCCCCACCAATGTTATGAAATTTACACATAACAGGAACACAACGCTATGTTTTATGTTTTTTGTTTTTTGTTTTTACAGGAAACATCTCAAATGCTTAGAAAAATAAAACAGTGTAGTTATAGTAATATTTTGAGCAACATTAATTTTTCTTCAAAATTCTCTAAAATATTAGGCAGCGCCTACCACTTTGCAATATGTAATACAACAGTTGTATTTTGGGACTTAATAAAATAATTACTCACTAGTATTAGATGTACATTGAATATTAGATATGTATATATTGTCCAGTATGTCTTTAAATGATGCTCGTTATCTGAAAATAGTCTTACGTATTGCTTGCAATCGCAAGGTGCAACACAATTCTTTTACCTTCCTATTTGAAATTGGGGCAGGTTAAGAAGCTGCCCTTTCTAGAATAAACAATGCATCAGATACGTACAAGGAAAGAAAACGATAACACACAGAACAAAGAAAGAGATATATACACATTTAGTGTTAGCATATGAAACTCTTTTGTATCAAAGAATAAGGAAAAGGTATAGATATGATATATCAGATTACTCACAGGTGTTCACAGATTACTCACAGGTGTTCACAGATTACTCACAGGTGTTCACATATTTGGTTTGGTTTTTAAGGACTATCTTCATTGCACATGGACAATACCATCAGTGCTCCGATCTTCTCTCTTAGATCACACAAGGAGGATCTCAGCACGGTGCACGAACTCCGTAGCACCGACGTGAATCCCAGTGTGTGTATACAATGTATAGGAATCGCACATTCTATACATATTTTTGTGGTGGGTAGGTTTCCTAATTTTTATATTCCCACATTTACATGAAATAAACACATCATCAAAAATAAAAGAAATGACTCAGCACATTATTATTTAACTCAGCACCATTCATACATAGAGAAAGAAAAAAAACAGTGCAATTGTATCCAAATGTAACTTTGTAGACTTGACATCAAAGAAAACGAGGAACACATGTTTTCTTTTATTGTAAATACAGTGACACAAACTTTGGACACTTTGAAACAGGCATTCAACAGAACTTAATTAACAGCAGTAGATGTATATAAAACGATTATGCTCAACACCATTCCAAATATGATGGCACACATTAAAATCCAAGTGGTTATACAATTTGGAGAATATAGACAGCAAACAAAACGGGTTTAGTCTCCTGTCAACTTTTAAACCTTGTTGTGCTCCGCATGGACCACAGCATATTAGAATATCATTTGTTCAACACCTGAAGATAAGAACTACTGATGAGTGTCAATATGGCACTGAGACGTCTGCTTTAATGATGCCCAACATATGAGGAACATAGAAAGCACATAAATAAGGACGAAAAATAAGGGTTTGTCATGGGGTCAGTTACCCCATCTAGCAACTATCATCATGTCACAACAGACAACAACGAAGGGTTGGTCGTGGGGTCAGTTACCCATCCTTTGACAACTTTTATCATCTCACAACAGACGACAAAGAAGGGTCGGTCAGGGGGTCAGTTACCCCATCCTCTAGCAACTATCACCATCTCACAACAGACGACACAAAAGGGTCGGCCGTAGGGTCAGTTACCCCATCCTCTAGCAACTATCATCATGTCACAACAGACGACACAAAAGGGTCGGCCGTGTGGTCAGTTATCCCATCCTCTAGCAACTATCATCTCACAACAGACGACAAAGAAGGGTCGGCCGTGGGGTCAGTTACCCCATCCTCTAGCAACTATCATCATCTCACAACAGACGACACAAAAGGGTCGGCTGTGGGGTCAGTTACCCCATTCTCTAGCAACTATCATCATCTCACAACAGATGACAAGGAAGGGTCGGCCGTTTGGTCAGTTATCCCATCCTCTAGCAACTATCATCATCTCACAACAGACGACAAAGAAGGGTCTGCCGTGGGGTCAGTTACCCCATCCTCTAGCAACTATCATCATCTCACAATAGACGACACAAAAGGGTCGGCCGTGGGGTCAGTTACCCCATCCTTTTTCTTGCAGCAGTGGTTCATGTGAAAGTACGTTCTACACGATCATGTTGCCAGTTATATGTACAACCTCATATTTTTCGCCTTTTACGACGTGCTTGAGGGTGCAGTTGTCCTAGTCTTTATTTTGTGTCTTTTCAGAGATTCCTGGAACTACACAGGACGTCAAAGTATAAGCCACAAAAACTTTAATAACAACTGGGACTAAACAGGACGTCAAAATATAAGCCACAACAACTTCAATAACAACTGGGACTAAACAGGACGTCAAAATATAAGCCACAACAACTTCAATAACAACTGGGACTAAACAGGACGTCAAAGTATAAGCCACAAAAACTTCAATAACAACTGGGACTAAACAGGACATCAAAATATAAGCCACAACAACTTCAATAACAACTGGGACTAAACAGGACATCAAAATATAAGCCACAACAACTTCAATAACAACTGGGACTAAACAGGACGTCAAAGTATAAGCCACAAAAACTTCAATAACAACTGGGACTTAACAGGACGTCAAAATATAAGCCACAACAACTTCAATAACAATGTGTACTGGTCGTTAACGACAATAATTCAACTCAACCATCAAAGACATAAGGTCGTCTGCTAAGTGAGAGAATGACTCAATCCAGATTAAGCCGAAAGGAGTCTGAATTCTTGACTCAAGTTTTTCCTTCTAGGAAATATAATACATTACACTAGCCACATTAAGTAAAATTTGTTGGAATTTATAATATAATTGTATCTTCCATTTTTCTTTTTATGATAGGCAGTAAATGAAAAACGGAAGGTTATTTTTAGAGGATAAATAACGCTTGTGTTTTGATAAGGTAAATAAACTAAAGATTAACATATTAAGACATTTCTGTAGAAATTCAATGCAGACATAAATTTTTATTTTTTTTTCACAATAATTGTGTATAATAATATACATTATGTGCCACAGCTGTTTTCCTCAGAGTTATTAGTCTTCTCTTTCTCCAGTCAGGGTTGTTTGTTGTTGTTGTTTTGAAAAGGTGATGGGTGGAGAGCGGGCACTTAACAGCTGACCATTAGTGCCTCTTCTCGTTACATCTTGGTCTACTCTGTTCAACCTGAAAATTGAATAATTGTGGTATTTAGTGTTATTTTATTTACTAATTTTGTATTAAGTTTAAATAACTGTTGTCTTTTGCAGTTGCTGGTTTTAATTTAAATTAGTATTTGTCATTTTATTTTCAGTTTTGTATTGTATATAGATAACTATTGTCCTTTGCACTTGGTTTTAATTTGTGTTAGTGTTTGTTTTTTTTTTTTTAATTCTCGTTGCCTTTCCTTGTTCTATGAGCAGTTTGCTAATTTTTCTGGTTTTATTTTTTTTTTAATGATTTGTTAGTTTTTGTTGCTTAATTTCTATTTGGTTGAATGTCTTTTCTGAAGTATCATTTTTGTTATTGTTGTTTGATATTGCCACTGCTACTAACCTTATATGTTTTCCTTTGTTTTATGTATATATAATTTAAGGACTGATTGGGCTTCCCCTGGGACATCTATACTTAACACCTTATCTCCTGTCATGTCTGTATTGTTATTTCTAAAGTATGTTTTTAATTCAAGCCTCTGTTGATCATATTTTTTACAGTGGATCAGGTCAATTTCTTCCTGACATTCTTGGCAGCGTGGTTCCTCTATCATGAAGAATGCTGCACCGAGACGGAGACGCCACAGCTTTTTGTTCGATGGTACCTTTAGTTCTTCTCTGACCTTACATATCCTTGTTGGTTCTTTCAGCAGTTTGAATGCACGTCTGCCTTTTCTACTGTTATTCCATGTTGTATTCCATTCCTCGTTTATAGTTAGTTTCACGTGGCTCTTGATCTCCAGCCTTCCCAGACCTGCTCTTACATTGTTTTTACTCATCCTTCCATACTTGGCGTTCTGGTCTGCCAGCTCGTTACCAGCTATACCTATGTGTGCTGGAACCCACACTAGCCTCACACTACATCCTCTGTTCCCTAGTGATGTATTAATTGCTAGAATTTCTTCCTTTATGTCTGGCCGGCTACATTTACCTGGGTGTTCTAGTGCTTGTAGTGATGATAGTGAGTCTATAAATATAATAACAGCTTCTGGTGGGTTATCTTCGATTATTTCTAAACTTTTTAGAATTGCTACCATCTCTGCAGTAAAAATCGAAGCCCCTTCAGTTACACTGTAGCTCTTTTTAATTCCCCACTGTGGTATTACAACTCCGGCACCTAGTTGCCCACTATCACCCTTGGATCCATCAGTGTAGACAGCCAGACTTTGTGCTGTTAATTGATCTATGAACTTTCTACTTATCATTTTGGCTTCCTTATCTTCTATGTTTTGTTTTATATTTTTGGTAAAGATATGTGTTTTTAGTTCCCAGGGTGGTATTTTGCTTCTATATTTATTACTGTTTTTAGTTGTGTTAGACAGTTCTTTGAACTGCGTTAGATCTTCTATAGTTCTCCATCCAGTTGGATATCTATCTTTATTTAAAGGGATGTGTTGCATACAGTTTTGCTGAGTTTATAATCTGTTTAGTTTGGAGACATTATTTTTAGATTCCTGATCAAAGGGGTATTACTCATGTTTTACTTGGGTTGAATTTAACAGTAGTTGTTATCCCACTTGTTTTAACCTAGCGGTCTAATTTTAGAACTGATGTCTGGTTGCCTGACCATATATGGCGTGAATAATCAGCTTTTCGCGGAATGTTTGCAACTAGAACTGATGTCTGGTTGCCTGACCATATATGGCTTGAATGGTCAGTTTTTCCTAGTATTTGTTCAACATTGCCCACCTGAGTTTAGCTCAGAGGGTCTAGCGTTTAACGACGCTTGCGCAACTTTTGTGGCGTGTTGAGAGAGACTTCCGATCTGGAAGTCGAGCTGTGTTTTTCAGAGTGTCAAGACGTATTTTGGCATCTTTGATCTGGCTATAAGCCTGGGGAAGGAAAGTCCTCTGTGTGTGAGACGAAGTCGTCTAAAGATGGTTCCCCCATGATATATTTCTAAGCGTCTAGGAGACGAGTGTGTTTATTAGTGTTATTCTGAAGGGATGACAAGGTAAATTATCCTTGATTCATTTTCCTCTATTATCAGAATCATGTATAACATTTATTTACCAGCTCAGTGACTTTTCCCTGGGCGGGAAAGAGTCCATCGAGGATACGAGAGTTGAGCTCACTAATTATGCTGACATTATTTGCTTAGGGCCTGTGCATGCCCAGAGAACATTATATTATCATATTGGACAGGGTCTGACCCCCCTGTTTGCTAAGGAATACCACAGAGGCCATTGTACCCAGAGGCCTGCCATATTTTGCGGCCTGCTGTATACTAGACAATGTATCTGACTTGCTGGTGTCAGAATCGAGTTGGTTTAAACTCATATTTAAGGACCCGCTGGCAATGCGGGGTATTTTTGCTGTGGCTGTAGGAAGAGAGTTAGATTGAAGTCAGCATCATATATATGCACAGCTTACTGATGATCTGTTGATGCAAACTGTACTGTCGTAACGTTTACAATGTTCCTGAGTTTTGTCAAATTACTATGTCCTGATGTCGGCGTCTCTTGTAGTTGTACTGCATTAAAGTATTGTAAAGTCAGCTGCTGTTATCAACATTCTCTGACTTCTACGTGTGATTGAGTGAGTGTCATGTGAACTGTCCAAGATCCTATACACATTCGCGTCAACTATTTACTCAGAGGTTTACTCACTCACATATCACGTCAGCTACATACTGCTACGATCACTACAAATCTGAGAGCCTGTACCTTTGGAGAGAGTGTCTGTATTACACCCTGTCAGTGCCTCGACGCCTGGTGACCTATATTCATATCATTGTACTGCCTGGGTTGACCTGACCCCCATTACTCACTTAAACAGCGCTGTAACATTCCTGGGGCCATTTTACACATCTCAACATTATGGTGAGCCAGATTGATGGGGCTATTAGTGTGCTGTTGTCAACTTTGTGATAACTGAAGGTACCCGGCGCTGCCCGGTAGATTGTTGACAGTTCTACGTTTCCTGAGCCTGTGTATTCAGAAGGTCAAGTGCCGATACCATTGTTATTGCTGTGTATTCAGAAGGTCAAGTGCCGATACCATTGTTATTGCTGTAGTACGGAAGGTCAAGTTCCGGTACCATTGTTGTCACCATTGTTTTGAAGGCCAAGTTCCGGTACCAACATTGTTATTGTCGTTTGAGAAGCAAGTTCAGAAGTACCCTTCAGCGTTGGATCTTCTGTCAACGAAAAACTGTTTGGAGATGTCGGGAACCTTGAGTTGACTGCTGCCTTTATTAGAGTCATAAATGTGGAAGTCTGAAGGCGAACGAGGAAGAAGAAGAAGAAGAAGAAGAGGATCTTCTGTTCCTTAGAATGCTGAATACAGTGCTTCTTCATTGCTGAAGTTGATGATAGGATTGCATCATAAGTTAAGTGGCATGTTTATTGTTGTGAACTGTGCCATTGTATTGTGTAATTGAACCTTCCTCTTTACACAATCTTTGTTTATATATTACATGTTTTTGTTACATGTTATTTATATGTTATATTTCTGCGGGTTTTACGGTTGGGCGGTGTCTTCCAGTAGGATATCCCACTTAATCGAGGGCCTACTGTAAGCGTTCTGTAGGGACTTTGCAAATTTCCTTCAGTGGAAATTGCTAGCGACATTTGTTGCTATTTTTGTTTAGTTGTGACGAGGTGTACTTTTCGTTGTTTTTGTTATATTTTTTCTGTTCTTTAGTTTTGATTTGTTTGTATCTGTCCGCCTCCTCTTCCTTTCCTTTAGTTCTATACACCTTTATGTTTATACACTGTTGAGTCATTTGTTTTGTTATACTTTTTGCAGTTATCATCACATACTTTGTGATATTTTCTTTAATTTCGCTTTATAATTTGATTGATTTCTGCGAATGTTATCGTATTGTCCTTGATATTTGTTCTTTGTTTGCGTTATTCATGGTTGTCATACACTGTTTATATATTTAGTCATATTTAGTGCACTTGGGATATAAATTGATTGATGGTTGTATTATTATAAAGGTGATTATACAAGTTTTATATATGGGTTTTCCTCGCACTAGGTCGAGAGTTCTTGCGGCTTTCTTTTGGCCATTTGTGAATAAAAACATACGCATTTATTGCCGATCTTGCAAAATATGTCAAGAGGTCAAATCGAGAGGTCCACGACATGCTGCACCTATCCAGGCTGCAGACATTCCTATTCAGCTGTTTCAGAAGATGGCTATAGATATTATTTGTCCTTTTAAGATCAAGTCGGCCAGAGGACATCAATTTATCCTAACATGCGTTGACATGTGCACACGTTGGCCAGAGGCTATACCTCTTAAGAGCATCTCTAGTGCCGATATCACAGACGCTCTTTGGCTGATATTTTCTCGTCTGGGATTTCCCGGAGAAATATTGTCAGACCATGGCACACAATTAATCTCAGACACTAAGTCACAGGTAATGCCTACTCTGCATATTAAAAGGTCTCTGAGTAGTATCTATCACCCGATGTCTAATGGGTTAGTTGAACGTCTGAATAGAACACTCAAGAACTTACTTGGGAAGATAACTGAGGATCATCCTCAGGATTGGGATAGGGTTTTACCCGCGGCCCTCCTTGCATATCGAGAGGTCCCCAACGAACATACAGGATTTTCCCTTTTTGAACTTGTCTTTGGTACACGACCGCGCGGTCCTATGTCCTTACTTCATGATCTTATAACTGCTGATAATATTGATGATGACACACAATCTTCATATGAGTATGTCATTGCTCTTAGGCAAAAGATTATCGAAGCATGCAAACTAGCAACTTCCTCATCCGAATTTGCTAAAGAAAAGGCAAGGCAATTTGCAAATAAGAATAGATGCCTACGACAACTTTGTCCTGGCCATAAAGCATTTGTTTTGCTCCCTTTTAGGGAAAACAGACTTCTTATTGCATGGAAAGGTCCGTATACTATAGTCTCAAGAATTTCCGATGTCGACTATGTTGTCGATATTGACGGAAAGCATAAAACCTTTCATATAAACATGCTCACGGAATTTCATGAACGACCAGACTATTTGCTACCTATTTTCCATACGACGGACGATTCTCCAGTCCCACATGGTCATTACTCATCCCTGTCGGTTATACAGGATGAGGAAACTACTTTCTCTGATGTTAATCTTCCTCTTCCAATGATTCCACTTCATTCTACGGAATCATGGAAAAACGTTACTGTTTCTCCTAATTTATCTACTGAGGAACAGCGACAAGTCTCCTCTATGTTACAAACATTTCAGGATGTCCTTACTGACATTCTTGGACACACTCATGTCATTGAACATGACATAATACTTACTTACTTACTTAGTCGTTCCCCTTCTACCGTGAGTTGTAGAGGTTTGGAAGAGAGAGCGCCAGACTATCCTATCGGCTGTCTTCCTCCTGGCCTGGTTCCATTCTAGTCCTCAGTCCTTCAAAGATTGTCTAATGTTGTCCTCCCAGCGGACTCTGGGTCGTCCTGGGGGTCTGGATCTCTGGCTCTTTGTTTCCCATGCTTGTCGTGGTAGCCGCTCTTCTCCCATTCTGCAGACATGGCCAAACCATCTTAGTTGGGACTGTTCTACTTGGGTCTGCAGGGGGTGGCATTTTAGGCCTTGACGTATCGTCTGGTTTTGGACCATGTCTCTTCTTGTTACTTCAACCACCTTCCTCAGATACCTCATTTCTGAGGTTTGGATCTGGCTTTTGTGGGTTGTAGTCATTGCCCATGACTCGCATCCATATGTCAAGACTGGGACTTAGGTGGAGCGGTATACAGCCATCTTCGTTTTCTTACCAACCTCTCTCTTGCCGAGGAATCGTCGATTTATGGCCTGAAAAAGTCTCCCAGCCACTGCTTTTCGAGTGGCCAACTCTTCTTTGATGCCTCCCTTTCGGTCTATAATAGCTCCGAGATATTTAAAGTGGTCGACCTGCTCCAGGACCTGTTCTCCCAGCTTAATCTGATGTCTTCTTTCTTCTCGTGATATCACCATGGATTTTGTTTTAGAGCTACTTATGACCATCCCTCTCTTCTCCAGCTCTTCCTTCCAGATTTGCAGGTTGGATTGGAGATGTGGACATAATACTTACTGACCATAATCCTATCAGGGTTAGACCTTACCCTATTCCTGTTCACTTTCAGACACAGGTCAAGAAAGAATTAGATGAAATGATACAATTGAAAATAATTGAACCATCCACTTCAGCATACTCTTCGTCCATGGTTATTGTTCTAAAGAAAGACAAGAACATACGCCTTTGCGTCGATTATCGCAAATTGAACCAAGTTACGAAGTTTGATGCTGAACCCATGCCTTTATTAGAAGAGCTACTTAATAGACTCTCTAATTCTCGATTCTTTACCAAACTCGACTTGTCTAAAGGTTATTGGCAAGTTCCTTTAACTGAACGCGCCAAACCTCTCACTGCTTTCTCAACACCTAGGGGTTTGTTTCAATGGAATTTCATGCCTTTCGGCCTTATGAACGCCCCAGCAACTTTCGTACGCATGATGCGTCGAATTCTCTCATATCGTTCAGATGTCATTGCATACTTGGACGATATCTGTCTCTTCAGTGATTCTTGGGAAGATCACTATTTGGGTTTGTAAGAATTACTCTCTACTCTACGCGAGCATAATTTGACTGCAAAACCCTCTAAAGCCTATGTTGGGTTTAGTGAAATTTCTTTCCTTGGTCACCCTGTTGGTCATGGTCTCTTGAAGACAGAGGACCACAACACTTCTAAGATACTAAACATTTCTATTCCTAAGACGAAAAAGCAAGTACGCAGTTTCTTAGGTTTAATACAATTCTACGGAAGATTCATTCCGAATCTATCTTCTATTATGGCACCTCTTTCACCCCTATTGAAGAAAGGGTCTCCTAATATGGTGCGCTGGTCCCAAGAATGCCAGTCTTCATTGGATCAGATTAAAACTTTATTCTCATCTCCCCCTATCTTAAGGCTACCTACTACTGATAAGACTTTTGTTCTTCGTAGTGACACCTCATCCACTGGGATCGGGGCGGCACTAATGCAGGAGTATTCAGAATCTCTGCATCCGGTAATGTATATCTCTAAGAAACTGAATGCGGCAGAAAGGAATTACTCGGTTCTAGACCGTGAATTGTTGGCTATGGTATGGTCAATTCTTAAGTTACATAGATTCCTTCTTGGCGCGCATTTCATTGTGGAAACCGACCAAAAAGCTCTTACAGCTATTCAGAGTAAGAACTTGAAGAGCTCGAGATCCACTCGATATGCCATTGCTCTTCAACCCTTTCATTTCACGGTACAAGCTATCCGTGGTTCGGATAATGTGATGGCAGACATTCTGTCCAGATGCCCACATGATTCCACTTAACTATTGTGTCCTAGATTTCCTGATACACTTTGAGATTTATAACAGTTCTTTACTATAACTATATATCAGCACATCTGTTCTCACTTTACGTGAATTCATGGTATTGTATTGTGTGATTTTCTTTCTCCGTTACCATCTCGGGATAACGGAGGAAGGTTTAATGCTCACAATATAATGGTCGAAATTTCACTCGGCCACAGTTAATAGTTATGAATGTATGTTTGATTACTGTATATTAGAGAATCTAACAGTTATCAAATAAAGTTGTGTTATTTGTATTTTCTCAGCAAGTCGTTGATGTTCTGGGAGAATCTGTACATTTTGTCAACCATGATGTATTGTTAGGTCCTTACTTACTCTTGGGACGATACAGTAGATGTGCCCTCTTAGTCTATGACCTGGACTTCATTGTTCATTTACTTAGTTAATTGTGTATAAGACATTATGTTGAAAAATATTATTACATGTTTACATAATGTAACCTTTTGTTGTTAAGGTGATTGTATCTCTATAATGCGGCATATTTAGATAATGACACCGCTGTTCTTGATGATGTTTCATTGTTAGATTTGGAGATAATGTACTTCATGTGAGATAAAATTATATGTATGTAACTTTTGCTTGCATTATAACATTGTCAGCACTGTAGTGTACGTTGGTGGCACCTCCCTGGAATATGTGTATACTTAGAGAAATGCTTTCTCTAATGTTCTGAGATATATTCTCACCTGATGCTCCATGCGTCGAGTTAACCTCACATTAGGCATTATATTTATATGGGATACTTTTTGTCCACGCATCATTCGTGCGTTATGAGCCTGTTCAATCTTGCTCTTGGATGTATTTCAAAAAAAAAAAGTTTCATTTTTTTTCCCGGGGGGTGCGGTAAACTGTTGCATACAGTTTCACTGAGTTTATAATCTGTTTAGTTTGGAGACATTATTTTTAGATTCCTGATCAAAGGGGTATTACTCATGTTTTACTTGGGTTGAATTTAACAGTGGTTGTTATCCCACTTGTTTTAACCTAGCGGTCTAATTTTAGAACTGATGTCTGGTTGCCTGACCATATATGGCTTAAATGGTCAATTTTTCCTAGTATTTGTTCAACATCGCACACCTGAGTTTAGCTCAGAGCGTCTAGCGTCTAACGACGCAGGCACAAATTTTTGTGGCGCGTTAAGAGAGACTTCCGATCTGGGAGTCGAGCTGTGTTTTTCAGAGTGTCAATACGTCTTTTTGGCGTCTTTGATCTGACTATAAGCCTGGGGAAGGAAAGTCCTCTGTGTGTGAGACGAAGTCGTCTAAAGATGGTTCCCAATGATATATTTCTAAGCGTCTAAGAGACGAATGTGTTTATTAGTGTTATTCTGAAGGGATGACAAGGTAAATTATCCTTCGATTCATTTTCCTCTATTATCAGAATCACGTATAACATTTATTTACCAGCTCAGTGACTTTTCCCTGGGCGGGAAAGAGTCCATCGAGGATACGAGAGTTGAGCTCACGAATTATGCTGACATTATTTGCTTAGGGCATGTGCATGCCCAAAGAACATTATATTATCATATTGGACAGGGTCTGACCCCCTGTTTGCTAAGGAATACCACAGAGGCCATTGTACCTAGAGGCCTGCCATATTTTGCGGCCTGCTGTATACTAGACAATGTATCTGACTTGCTGGTGTCAGAATCGAGTTGGTTTAAACTCATATTTAAGGACCCGCTGGCAATGCGGGGTATTTTTGCTGTGGCTGTAGGAAGAGAGTTAGATTGAAGTCAGCATCATATATATGCACAGCTTACTGATGATCTGTTGATGCAAACTGTACTGTCGTAACGTTTACAATGTTCCTGAGTTTTGTCAAATTACTATGTCCTGATGTCGGCGTCTCTTGTAGTTGTACTGCATTAAAGTATTGTAAAGTCAGCTGCTGTTATCAACATTCTCTGACTTCTACGTGTGATTGAGTGAGTGTCATGTGAACTGTCCAAGATCCTATACACATTCGCGTCAACTATTTACTCAGAGGTTTACTCACTCACATATCACGTCAGCTACATACTGCTACGATCACTACAAATCTGAGAGTCTGTACCTTTGGAGAGAGTGTCTGTATTACACCCTGTCAGTGGGGAGCCGCGCTAGCGTAGTGGTTACAACACCGCTCTGGCGACCGGGTGATACAGGATCAAACCCGGGCGACGGCATTTGAGAATTTTTCGTCGACCGGGATTTGGACTGGATTAACTGAGACCTGGCGAGGACATTTGAAGGAGTGTCGTCGACCAGGGACTGGCGGCTCCTGAGCCGACCCAGCTGCAATGGGTACCTCCGAAATCGGCGAGTATTTGCCTGAATGGCGAGGGACACCTGTCTCTGTACAAGAAATAAAGGGATACTCACGTAAAATCAATGTCAGGTTAGACATAAAAATAATAACCTGAGATTTCGCCTCGAGTATTAGCGGGCGTACGAAAAAAAAAAAAAAAAAAAAAAAAAAAAAAAAAAAAAAAAAACCCTGTCAGTGCCTCGACGCCTGGTGACCTATATTCATATCATTGTACTGCCTGGGTTGACCTGAACCCCATTACTCACTTAAACAGCGCTGTAACATTCATGGGGCCATTTTACACATCTCAACATTAGTCCCTTACACTTGGTTGGTTTTTGACAAATACTTTATGTGCTGGGTGGGTCACTTCTTGTGCTACTTTACTCCAATAAATTCATCTTAGTTCTTTCCGTCTTAGACCAAGGGGCAGTATACTATGAGCTACTTCTAGTGCTTCAACTGGTGTTGATATAAATGCACCTGTAATGGTTCTCATGGCTGCATTTTGAATCCTGTCTAGTTTAACTTTGCTATAAGCTGCAGCTGAGTCAGACTATGCTGGCATAATCCAGTTTCCCCCTGATGAAAGACTTGTAGAACATAAGCATTATTTTATTGCTTCCCCCCCCCCCCCCCCCATCCATTACCCTCTACTATCCTTAGTATATTTAGGGGTCCACTACAGCTTTCTACTCAATTGTCTATATGTTTATTCCAATTTAGTTGTTTATCTGAAGTTATGCCCAGAAATCTAGTTATTGAGGAGGTATATATTTTCTGTCCTTTAATGGTTATATTCTGCCATCACCGGTGTCAATACCTTGTCGAGGTATGGCGGCTTGCGTACCCTGATTACCTTCAGAGCTATGACAGTGGGAGTTTTACTCCTGGAAGGTTCTACCAAGCTGGACAGGTTTGCGCGGGCAGGGGTCAGACGAAAGCAGACACCCTGGTCCTCCAGGTTGGGGGTTTTAACATAGGGCTGACACCCCTGTCTATGTAAACAAAATTGAAGTTACGGAAACAACAACGAATAAAAAACTTTGCTGTGGGACGGACATCCGGAGTCTGAGGCTCGTATGACTGTCAGTGGTGAAAGCCGAAAGGAAGCCACTGACGTGAGAACGGACGTCCTGACCGCAAAACATGATACAAGAATAGGACTTTGGAATTTCAGGACAATGAATGAGACGGGCAAGCTAAAACAGGTCACGGCAGAAATGAGACACTATAGGTTACCCATTCTAGGGATAAGCAAGAGCAGATGGACAGGGGCAGGAAAAGTTAAAACAGCAACAGGAGAAACAGTACTTTACTCTGGAAGAGAGGATGGACAGCCCAATGAAGGTGTAGCCATTATTCTACAGAAAGGAATAGAAAGGACATTACTGGAATGGAAACCCACCAACAACAGACTGATAAGATTAAGATTGAGAAGTAGATTCACCAATACTACAATAATACAATGCTACGCACCAACGAATGACAGCGATGAAGAGGTCGAGGATGAATTCTATCAACAACTGCAGAAAGAAATGGAAGACACGCCAAGATATGATCTTATTATAGTAATGGGAGACCTCAATGCGAAACTTGGTACACACAATACATATAATGAAAGAGTAATGGGGAAATGTGGCAGCGGAACAGCAAACGAAAATGGGGATAAATTAATAAGTTTCTGTAGTATTAATAACCTGGTCATTGGAGGAACACTTTTCCCACATAAAGAAATCCACAAATTAACATGGGAATAACCAAATGGAACTCCGCCTATGCCGGTCCCAAGCCCGGATAAAAAAGGAGGAGGGCGGCCTGCATGGAGGCCGTAAGGAGGCAGCCCCTCCACCATGCAAAGGCACAACAGGCCAATCACCTGTTTGTCTTAAACTATGATTACAAGTAATATAAGAGAGAAAACCGGACTGATTCTAAAGGCGACGAACTGGAACGGACTACGACTTATGGAACTTGGAACACAAGAAGTATAAATAGGAAAGAAGAGGAGCTGATGGAAGAGATGAGGAAAGCAAAACTAGAAATCCTGGCTATTACCGAAACAAAGAAAAAGGGACAAGGAGTCATGGATCTCGGTGGCAACACTCTGCTATACAGTGGTGTACCCACATCTGAAAGAGCTTAAGGGGGCGTGGGTTTCATTGTGGCAAAAACCAGAAAGATAGTATCAAGGGATGGAACTTTGTCTCGGAGCGCATTATGGTTGTAAAACTAAAAGAAGGAGAAACCATAGTCAACCTGGTCATAGTGTATGGGCCAAATGAGGATGATATAGCAGAGGTCAAGGAAGAATTCTTCGAGCTGCTTCAAAGGACAGTGGATGACTGCCAAGATGAAATTATCATGCTCGGAGATTTCAATGCCAGAGTTGGAAATGACCATGCTAGATGGGGTGGAGTTATCGGAAGTTATGGAGAAGATACTCTCAATGACAATGGAAAGCGACTCAGATTCTGCAGTGAGCAGAATCTGATCATTACCAACACAAAGTTCACCCATAAGCGCATACATGCATATACTAGGTGTAAACCAACAAAGAATGAGAAGTCAGTGATCGACCATGCCATTGTTAGGAGGAGATCATTCAAATATGTCCGGGATGCTAGAGTCTGGAGGGGGCCAGAGATTGGAAGTGATCACTACCTGCTTACAATCAAAAGAACAACTGAAAGAGTTGCTCAGCCTAGGAACTGCCCAGCACCACGCAAGAAACCAAGTAAACGAACGGAAGAAATGAGCATTAAGACCTACAAGCTGAAAGAGCCAGAAATTAAGACCAGATATCAGGGGCTTATTGCCACAGCGGTGAGAAACGCAGAAGAACAACCTGATGACTTGGAAACCCCGTGGCTTAAATTCAAGGACATCATAAAGACAGCTGCTGCAGAAGCATGTGGTGAAGTCCGACTTGGGAACAAGAGAAAGAGGACACCTTGGTGGACAGAAGAAGTCAAAGAGAAAATAAGAGAGAAGAAAATGGCATGGAAACAATACTTAGGAGCTAAAAACACAGCAGGACAAATAGAGAAATATAGAGAATATGTGATACTCAGAACAGAAGCAAAGAACAAGGTGCTAGCAGCAAAACAGAAGACCTGGGAAGAATTTGGAGAAAAGCTAGAAAAGGATGCACAAGAAAACCAGAAATTGTTCTATAAGACCCTAAAGAACATGAGGAAGGAAAAACAATGCCATCTTACATTTATAAAGGACAAGCAAGGCAAATTGCTTACTGCCCCGAAGGAAGTAATGGAAAGATGGAAAGAATATTTCTCAGAACTTCTTGATGGTGAGCAAAGTCAAGCATCAGAAATGATAACCACTAGCACAGAAGAGAAAACCAATGGTGGTGAAGATGACATAAAGATGGAAGAACTGAAGGCAGCACTGGAGAAAATCAAGATGGGCAAAGCAGCAGGGCATGATGGTATAACACCAGAAATGGTTAAGTACATGGGAGCATCAGGCGACCTATTACTCCTAAGGGTCCTACAGGCAGCGTGGTGCAACAAGGCCATACCAAAGGATTGGGAGATTGCCATCATAACACCGATTTTCAAAAAGGGTGACAATCGACAATGTGGAAACCACAGAGGCATATCCCTTCTCAGTATCCCTGGTAAAATCTACTCTAGAATCCTAGAGCAGAGACTCCGATGCCTAGCTGAGCCACAATTGGATGAAGCCCAGTGCGGATTCCGAGCAAACCGAAGTACTCAAGACCTAATCTTCACACTCAGACAGCTGAGTGAAAAGGCCCTTGAGTACAAGAGTGAGATCCATCTTTGTTTCATAGATCTGGAAAAGGCGTTTGACAGGGTCCCCTGGAGCAAACTTTGGGACTGTTTGGCAAGGAAGAACATTCCAGCACCTCTGATTCATGCTATACAGAGCTTCTACAAGTCTTGCAGAAATTATGTGAGGACAGCAAACTATAAGTCAGAAGAGTTCAGGACCACCACTGGTGTAAGACAAGGTGATATCCTGTCACCTTATCTTTTCATACTTCTCATGGACGATGTCATCAAGGCATGTAAGGAGAGAACAAGAAAGTATTCAGTGGGGTACTGGAAGATGAGACAGGTCTGTATTTCGGAGCTGGCATTTGCTGATGATGTTGCCCTGATTGCTAAATCAGAGGCACATCTCCAATCCAACCTGCAAGTCTGGAAGGAAGAGCTGGAGAAGAAAGGGATGGTCATAAGCAGCTCTAAAACAAAATCCATGGTGATATCACGAGAAAAAAGAAAACATCAGATTAAGTTGGGAGAATAGGTCCTGGAGCAGGTCGACCACTTTAAATATCTCGGAGCTATTATAGACCGAAAGGGAGACATCAAAGAAGAGTTGGCTACTCGAAAAGCAGCGGCTGGGAGACTTTTTCAGGCCATAAATCGAGGATTCCTCAGCAAGAAAGAGGTTGGTAAGAAAACTAAGATGGCTGTATACCGCTCCACCAATGTCCCAGTCTTGACATATGGATGCGAGTCAATGGCAATGACTACAACCCACAAAAGCCAGATCCAAACCTCAGAAATGAGGTATCTGAGGAAGGTGGTTGAAGTAACAAGAAGAGACATGGTCCGCAACCAGACGATACGTCAAGGCCTAAAATCCCACCCGCTGCAGACCCAAATAGAACAGTCCCAACTAAGATGATTTGGCCATGTCTGCAGAATGGGAGAAGATCGGCTACCACGACAAGCATGGGAAACAAAGAGCCAGGGATCCAGACCTCCAGGTCGACCCAGAGTCCGCTGGGAGGACAACATTAGACAATCTTTGAAGGACCGAGGACTAGAATGGAACCAGGCCAGGAAGATGACAGCTGATAGAATGGTCTTGCGCCCTCTCTTCCAAACCTCTACACCTCACGGTAGAAGGGGAACGACTAAGTAAGTAAGTATCACCAAATGGTCGGGACAGAAACCAGAAAGACGACATCATGATTAACGGTAGATGGAGACATGCATTACAAGATGTGAAGGTAAGAAGAGGTGCAGATGTGGGAAGTGATCCCCCTTTAGTAGGAGCAAATCTGAAAGTGAAACTAAAATGGGCTGGACCAACTGTAACTGCACAGAAACGGCTTGACATCAGCAAATTGAAGGACTCCCTTACCAGAAAATCTTTTGCGGCTGACATAAAGAAACGATATCAATTTGCCAAAAGTCAGGAAAAGACATTGACTGATGATGTAGACCAGAAATTCAACATCATTTCAACAATATATAAAAAAAACAGCAAATCATGCTTGGGATTCCAGGAAAGGAAGAAGCAAGACTGGATAACACCAAAACATTACACACCATAACACCGAGAAAGGAAATGAAAAGAAAGAAAACAGAAGCGAAGTCCCCCAGGTTAAAGCAACTATATAGTGAACAGTATAGTCAGCTGGACAAGGAAGTTAAACGCCAAACCCGAGCCAACAAAAGGAATTTCCTAGACGATCTTGCAAGACAGGCAGAAGAGGCAGAACTGAGAAATGAACAAAGCACAGTATACAAAATAACTAAATTCATCAGCGGAAAACTAGGTGCAAACAATATTACATTAGTAAGAGATAAGCAAGGAAATCTCATCACGACAGCAGAGGGATAGGAAACAAGATGGGCAGAGCACTTCAGAGAAACTCTGAACAAGGAACCACCAGAGACACAATTGAATGTTCCTGAGGCTGAAAACGATCTAGATGTAAATACAGACATTCCACGAAAAGAGGAAATCATCACAGCAATCAAAGGGTTAAAGAACGGAAAAGCTCCTGGCCATGATAACTTAAATGCAGAGCTATTTAAGACAGACCCTGAGCTCGCAGCAGAACTATTAGAACCACTATTTGCACAAGTCTGGAAATCGGGGACAACACCATCAGAGTGGAAGAAAGGAATAATTGTCAAATTGCCCAAAAAGGGAGATTTTGCAGACTGCAATAATTGGAGAGGAATCACTCTTCTCTCAGTTCCCAGCAAAATACTAGGCAGGATAATTATACAGATAATTTCAAAAGCAGTAGACCACAAACTGAGCAAAGAACAAGCAGGATTTAGAACTCGGAAAGAACAGAAGATGTGTAGATCATATAATCACTCTCACGAACATTATAAAGCAGTGCTCAGAATGGCAAAGACAGCTGTACATCAATTTCATTGATTTTGAAAAGGCTTTTGACAGCATACATAGGGACAGTTTATGGAAAATACTGAGGGCTTATGGAATTCCAAGCTGCATAGTGTCAATCATAAAAAGCCTCTATGCCAACTTTACGTGTAGTGTTTGGCAGAGCAACCTAACCTTGGAGGTGAAGACAGGAGTACGACAGGGATGCCCCTTATCAACCACTCTATTTTTAACAGTCATAGACTGGGTGATGCGCCAGACAACAGAGGGCAGTCCAAGAGGAATACGATGGACTACATTTTCTACATTAGAAGATCTGGAATATGCAGATGACATTGCACTACTATCACATTCACATCAACACATCCAGGAAAAAACGGATAGACTTATAAGTTTAGCCAGCAGGTGGGCTTGAACATCAATTTAAAGAAGTCAGAGGTCATGACGCTCAATGTGAGCAACCCTGAGCCCATATCAGTAAGGAATCAGCAACTGGTACATACAGACACCTTCACATACCTAGGATGCATTGTAACACCAGACGGTGGGGCAGGCATAGACATCAACATCAGAATGAATAAGGCAAGAACAGCCTTCTTTAGCCTAAATAACATCTGGAAGTCCTCCCAATACAGCACAAGCACAAAATTAAGATTATACCAGAGTTGCGTGCTTTCTGTGCTTCTCTATGGTGCGGAATGCTGGAGAGTCACAGAGAAGGAAATGTCAAAATTGTCCTCTTTTCACACAACATGCCTAAGAAAAATTCACCGCATCTTTTGGCCAAACACCATCAGCAACCAAGAACTACTTATTCGGAGTAAACAGGAGGACATGCACACCATCATAGCTGGCAGACGCTGGAGTTGGGTAGGCCACGTCCTCAGAAGGGACCCTGATACCATCACAAGAACAGCTATGCTATGGACCCCCGAGGGAAAGCGAAAGAGAAGCCGACCAAAAACAACTTGGCGGAGAACTGTGGAAGCTGAGATGCAAAGAATGAACCACAGTTGGGGCACTGTACGAAGGATGGCCGCCGACCGAGCAAAGTGGAATCAATTTGTTGCTGCCCTACAAGACGCCACCAGGCGTGATGGCCGCTGACTGCTTTGACGGTTGGTGGCTATGGATCAAAGAAGAAGAAGAAGAGTGCAGCATCAAGACAAGAGACATAAGACGTTGGAGATCTATTACAGCTTACCTTCGTTGTAGAGATGGCAGCTGATGATGATAAAAATCGACTTTTTTAAAAATTAATGAAGAAAAATATTCCGTTCAACCTCTGATGGGTTATACTTAGGATGTATATTGTTTTCAATTCCAAATAATATGAACAACTGCCGATATGAGAAAGTGGCATCATATTTGTCAAATCATTTTAAATAGGGACAACCACAATTACGCTTATACGTTAAATAAAAAAAATAAAAATAAACTAAAAAAACGAACAAAATCAAGAAGAAATCTCTTCAAAAATTCTCTGAACATTCTTGATAGTTGAAAGTCAACATTCATTTTTTTTAAAGCAGTGTTTTACTAAAATAAAAATGTGGCAACACTGGCAACTACAATACCTTAGCGCAGGGCTGAAGAATCCATGTGTGAGTTGTGAAAATTGTCATTATTTATAAACCTATACGAGGAATATATACTTATGTCATCTTCATGTACCGTACTCGTTGGCGTAGGTGACAATGACGGTTAACAATTTCTTTCGCTCGATGCTGTTTATCAATTTCGTTTTTACAGGACAATGTTAATGAAGACATTCATGTTGGATTTGCAATTTTATTTGCGGCCTCAGTGTTTGTCGGCCCGGGCGTTATTATATTTGGCAAAGCTCAAAACAGTGTTGACGATAGGCTCACTCTTTCTATCCTATGTAGTTTTGTATTTTTTTATTTGACCCATTCACCAAAATGGATATGGTTTTTAGAAAACAGAAATCGTAATTTCTTCTCTTATTAAACCAGCTCCACCGAGGAGGTACAGGCAACGTTAGCGTAGCTGGCAGTCCTTTTCAGGACGTTCTTTTCATGACTTAATCACGCTAGCTGATAGATAATGTTAGTCCTTTTCTAAAATTTTGTCTATCAACCCTAGTCGGAGTAGGAGTCCTTTTCGAGGTTATTTCTAGCTAGCTGATGGATGTTAGTAGTCCTTTTTAGGCTTATATTTCATCAACGCAGCGTTTATTTTGGAATGGCGATTGGTGAATTGCGCTCGGATATAACCAACAGACTTTAGTCTAGGTTGAAAGTAACATGCCTCGCACTTGGAAGGCAAAACCTTAAACAACAACTACATTATTTCAGTAAGTGGTATATGTTATACTAAAAACTTGAGAAATTGGCTGAGGAATATTGTGAAATGCTATAAATTGTTATTTGAAAAAGTAGACCTTATCTGTCAAGTCTTGTGAAGTGTAGACTGACTGAAAAAAAAATGTAAAATTGCGAACATTAGGCCTACACTCATATAATTGCAATAAAATGTTCAGAATTTTCAGTGCACATTTAATTTGAAACTTATCTAAATATTTTTGTCAGAGTTAGTTCAAAGATGTAATTTTTTTTTTCCCCGCAAACATATATTTCTGTAAAAACAGGCATCCAAAACTGATGCAGAATTTCTCTTCAGGTGATGTTTTAAAAACGAGCAGTAGATACATCTATTATTTTAGTAAATGCTTTTGGTATATATATAACAAATATAAGAATCTTGTGAAATGCTTTAACTCTTTCAGTCCCAAGCAAAAAAGTGGATTTGGCCCAAGCAAAAATGGCCACCCCATTGCGTTTTTATTGTTGTTTGGAAATAATTTTTTTTAATGTTCATATGCATAAATAACTTTGTTGTTGTATATGAAACTGAAGGTAATTGGATGTACTTTACTCTTGTGCTACAAGTATGAAAGCTTTCATTGAAAAATGATTAGTTATTCAAGGTAAAATGGAGGACAAAAGAAGAAGCTGGGGCAAAATTAGACTAAAAGTATTCATTAAAATTTTTTTACAATTGTTCCTCATGAGAATATCCAAGTGTAAAGTTTCAAAATGTCTCAAACAGAAGTATTCTAACAAAGTTCAATCAGTTTTTAATCAATAAACACTCAGAAGATTGTTAATTTCACAAATTACAACAACAGGTCATTTTGTTGTAAAAAAGAGGAAATTGTCAACCCAGTGTGTTTTTATTGTTGTTGTTTGGAAATAATTTTTTTTAAATGTTCAAATGTATAAATAACTTTGTTGTTGTATATGAAACTGAAGGTAATTGAATGTACTTTACTCTTGTGCTACAAGTATAAAAGCTTTCATTGAAAAATGATTAGTTATTCAAGGTAAAATGGAGGACAAAAGAAGAAGCCGGTGCAAAATTAGACTAAAAGTATTCATTAAAATTCTTCTACAATTGTTCCTCATGAGAATATCCAAGTGTAAAGTTTCAAAATGTCTCAAACAGAAGTATTCTAACAAAGTTCAATCAGTTTTTAATCAATAAACACTCAGAAGATTGTTAATTTCACAAATTACAACAACAGGTCATTTTGTTGTAAAAAAGAGGAAATTGTCAACCCTGTGTGTTTTTATTGTTGTTGTTTGGAAATCATTTTTTTTTAAATGTTCAAATGTATAAATAACTTTGTTGTTGTATATGAAACTGAAGGTAATTGGATGTACTTTACTCTTGTGCTACAAGTATAAAAGCTTTCATTGAAAAATGATTAGTTATTCAAGATAAAATGGAGGACAAAAGAAGAAGCCGGTGCAAAATTAGACTAAAAGTATTCATTAAAATTCTTCTACAATTGTTCCTCATGAGAATATCCAAGTTTAAAGTTTCAAAAATGTCTCAAACAGAAGTATTCTAACAAAGTTCAATCAGTTTTTAATCAATAAACACTCAGAAGATTGTTAATTTCACAAATTACAACAACAGGTCATATTGTTGTAAAAAAGAGGAAATTTCAGTTTATACATCAGAAAGATGGGAATTATATTATTTACACATGAATAATTGTTAGTAACTGCATCTTGTGCATAGTTTAAATTTATCAATAAAACTTATTAGTTAGTAAAATGTAAAGCAAAATGGAGGCTGAATAAGAAGCAGGTAAATTTGAAAGAAATAGATATATTCTTACCTTGCTGCAATGCTCCTCTTCTGAAGATATTATCCATAGGAAAACACATAATCATAATCCATAGGAAAGCACAAAATCCATAGGAAATCACAAAAGATCACTTTTTCTAAATACATTAACACTAGGGGCCTATGTATAAACACTATTTTATAATTAAATCCTAAGTAAAAAAAAAATTTACAAAAAAAAAGTCCCTAGCATTTAAAAAAAATGAAAATTTCAAATGGTAGGCCCTATCAAACATCAAAAAAAGGGAAAAGAAAATTTTATTTAAAAGCTCTTTCATATCTAGGCAAACCCTATATATTTTTTTGCTTATGATAAGCTACAAAGCAATTTTTTGTACAAAGGTGGGGTCTGCCGGTGCATCCTATATACACATAGCTTGATCTGCGACAAATTCCATTGGCGCTACAATGAACACAGGCTCTGCTCTTTCCATCATATTCCACTAGATGTCTGGCTCCAATCATCTGTTCCACTTCATTTCCTTTCATAGAGTGTTTAGAATTTTTGGGTGGACAATCTATTACACTGCCTGGTGTCAGCTGAGCAGCTTCTTTCAACAGATCCTCAATCAAACTCTGTTTAAAATCTTGAAGTGTGAGCTTCCTTTTTGTTGTCGCACCTTCCTGACACAAATTGTATAGGATGTGGGCATTTACCTGTGTCACTTCAATAATCCAGTGGTAAATCTTCTTCCACCACTTTCTGGTTTTACGGTTGTGCATACTGTAGTAACCAACCATTTGATCCATCCGGTCGCAACCATTCATACACATATTGTAGTCATGAACTACCTTTGGCTTTGTAACTTTGTTTAGACCCTTGCTCTTCTCAACCGTTGCGACGGCTGATTTAGTTGACACAAGTATGCACGGTTTTTTTGCTTTTTTATCTTTCCAGGCAACACACAATGTTGTATTTTCCGTGTCCAAAAACCATTTCATCTCTTGATGGCCAATCTTGAGATTTTTTATTTCAGGAGGAAAACCGACACGGTTTACATTCAGGGTTCCTGTATAATTATAACTGTGTGCAAGCAGATATTCAATCAGAGCTTTGGATGAATAAAATCTATCAGCAAAAATATGATGTCCTGATCTCAGTGGCTTCAAAAGAGTGCAGAATACTTTCACGGCATGAGCAGAGCTGGGATCTAAACTAGGATCATAGGCTGTATTTTTTCCAAAATAAATTTTCAAATTGAAAACATAGCCTGTTGCTGAATCACACAGTCCAAATGTTTTGATATGGTATTTGTGAGGTTTGCTTGCATTGAACTGTTTGTGCCTAAACCTACCTTTCCATCCTATAACCATCTCATCAATACAAACATCTTCAAATGGATAGAAAGCATTCTGAAATTTGGTCAATAGCATGTCGACAAATGGCTCAATTTTAGCTGCGTCCTGATCTTCTGGTTCACAAACATGCAGCATACTGTGATAAATAGTTTGAAAATGGTTTCTCGAAAACATCTCGTGGTACCAAGGTGTATAAAAATTTCCTGCGGTGCGCCAGTAGTCTTTGATTTTTGGTCTTCGATCCAGTCCCATCGCAATCATTACAGCTGTAAACTTGAGTCATTCATAATAAGTCAGCGGTGTCCATGAAGAGAACAATGAATACTTTCTATGTGGGTTGTTTGTTTCAACAACTTTTGCAGCATAGGAATTAATGCTGGTTATCAGAGTGCTAACAACACCATCATCCATGTAAAATTTTTAAAAATCAAGAGGTGTTTGCAAACTATACAGACCTGGATTTATGTTCTGTCTTGTCTGGCGAAAAGTAAAATTTGCTTTAGTTTCTCCAGTGGTGACCGAATGCCAAACCACGTTGTTTGTATTAGGCCTAGTCCTACTATCAAAGGCATTAGGCCTATTTCCATCCCTCCTGATTCTTTTTGGCTTGGATATATTATCTGAATTTATTGCAGTCTGATTACATGCTCCTGTATCTGTCGTAATTTTTATCTGAGAGAGTTCTGATGGATATTGGTCCTTTAGAGTGTAGAATGATAGTGATGGCTCTGTGAGAATAAGGATTTAGGAAAGTGAGGTAGTAGATTCACAAGGGCTGGGAAAAGAGTAAGGACAGTCTCTTATTACGACAATATTTGTCTCTCAAAAACTATTCCTACCACTCTTCTGAACAAACAGTTGTTTGTCAGTTCCAGTTGCTCATGCGCACACACCGATTTGGTGATTTTGACGCGCAACGTACATGAATACACACTACGATAACAAAATATGGGAAATGTTTGGGTTTTGGGCCAGCCGACACCAATGCTAATAAAGTTTTTAATACTTTTATTATCATAAAATCAAGTTACAAGTAAGTATCAATGTACAGTCAGAAATCATGGGTTACAAAACACAAAATAACAGGGGGGAGGGTTTCTGAGGAGTAATATCCAATGCACCTTTTCCCGCTTGTATTTACTAACAGAAAAGACCGGGTCCCAAAGACGAGAAGGGGTGGGGGGGGGTGATGATGATGATCAGAGATAGGCAATTTAACCCAATGGTAAATTTATTACTCTGAGTCAAGGGGGTTACAGTAATAGGGGGTAAAGGTAAAGCTAGGGGTCATCAAATGTTTTCCTTTGATCAACCAATTTTCCCAGGACTGGGGAATGCTCACAGTTAAATAATCCCGCTAGGAGAAATCTCGTACAATTAATACAGTACACCTTAATACTAGGTTGAACTAATTATAAGGGTAAAAAGATTAAATCTCCTTTTTTCATCAAAAAAAACACGCTTGGCTGGCCAGCACACGTCACACACACACAGACTTACCAAATGGTGAATTCTGGCACTTCATAGGAAATACATAAAAAAACAGCACTAAACCTTGGCTTAGGTAAAAGTATTTTCTTCCGTGTACAGCCCCAGATTAGCGGGTTATTGAAGTTAACAAAGTGTCTCAAAATCGCTGGACGTTGAAGTTTAACGGTACTGTTTGTTTATTAGATAAAGTTCCTAAAGAATGGCACAGGCACTTGGCTAGATGTGAGGAATGGTGTGGTGTCTAAGATTGGCACAGCTGGTGGAGATAACTTTCTTTTACAGTAATGTCACAAACTACAAAAAACACTGAGGTAAGTTCTTCAGGGGGTTGGTAAAATCCAATGATTATGCTTGACAGACAGTGTCAGGGAAATCTATGTTCTTCTTCACGAATAGAGCAGTGAGTAAAATATTGCTACTGTTGACTGTTCTTCTTCCAGTTTGATAACTAAAAAAAACGACTTTATGAATTGGGATTTTAAAATAGTCTTTGGGTTTGCTTTGTTTCTGTATACTTCAGATAGCTGGATCCCAACAGGATCGCCACAAAGATTAAATTTCAAATATGTTCATAAGTCACTGGAGTAATCGAACTGAGTCGGCAAGACTCTAGATATATATATTATTGTTGCGAAATGGCTGCTTAAATGATGTTTCATTGCTGCTTAATTGCTGCTTAAATGATGTTTCATTGCTGCTTAATTGCTGCTTAAATGATGGTTCATTGCTGCTTAATTGCTGCTTAAATGATGTTTCATTGCTGCTTAATTGCTGGGATGCAAGGTTCAAAAGATCATTCTGGATGCAATAGAAAAAACATGAAATACAATAAAATCATATTAAAATCTAACGTGCGATACATTTACAGTTTAACTATTTTCTGCACTCGCATCTTCAATTAATAAAGCAAGAGAGAAGAAAACTCCCCGTGAGGTTAATAGTTGAAAGCACATCTATTTATACAGAACTAAACTGTATTAAAGTTATAATTCCCTTAAGCGGCTATTGTATTAGGAAATAAACTTATAGATGTAACATTTAGTTGGCACTAGAACTTTGAAGATGGGCTTATTTAATAAGGTTAAATTTACACCACAATCCAGTGAACTAAATATGAAATATCTAGACCACTGATCACTCGAAGCTAATGTATAAATTACCGTCTGCACAGAAAAAGAATTTCACTCCAATAGCCAACAATTTAGATGAAATCTAGCAGGAATTTTTTACTATATGCTAGTGAATCTTAGAATTCTGTCAGAACGAATGATACGTTGCCCTTTTCAGATTCTGTATTTATCTATTAGAAAGGCAAGATAAATGGTACATGTGAAAATTTCGCGCCTCTTCAGTTCCCAGGGGAAGTCGAAGTTATTTAGCCGCCATGCTAACCACGATGGCCCGACTGGCTTCCGATCTACGTTCGTTTCAGGCTGCTCGCACGAGCATGTGAAATTTTGGCGAGACTAGCCTCGTTCGTGGTGAGTTTCCTGATTCCTCAGATCGTATCCACTACGCTGAGCGTTCCGTCTTTCGGGCAAGTCTGCCGGTGGCCACAGAAGTGCGAAGTCTGCAAGAAGCTTTCTTCTGACCGCTCGTGTCCGTCTTGCGAATGGTTCAGTGTTCGTACGGAGATGCTAAACTTCTGCTTCTCTGTTCTGGGGATCTTCTTGACTGCTTTGATCCTAGCCTCTACTCTTCGTTGATGAAAAGTTACAACAATACTGATGTTCAGGGATTCTAATGTTATGAAAAGCTAAAGTCCCTTTAATCATCCATCAAATCAGGGAAAATTCACTTGACAAACTAGACGTACGTCACAATCGTCCCCACTTTTAGACATGAAACCATTTTTCATGTTTCCTTCTTGACAATGGAGGTGACCTGATTGGTGACTTTAGGATGAGTGGTATCTTCAGTTTTCTCTACTTCCTCTGTAGACCAGTTTCTACTCAAGAAGTCAGCTCCGACATTCTGTTTTCCTGGAATATATTCCACTTTGAAGGAATAGACGCTCAATAATAATGCCCAGCGCATAATCCTTGCGTTGAATTCCTTATTGGCACCAAGGAAAGCTAATGGAGCGTGGTCGGTTTGTACTGTGAAAGAAATACCATACAGAAACTCATGATGGCGTCTGATGCCATGAATCAGAGCGAGACATTCTCTTTCAACGACACTATAGTTGCGTTCAGCCTTGTTCAGTTTCCAACTGCCATAAGCTATTGGGAATAGCATATTAGGGTCACTGTCCTCGGCTTGCAACAATGTTGACCCGATGCCCTGACCTGACGCGTCAACTCTCAGTACGAAAGGCTTCTTAAGGTCAGGTAACCTTAGGATGGGGTATGCCGACAACTGTCCTGTCAAAGTGCTGTATGCATGTTTGCACTTTTGATCCCACATGACCTTATCAGGACAACCTTTCTTGGTGAGGTCAGTCAGAGGTGCCGTAAGTCCGTTGAAGTTCTCGATGTATTTCTGATAATATGCACATAGTGATAGGAAGGAACGCACGTCTTTCTTCGTTCTGGGCCTTTTGGCTGCAGCTATTTTCTCCACGTTCTTCTGAACAGGCCAACTACAGCCGTGGGAAATAGTATGCCCCAAGAAGTCTAGCTTTTCGAACCCGATGAGACATTTGCTAGGTCTGGCTGTGAGACCAGTTTCCTGTAGTCTCCTGAGGAGCCTAGCAACCGTAGCAATATGTTCGTCGTAGGTTTCCGATGGAATTAATATGTCATCCATGAAATTATGGATGTGGGGACTTTGCAAAGGTTCTAACAGCTTCCTCATCATTCTGGTGAACACTCCTGGTGCGTTATGCAATCCGAACGGCATCACATTAAATGTGTAATGTCCTTCACTAGTGCTGAAAGTTAGCAAAGGTTTAACTTCCTCCTTGACTGGTATTTGATAATAACCTTTACTGAGGTCAATCTTGGAGAAAATCGTTGCCTTGCTGAGCTTGGTGAACAACTCAGAAACAGTTTGGAGAGGTTCGGGCTGGAATTCCGTAACAGCGTTTAGCAGCCGGTAATCTATACACAGCCGAACTTCCTTATTGGGCTTCTGCAACAGCACTACACTAGAACTGTAAGGAGATGTAGACTCACTGATAATTCCTGCCTGACGCAGCTTGTCTATTTCTCCGCGAAGTGCATCAGCTTTAGCGTACGGGATGGGGTAAACTCTGGTTCGAACAGGGGTCTCATTTGTTAGTTTCATATCAAATTCGATGAGATTTGTTCGACCAGGTACATCCGTTAAGACTACACTGTACTGTTTTAGTAGCGCCCTGGTTTCTGTTTGTTGTTCTGGTGAGAGATTGTCGCCGAACTTGACATCTTTAAAGGATTCTGTGGGTTGCAGTGGATACTCCATGCAACCATCATCATCTTCCTCGTCTTCCGTTGCTATGGCGACAGCCAGGAGATGCTCGGAGGATGGCACCGGTCTTTCCAAATATTTCTTTAGCAGATTTATGTGGAAGACCTTCTCCTTTCCTTTGATGGAGATCTTGTAATTGGTACGTGATATCTTTTTAAGGACGGTAAACGGCCCTTGCCATCCAATGCGAAATTTATTGCTTCCGGTTGGAAGTAGCAACAAAACTTTCTCCCCTGGTTGTAGTTCTCTCTCACTTGCAGCTTTATTGTATCTTTTAGCATGTTTAGCGCGGGCTTTCGTAAGGTTGGTAGTAGGTAGATCCCATCCTAGCTTTAGCCTTTCCTTGAGCTCAGATACATACTTGCTTGCAGAGACGACTGTCTCTTCAGCCTTTTGGTCTGTCAGGGACCGAAGTAAGGCTTCTAGTGGCCCCTTAATAGGTCTGCCAAATAAAAGTGTAGCTGGCGCGAATCCCGTAGACGCTTGGGGAACCTCTCGGTAGGCGAATAAGGCAGCCGATATATATAGGTCCCAGTCTTCCAGTTTCTCCTGACCAACCTTACGTAACATGGTGGTGAGAGTGCCGTTAAAACGTTCCACGAGCCCATTTCCGGCCGGATGGTAGGGACTTGGGTGGTTATGTTTGGCCCTCAAGATCTTAAAGATCTCCTCCATTAACAGGCTACGGAATTGGGATCCATTGTCCATCAAAACTTGTTGAGGGAATCCCAACCGTGTAAAGATTTGCACGAGGGCTTCTGCGACATGCTTGGATTTTATGCATGGTAGCGGTACAGCTTCGGCCCACATTGTGCAAGTGTCGACTAAAGTCAGGATGAACCTGTGCTTTCTTTTGGTCCTTTCCAGGGGTCCAATGATGTCAACAGCAACCCGTTCAAATGGAGTACCCACTATTGGCATTTGCCCCATAGGTACTGGGGGTGCCAAGTGCTTGGGTGCTACCCGTTGGCTCTTGGCGCAGGATTTCACGTACCTGATAATGTCAGAGTTCATTCCTGGCCACCAATAGTGGTTTTTTATTCGCTGAATAGTGGCGTTTTGTCCCATATGTCCGCTAAAGGGAAGAGAGTGCCCCATTTCTAAGATCTGACTTCTGTACTGCGTCGGTACTAGGAGCTGGTTATTCCCCGTGTCCGGGTTGCCCATTCTACGATACAATACGCCGTCCTTAGAAAAGATGTCTCCGTTGTGTCTGGGGTCCTTAGCCATGGGCAGTTTTTTAAAGCAGGGCTCCAGAGTAGGGTCCTTTTGTTGCATCTTCTTCAGTTTGTTCGGCAACAAATTTGGTGCAGGCTCCCTCTCCTTCTTGGCTTGCCCTCTTGTGGTTACCGCTGCCACAATCGGCTCCTTTGGTCTCCCAATAAACACATATCTACATCCCAGGACAACTGAGTAGATAGGATCATCCATACAGGCCGCTTTAATAACTCCTCTGACAAAGTCAGAGTGTATTTCTACCAGTGCGATAGGAAGCATCCTGGGTGCATCACTCGTGAAAACTCCACTAAGTTTGACGGTTTCCTCTGTCTCCTGACCTGGTTTGACTAGGTGTCTGGCGACAATACAACTAAAGCTTAGTGCAGTGTCAAAGAGACAAGTAGTTGAGGTACCATTCAAAATTACAGTTCTTCGAGTTGAGGGTCGGTCCCCCTCAGGTTTAGAATCACTGACATTGACTCTACCTTTCGAGGCTGTATGCAAACATCCGACGCGGTTTGAACCAGTTTGTTTGCCCTGATCAGACGTTCCTGGTGTAGGGGTCTTCCCTTTTCCTTGACCTTGGTGGCCGCGCTGCCACGTAGGCTTGGTGGGTTGATCAGAATTGTTGTTGGGGGGGGGGGGGGGTGTGGGGTTTTGTAGATTTTTTATTTTTCCGGGGGGGGGCTCGGGGTTTTATTTTCCCGTTGGTTATAGTTCTGAGGGGAATTAGAGGAATAGGAGGACTGATGACATCTGCTCTAGATTTTGTTTACGAAGATGGCTCATCTGTGGGTATAGTAACCGTACGTTTACGAGGTACTCCTGGTAATTTCGGCTCGCGTAGGCCATCATGTCTGGGCGATCGGGTTCGATTCGAGTTACGGCGCGGTAATGCACTTATGTCGTTCTGCCTTATTAAGTATGTCCTCAAGCCTGACTTTTGTGCCCTGTTATCCTCAAGCCTGACAGCGCCAACCTGTATCAGCCAAAAATCTACGGGTTTCGTTTGACAAAGTTGACTCTTTATCTGTTTCCACAAGAACAAGTTCAAGTAGTCCCCATATAGAATGTAAGAGGTAGGTCAGATTAATTTTCATGCACTTAGTCAAAGCAGCCCGTCGTGTAGAAAAAGTGAGGACGATAGAGATGTTGCGGGAGAAGACTTTCCGTGATCTGTTTCCCAATTCTCTTTCTTCCGGCTGTTCTGAACATTTGGCTGAAATTTTCAAGATTGCAGAAACTTTTCAGATGGCGGTCTTCTCAAAACACGGTTCCTAGCAAGGGGGGGGAACTTTATCTATCTTTTAGCATGTTCGTGAATCATGTTGGTTATCAAGCAGACGTCCCCCAGCTTTGTGTAACGTCCATAAGCATTAGCAATTTTTAGTGACATTGAGATCTTAAGTGACCCATCTGCGGGTAACTCTACTAAAACTCCAAATACAAGATTTGCGAAGCCTTTCGAATTTTGCCATAGGAAGCTGTCAATTTTTTTTTCCATTGGGGCTAGAAAAAAAGATTCTAAAGCAAAAGACTAATCGCCGTTAATATTGGGAGCAGCACTAGATTGCAGGAATAGATCCATTGACCTGTGACCTTTGGGCAAATGACGGAACGGCTTCTCCGTTTAAATTTTATTCGAAGTAGAGGCGCCCTGACACTAAAGCTCTATAAGAAGTGCCAGTTCATGTTGTCTTTCCTTTCCACTACCCCTTTCTGCTCTCTGCGGCTCTGCGCCACTGCTTCTGACTGCTCTGCGGCATCCCATTTACCTGCCTCAATTATATATCTTGTTTCTCCCATTCCCCTTCCTGCCCTCAATATTCTATTCTGCTCCCAATACAACGCTCCTCCCTCGCTCCCGCTTCTTTCTTTTTCTCTGCTCTATCCATAGTGCTTCCATCCTTTCCGCGTCCAATACCTTTTCATAGTTTTTCCTGTTGACCAACAGATAGTTAGCGCTGCTTCACTCCTCCCTTCTAAACCTGATTCTTTCACCTCCAAGCACTTATGTATGGACTCTCATACTGATATCCTTTCTGACATGATTAAAGAATCTAGGATCTACTACTAGTAGAGAATAGCAAGAAAGAAACAAGAAGGGAAAAAAACTCAACACTAACCTCAAACCTCACTCGCACGAGACAAAAAAACACAAACGTAATTAAATGTATATTATAGGTGCAAAAGCTGCCTCCTACCATAAATGTGTTAAACTTATCGCTGCTGTATTCTGGCAATTAAGGCTCTTAAACGCAAGAAACGCAAGCGAACTAAATGCCACTAAAAATGGTAAGTTACACTGGAAAAAAATTTTTAACTTTTTAACTAAAAGTAGAGATAAATTCTTTATTAATAACAATTAAATTTTAAATTTAAAAAAATTTTCCTGAAATTTTAATTCCTCCACTAACAAAAAACCTCCCCTGAATGTCAATTATAATAATAAGGAGACGATGTTAACTAGACCTTAAAAAAAAATTCAGAACAAAGGCGGTCCTTTAGCTAAGCCCTCAACTCATTTAAACTCTTATTTTTTAAAACTTTTAACCAACAAACTTCAAAAAACCTTTAGTGAACTGTAAAACCAATCCACGCCATCCACTAGCAAATTATATATATAAATAATTTTCCAAGTTATCTATTCCTCTTCTCTGCCAGAGCATACAAAGGTGACAAAAATTTTAATATCACTAACATACTAACTGTCTTGCAACTAACTCTTGCTCCTGTGAAAAGACACAACCAGATAAATACTTAAAAGTGTCAATGTGTGGTCGGGCGGGGCCCAAAATACTAAAAGGCATTTGTCTAGGGGAAGTAATTACTACAATTTTTTTTTTTAGGATTAAAACACCCTACTATCACAAAGAACAATCAAATAAAATCAATCCACACACCTATTTAAACTAAAACTAGGCTCAGCATCCGGGACGATCCAAGCTAACCAAATTATTGTGACCGTTATTTTTATTCTGAGATAGTTCTGAAGGAAATTGGACCTTTTGTAGAGTGAAGATATGATAGTGATGGCTCTTTGAGAATAAGTGATTTAGGAAAGTGAGGTAGTAGATTCACAAGGGCTGGGGAAAGAGTAAGGACAAGTCCTCTTAATTTAACGAACAATATTTGTCTCTCAAAAAACTAATTTCCTACCACGTCTTCAGCGATCATAGCAAAACAAGGCAGAAGAGGCAGCAAGCAGCCCACTGAGAAATAGAACCAAAAGCACAGTATACAAAATAAACTAAATTTCAACAAGCGGAAAACAAGGTGGCAAACAATATTTACATTAGTAAGAGATAAGCAAGGAAAACACATCAAGGACAAGCAGAGGGACAGGAAACAAGATGGGCAGAGCACTTCAGAGAAACTCTGAACAAGGAAATCCCAGAGACACAATTGAATGTTCCTGAGGCTGAAAACGATCTAGATGTAAATACAGACATTCCACACCAAATTTCCACAAAAGAATGAAAATCATCACAATCACAGCAATACAAAAGGGTTAACGAACGGAAATAAGCTCCGGGCCATGAATAACATAAAATGCAGAGCTAAAATTAAGGACAGACCCCTGAGACTAACATCAGAACTATTAGAACCACTATTTGCACAAGTGTGGAAACCGGGGACAACACCATCAGAGTGGAAGAAAGGAAAAATTTGGTTTCAAATGGCTCAGTGTGGAAGGAAAGCGCTGACTTAAAGTTATCCGTTTTTAAGTAGGACGTATGGCTGGTTTAGTTACA
>JAMPIV010007982.1:0-92199 GCA_024509875.1 Oreohelix idahoensis
TGAACATCCTGGTGCGTTATGCAAACCGAGTGGCATCACATTAAATGTGTAATGTCCTTCGCTAGTGCTGAAAGCTAACAAAGGTTTAATTTCCTCCTTGACTGGTATTTGATAATACCCTTTACTGAGGTCTATCTTGGAGAAGATCTTTGCTTTGCTGAGCTTGGTGAACAACTCAGAAACAGTTTGGAGAGGTTCGGGATGGAATTCCGTTACAGCGTTTAGCAACCTGTAATCAATGCACAGCCGAACTTCCTTATTGGGCTTCTGCAACAGCACTACACTCGAGCTGTAAGGAGATGTAGACTCACTGATAATTCCTGCCTGACGCAGCTTGTCTATTTCTCCGCGAAGTGCGTCAGCTTTAGCGTACGGGATGGGATAAACTCTGGTTCGAACAGGGGTCTCATTTGTTAATTTCATATCAAATTCAATGAGATTTGTTCGACCAGGTACATCCGTTAAGACTGCACTGTACTGTTTTAGTAGAGCCCTGGTTTCTGTTTGTTGTTCTGGTGAGAGATTGTCGCCGAACTTGACATCTTTAAAGGATTCTGTGGGTTGCAGTGGATACTCCATGCAACCATCATCATCTTCCTCGTCTTCCGTTGCTATGGCGACAGCCAGGAGATGCTCGGAGGATGGCACCGGTCTTTCCAAATATTTCTTTAGCAGATTTATGTGGAAGACCTTCTCCTTTCCTTTGATGGAGATCTTGTAGTTGGTACGTGAGATCTTTTTAAGGACGGTAAACGGTCCTTGCCATCCGATGCGAAGTTTATTGCTTCCGGTTGGAAGTAGCAATAGGACTTTCTCCCCTGGTTGTAGTTCTCTCTCTTTTGCAGCTTTGTTGTATCTTTTAGTAATTTTAGCGCGGGCTTTCTTAAGGTTGGTAGTAGCTAGATCCCATCCTAGCTTTAGCCTTTCCTTAAGCTCAGATACATACTTGCTTGCAGAGACGACTGTCTCGTCAGCCTTCTGGTCTGTCAGGGACCGAAGTAAGGCTTCTAGTGGCCCCTTAATAGGTCTGCCAAATAAAAGTGTAGCTGGCGCAAAACCCGTAGACGCTTGGGGTACCTCTCGGTAGACGAATAAGGCAGCCGATATATATTGGTCCAGTCTTCCGGTTTCTCCTGACCCAGCTTACGTAACATCATGGTGAGGGTACCGTTAAAACGTTCCACGAGCCCATTTCCGGCCGGATGGTAGGGACTTGTGTGGATATGTTTGGCCCTCAAGATCTTAAAGATCTCCTCCATTAACAGGCTACGGAATTGGGATCCATTGTCCGTCAAAACTTGTTGAGGGAATCCCAACCGTGTAAAAATTTGCACAAGGGCTTCTGCGACATGCTTGGAATTAGTGCATGGTAGCGGTACGGCTTCGGCCCACATAGTGCAAGTGTCGACTAAGGTCAGGATGAACCTGTTCCTTCTTTTGGTCTTTTCCAGGGGACCAATAATGTCGACAGCAACCCGTTCAAATGGAGTCCCTACTATTGGCATTTGCCCCATAGGTACTGGGGGTGTCAAGTGCTTGGGTGCTACCCGTTGGCACTGGGCGCAGGATTTCACATACCTGACAATGTCAGAGTTCATTCCTGGCCACCAATAGTGGTTTTTAATTCGCTGAATAGTGGCGTTTTGTCCCATATGTCCGCTAAAGGGAAGAGAGTGCCCCATTTCTAAGATCTGATTTCTGTACTGCGTCGGTACTAGGAGCTGGTTATTCCCCGTGTCCGGGTTGCCCGTTCTACGATACAATACACCATCCTTAGAAAAGATGTCTCCGTTGTGTCTGGGGTCCTTAGCCATGGGCAGTTTTTTAAAGCAGGGCGCCAGAGTAGGGTCCTTTTGTTGCGCCTCCTTCAGTTCATTCGGCAACAAGTTTGGCGCAGGCTCCCTCTCCTTCTTGGCTTGCCCTCTTGTGGTTACCGCTGCCACAATCGGCTCCTTAGGTCTCCCAATGAACACATATCTACATCCCAAGATAACTGGGTAGATAGGATCATCCATAATGGCCGCTTTAATAACACTCTGACAAAATCAGAGTGTATTTCTACCAATGCGATAGGAAGCGTCCTGGGTGCATCACTCCTGAAAACTCCACTAAGTTTGACGGTTTCCTCTGTCTCCTGACCGGGTTTGACTAGGTGCCTAGCGACAATACAATCAAAACTTAATCCAGTGTCAAAAAAGACAAGTAGTAGAGGTACCGTTCAAAATTACAGTTCCTCGAGTTGAGGGTCGGTCCCCCTCAGGTTGAGAATCACTGACATTGACTCTACCTTTCGAGGCTGTATGCAAACATCCAATGCGGTTTGCACCGGTTTGTTTGCCCTGATCAGACGTTCCTGGTGTAGGGGTCTTCCCTTTTCCTTGACCTTGGTGGCCGCGCTGCCACGTAGGCTTGTTGGGTTGATCAGAATTGTTGTGGGGGGGGGGGGGGGGGGGGGGGGGGGGGGGGGGGGGGGTTAATCGGGTTTTGTAGAATTTCGATTTTTCCTGGGGAGGTTTCTGGGTATTGTTATCTCGTTGGTTATAATGTTGAGAGGAAGTGGAAGAATAGGATGCCTGCTCTAGATTCTGTTTTCGAGATGGCTCATCTGTGGGTTTACGTTTAGTGCTGGGAAGTTCGGCCATTGCATTGCTATAGCGTTCGGCTTTATTGAGTATGTCTTCAAGCCTGACTGCCCCCTGTTCAGCCAAAAATCTACGAGTTTCATTCGACAAAGTGGATTTTATCTGCTCCACAAGAACAAGTTCGAGGAGTCCCTCATATGAAAGAGGTAGGTCAGATAATTCAATGCACTTTGTCAGATAACCCGTGAGACGTGAAGAGAACTGGGGAAATGTTTCCGTGCTCTCTTTTCGGCTGTTTCTGAACAACTGCAGAAACTTTCGGGCAGTCATCTCAAACTGCTGTAGTAAGGCCTTCTTCAACAGGTCATAATCATGTTGATTCGGTCCCAGCTTTGTGTACACGTCATAAGCATTGCCTTTCAGTGACATTGAGAGTTTAAGCGCCCAGCGGGTACTCTCTAACCCATAAAGATTCGCGAGTCTCTCGAATTTTTCTAGGAAGCTGTCAATTTTTTTGTTAGGACTAGGAAAAGATTCTAAAGAAAAGGACATATCAGTTAATTGGGCAGATTGAGTACTGGAGAGGTCCATTGATTGAGACTGGGGCGAAGACGGCTCTCCGTTAGTCGAAGTAGAGGCGCCCGGACTCTCTAGAGCCTTAAGCGCCAGTTGATGCTGTCTTTCCTTGTCTCTTTTTCTCTCCCTGCGAGTTTCCATCTCTGCTTCAATTTTCTTCTGTTCCAAAAGACGTTCTTCCGCTTCTTTCTTATCTGTCCTCTCCTGGGCTTCTCTCCTCTCTGTTCTTTCTTTCTCTTCCTTCCTCTCAGCTTCTGCTCTCTGTTGCTCCGCCTTCCTCTCAGCTTCGGCTCTCTGTTGCTCCGCCTTCCTCTCAGCTTCGGCTCTCTGTTGCTCCGCGTCATATATTTCCAATTCCTGGTTAATAAACGCGTTTGCAGCTTCTGCATCTAATCCTGCCTCTTTCGCTTCCAGCCTCAAGATGGACCTCATCTTTATCTTCTCTGCCATTGTTAAAGAATAAGATGAAGTATGCCTAGAGAACTAGAAAGAAGCAACGCGAAAGGGAGGAACTCTGAACCACTACGAGAAAAAAACACAAGTATAAATTTACCTGTGTTACCTCCTACCTCTACTGTGCAAACTTATCGCTGCTATTATCTAGCAATTAAGGCTCTAAACGCAAGCGACTATGCCACTAAATGGTAAGTTACACTGGAAAAGAATCTACTTTTACTAACAGTCGAGAAAAATTTATATTAAAACAATTTAAAAGGAAAAAAAATTTTCCCCTAAATTTTAAATCTCTGACAACAAACTCCGTCCCTAAAGTCAATTATTGAGATGAGACGTTGTTAACTTAATTTTTAAAAATCAGAACAATCCGTCTTTAGCTAAGCTCAACTCTTTTTAACTTCAAAAACCTTAGTGACTGTAAAACAACCACGCAATCCCAGCAACTCTTATAAAGAAAGAAATATAATTATCTCCGCCAGAGGATAATTAAAATAGCAAATATTTTTGTTTATCTGTACTTTCTACTGCTGTGGAGAGAAAACAACCTGTAAATATGCTGTGTGGACAACCCAAATACTTAAAGAACGTTTGTCTAGGGGTGTAATTACTTATTTATTTCCCTAATTCACAAAGACAGATCATTCACACTTTACCTAGTTAGACCCAGACTAAATCAGACTCAAAATATCTTTAACCCGGCTATGCGATTGCCTCAAATGTAGCTCAAGATCCCAGAACCAGCCCACAATTATGTGTGCATCAAATGTATCTCAAAATTATCCCGGCGAGCCAGCCAAATATTGTCGTAAATTTATTCTGAGAGAAAAGAGTCTTAGAAATAGTGGTCCGGTTTAGAGTGGAAAATGATGATGGAAAGCTCAGTGATAGAAAATGTAGAGATTAAATAGTTGCTCCACAGCGTGCTGGAGGAGAGTAAAGACAGACTTATTTACGACAATTCGTCTCTCTCAATCTTCTCTTCCACTCTCCTGGTCAAACAATTATTTGCCAGTTTTCCAGTCACGCATCTGCGCGCACACCGATTTGGTGTTTTCAAACACACAGACGACGTAGATACAAACTATATTAAACGAATAGGGGAAAAGTTGGGCTTTGGGTATCTCCAACACAGAACTAAATGAGTTTATGTGATTTTATTCACTTTAAACATCAATCACTAACAAATATCAGGTATTACATAAATTATCATAAGTACACAAATGCAAATAACAAGTTTGGGAGGGGTGAAGAAGATTGGTATCGACTAAGCCCTTCCCGCTTATTAGACAAAGATAAACCCAGTCCACAGATAGATAATATCAGGAACACGGGTACGTTAACCTAACAGTGAAGTTAATTGCTCTGAAAGAGGTGTTACAAAGTTAGGTATAGGTGATAGAAAAAAACTGTTCTTCCCAGCTGTTCTTCCCTTTACTAAGCAAATGGAAAGGAGGGGGGTTTTAAACAGAGTTAACCAATTATCAACTCCCCCTTAAAGGAACAATGCAGGAAATACAGAAAAATTATATTACTAGGCAAGAAAGTTAACAACAGGGTTACAAGAGAAAAAAGATTAAATTTCCAGTCATTCATGCACACGCGTGAGGATCCACACTCATATACTCACACACTTACCGAATGCAGCCTCAGACGATCCATAAAAGTATATAAAACAGCAAGTATTCTCTTGACATATGAACTGTCTAGTCCTTCGATGTCCCGCCCCAGATGTTTGCGAGGTTTTGTTGGTAACAAATATTCTCACTTATCGCAAGACTTGAAGACTAAGAGTTCTTGTGTTTTTATTATATAAAAAAAGGAGTCTATGGGATGGCACTGACACAGTTCGGCACAGGGGTGAAAATGAAGTGGTCTCTTTTAATCCTCCGCTATGGTAAAATTCCTTCAATGCGTGATGATAGTTTTATTAAATCCAATTGATGAAAAACTAGGCTCAGTCACAGTCAGGAAAATATGTACTCTCTCACAGTAAACAGTAAATATAATATCGCTACTGGCGATGATTACCTTCCAGTTTATCTTACAGGTTTGTAAGGGTAATTTGATGAATGTTCTTTAAAATGTTCTTGGGTGGGCTTTATTTCATTTAATTCTGACAGCTAGGTCGCAAGGACCGCCACAAGATTATATTTAAAAGAAATGTTTCTTCAATATGACTGGAAGTTTATAGGATGATTTCTTTATTTCTTTCTTTATTTAGCTGGGACCGCAGGTTACAATCACTCTGTATGAAAGAAAAAAAAGACATGTAATATACCGAAAAATCAAGCGCGATAAATTTTCCCGTTAAGCCTATAATACACTCGAGTATTTAATTATGTATTTAATAAACACTGCGCGAATTCTAGTGGTTAAAAACACACATCTATAAAACTAGGACTTAACTGAATTTATTAATTATAAATTCCTTCGCGACTTTAAAAGTTAATTTAAGCATCTATTATCTTTTGAAATAATATAATAGATAGATCATTATATTTACAACTGGAACTATTGAGATGGTTTAATTTAATAGATTTAAATTAACACAAAATCCATTGAAATAGAATGACTGAACTAGACCACTGATCACTTTACACAATATATATTACCGCTCTGCACAGAATAGAAAACACTGCAAATATATATATAAAATCCACCAAGTTAATTAAAATAACTGCCTATGATTGTTCAAGAGATGTTAGTGGGCGTGATTTAATCTCTCCTTAAATCAATGCGATGACCAGAATGAACGATAGGTAAACTTTCCGCATATCAATCAGCAAACGTGTTTGCCCTCTGTGTGGAACAGTTGCATAGCTAATGAATCCACGTGAAAGAAGTCCCGTTTTACAAGAATTTACAACAAAGTTCAGGGTCAGCCGAGTTCGTCCATCACACATACTTGAAAGAGGTCACGCGTTTAAATGTTAAAACTGATATTTTAAAACACGCGGGGGATAGAAATGATTTAACACCCCGACCCACCTAGTTCTAAAGAGATTGGATTGGTTTAATTTGAGAGACGCAATAGACATTGAATTTCATTGGCAAATTCGCCGGAAATACAATCTGGGACTTGAAGTGAGAAATATAAATATAATCTAGCGAAATCGGAGACACAAATCAGACTGCTTCGCCACGTCAAGCTAGCAATTCCCCAGAGCCAGAAAGAAGGATCGGACAAAGGATTCCAAAATTATAAGTGATGACAGATCGAAGTATTTAGGCGTCTTTATAGCTTAAAAGAGAACCCGCAATTTTAACTACAAAGACTGGAAACATCAGGGACCAGATCGAAGTATTTGGGCGTCTTTATAGCATTAAAAGAGAAACCAGCAATTTTAAATACACAGACTGGAAACTTCAGGAATCATAAACACAAGTCATAAGAGGAATAATAAAATTACCCAGACAAGTGATTCGAAGCATCGCATCTACGTTCTGTGTCCATACATCTGTGCCAGGAGATTGTGTTCCCAAATGTTACTTTGGGGTAAGTGTAAACATTTATTTTACCATGTGAATGTGACATGTCTGTACTTGCTAAGTGGCTATACAAATCATAGGAGGCTGGCAACATCAACATATGAAAATAGTATGTTCATAAACCACTACAGCTATCGCTGGTGTTTGTTTTGTGCTAATTTGCTCAGAAAAGCGATAGCAGCAGCAACCCCAGAATCCAAATGGAGCAGTGATGAGTGGTGATTACATCCCATGTGCATCAAGTGTATCGTATCATTTTGTAAGATATGTAAATTGATAATTTTAGTTAGGCACAAATCGCGCTATCCAAGCACATATTTTCCCATTAGAATACCCCGAAGAATAGCGGTGATTTCTAATCATAATTCCTGAGTTGCTCTGTGTATACTCAAAAGGTCTAATTATTCAGATATGCTAACATTGGTGGGTGGACAGCGAGACAATGCGCCTGTTAATCTTCCAACCCAGTGTACTTAGCAGAGGCATTTGTTTTTTTATTTTGTCTAAAGTTCGTGGTACGAATCTGCAAGACTAAAGTTTCTACGCCACTAGTTGTGAGTGCTTGCGTAGAATAGAAGGATTAAAATGGTTTGACAGGGTTACCAACATGGAACTGATGACAAGAACATGACAAGTGCCAGTGGAACAAGAGATGAGAAGAAGACGATGGCGATGGATAGGACACACACTGATGAAACCTGTTGATCGAATTACAAGGCAGTACTTGTTCTGGAACCCACAAGGCACGAAAGACAGAGGTAGACCAAGAAGCACACAGTGAAGAGAGCTGTAAACAGAGGTGAAAATGATGAGGAGAACGTGGAAAGAACTTGAGATGATGGCACGTGACAGGAGGGCTTGGCATGTGTTTGTTGAAGGCCTTTGCTCCTTTGAGAGTGGAGGGTTATGATGTGAGCCAAGAGCAGGGATTCATCACTAACCGCCTACATTGGACGAGTTGTGTGGAGAAGTGCCCTCATCACAAAAGAATTGACGAAACCACGGCTGCATGACTCACTTAGATCAGCTAAGTTCTTATTAAAGGAAACAGCAAAAGGACAATTTGTATAAATCCTCACCCACGCATCAGTGAAGACAATTATATATATCTATATACATCTAAAATTCACCATCATTCCATCGCTTTTTTAACCTGTTGAAACTAATTGATTATTAAATTTGTTACGCGTTATTTTAAAACAAAACAATCATTGTTGATTCAGATTATTATATTATGAAAGCAAACGTATGAGCAAGACTCTTTAATTTATATATTAGGCAAAAAATGTAAGGGTGTAAAATATGCCAAATAATAGGACGAGCGGTGAGGGAAATGAAGAAAGGAAGTGATACATCCAGAGAGGACGAAAGTTATAAAAATGCACAACTGATTCGTCACAACTGCCTTTGCGAACTCCACAGCAGAGTCGGGTATACACTTTTACAGTTAGAGCGTGACGCGACCTTGTTTCAACAGGGTCGCTTTGTCTCGCGAACAAAACTTTCTAAACCACTTTGCAACTCGGACGCTCGGATCTATGAATAAGATGTAAAGTCAGTCCATAGTGGAAACTTCCGTAGGCGAGTGAAGTATTACAGACTTCACCATACGTGGTCCAGCTTTATGAGGTCGGGTGAACCGTTCCATTCTTCAGTGCCTTTCCCTTCCCTAAATTAAACCCAGAAGCAAGTACCCATTTTACAGCTGGGTAAATTGGAGCGTGACGCTACTAAGTTTAGATCAGAGAATAAGTAACTGTGCCACGAAAGGAAAGCGCTCACACTGGTTAGCCAATCGGATGAGTATAATGTTTTTGTTTTAGTGAATGGTGGATGTTGGAGTACGTAACGTTTATCAATAGACAATGAACAATATTTAGACACTGATTATCAACGGGTAGTTAGTTGATAGATATGATGAAAATATAGCGGCGAAATTAAGACTTTGTTTTTGGCAACCGTTTAATTTTCAACTTCTGTTGTGTCGACAATTTGTTAAATGCCAAGTGTCACGTGACAAAAACGTGCTTACCAGTCAAACACGGCTGGGTGAAGACACGCACATCTTTGTCCCTGGCAACAGCGACACAATCGCTGTTACCACTAATCTAACATAAACAACGGAAAAGTTGTCTAGAGGACAAGTTTCCACACTGCACATCAATCATCAATACCCTTTAGCTCTCCGAGGAGCATAGGCTTGAAAAAACACATGCCACATCTTCCTGTCCCCTCAAGTTCTTTCCATGTTTTCTTCATCATTTTCACCTCTGTATCAAGTTCTCTTCTCCATGTGTTTTTTGGTCTACCTCTGCATCTCTTTCCCTGTGGATTCAAGAACAAGGACTGCCTTGTAATACTTTCAACAGGTTTCCTCAATGTGTGTCCTATCCATTGCCAGCGTCTTCTTCTCAACTCTTGTTCCACTGGCACTTGTCTGGTTCTTGACATCAATTCCACATTTGTGACTGTGTCATACCATTTCAGTCCTTCTATTCTACGCAAGCACCCGTTTATAAAAGTCTGTAGCTTTTTGGTTGTTGTTTTTGTTGCTCTCCATGTCTCAGAGCCATACAATAGGACTGACTTGACATTTGAGTTGAAGATTCTTATTTTTGTTTTGGACTTGATTTCTCTTGTTCTCCATATGTCTCCCTATGCAATGAAAGCCCCTCTTGCTTTTTGTATTCTTATTTTGATATCACTGCCTGTCCCTCCAACGTTGTCTATATTGCTGCCAAGATATGTGTACGATTCTACATCTGGTAGTAGTCTTTTTTCATGTTCAACCATGTTATGAGTACCTGCATTTATTCTCATTATTTTTTTCTTTTCCCTGTATTTTTCAGGCCCACTTGTTGTGACCTCTCATCACCTCTCATCGAGAATTTTCATTTTCTCTTGCATCTTCTTCTTTTTTTCTTCTTCTGTGTTCGTCCTAAAAAGGACGTTTGTTACGTTGCGTCGCCGTTTACAGCAAAGCTGCGATATTTGCGCCTTTCGGCCCGACACATCCGGTTTCAGCATAGCATTTTTGGGACCGGGTTAGCCTTCCCTCTTCAATCCCTACTCTCTCAGCCAGACTGCATTGATGCAGCCTGTTTCCAGGACCACCACTTGTTGGTGAAGTAAGGTCTTGGTCATTTGTGGTTCGCTGACCCTGACGCAAGCAGTCAAGCTATGGGTCGCTGACTGCATTTATCACTGTTGCTGCGTCTTCGGTCCCCTCTTGCATCTGATTATGGTAATGGGACAGAAGAGCCAAGTCATCTGCAAAATCCAATTCAAGCCAATAATTTATACTTTAGTAACATATCATCACAATCAAGAGATTAGCTGTTCGTGCAAACATCACATGCAGCTCACGAACGTTTAAATGGACTTTCCAAGTTTGCCAAACCACTCGTTCAATAAACCTCGCTTCCCCAGGAGCATACACAATGGCACCTTCTCAAAATCACATCTTGACACAAGTGAATAATGGTGTTGTTCGCAAATCTTCAGTAATAATTTGTTGGGCAAGTCCCCCAGTAACGTAGCGATGAGGGAGGCAATAATTAAAATACAGTAGTTAAGATTATTTTTTTTTATTTATTTTTTATTTTTTATTTTTTTTATTTTTTTCGTACGCCCGCTAATCATCATCATCAGTTGCCATCTCCACAACGAAGGTTGGCTGTAATGGATCTCCAACGTCTTCTGTCTCTTGTCTTGATGGTGCACTCTGATAGACTCTTTCCTGTCCATCTCTTGATGTTGTCTTCCCACTTATAGCGCTGTCTTCCCCTTGCACGTTTGCCTTCAACTCTCCCTTCTGTTATGGTCTTCTGTAAGGTGTTATGCCTTTTTATGTGGCCAAAGTATTTTAGCTGCCGAACTTTGACCTCCCTCATTAGTTCTCTTTTCATACCTAGATTTTCTAGGACCTCCTTATTTGTTTTCATCTCTTTCCATGAGATACGCCCCATTCTTCTATATATCCACATTTCAAGAGCCTCAATTTTTTCTTCCAACTGCTTATTCATCGTCCATGTTTCTGCACCATACAGCAATGCAGAATATATATAACACTTTACTATTCTCAGTTTTAATTTGTGAGATAACTGTTTGGATGTCAGTATATGTTTCATATTGGCATATCGCTAATACTCGAGGCGAAATCTCAGGTTATTATTTATGTCTAACCTGACATTGATTTTACGTGAGTATCCCTTTATTTCTTGTACAGAGACAGGTGTCCCTCGCCATTCAGGCAAATACTCGCCGATTTCGGAGGTACCCATTGCAGCTGGGTCGGCTCAGGAGCCGCCAGTCCCTGGTCGACGACACTCCTTCAAATGTCCTCGCCAGGTCTCGAGTTAATCCAGTCCAAATACCGGTCGACGAAAAATCCTCAAATGCCGTCTCCCGGGTTTGATCCTGTATCACCCTGTCGCCAGAGCGGTGTTGTAACCACTACGCTAGCGCGGCTCCTAGTTAAGATTAAAAAACCACATATATAAAGTGGCGTCGGGTGGTTTAACATTTAGAATGTTTACTTTCCAAGCGAACGTTCTACGTTCCACTACCGGCAGAAGGGGATTGGGGGGGGGGGGGGGGGTTTTTAAGTTAGTTTTTTAAATTCAGTCACATGTTTTGTAAGTGTGTTTTTGTTAATTATATTTTCCATTTTTCTGTGTCCATTAAAGCGCTTACTTGCTCAGTGGAAGATAGAGGGACATGGAAAAAATGAACTGATTACATGAAAAATTGCGCTATTCTCAGGACATGAGACAAAAATCACACACCATAATTCGTTGCTGCCATTCTTGACGGGTACTTGCCAGCATGTTATGTAATGATAATCACGATGACCAAAACTGTAATGAAAATGTAAAGTATAATAATAAACAGACCTCTAAGTTCCAGAAAGTTCAAGAAGTCCTCCATGATGTTGTCCGCCTCCGCTTTTGCTCGTTCGGAAGCTGGAGTCCTGAGATCTATGGCTGGAGACAGAAGCGAGACAAAGTCAATGTCAGGTTTGTCGTTTGAAGGCTGTCTGTAAACAGGATCTGCAGAAATAATAGAAGGTGGCTGTTCCCCTTTGAATAATGCCTCTTCCAGATTAGGAAAGACTGTACGGCCAAGTCCGATGTCATGGGATGCCTGAGCGTTGTTCAGATGGTAAATGTCGCGATCTAGTTCCTGCGCTCGAAGATTGTCCTGATGATTAAGTTGACGGAAGTCGACTGGTTGCGTTGGAAGTGTATCTATTAAGTTATCTAGATACGATCGTCTTCGTCGCATTTGACCTAAAATGTTCACAAAAGAAGCGGCAGTAATAAAAATCAACGAGGGGGAAGGTTACGTGTAAACACGCGACAAATATCTCAAACAAAGTTAACATGCGTCAAGCTGCTACAGAGACAATGATTCGTGAAAAAGAGGAAAAAGAATTATAATTATTAAACCTAAATGTTTTTTTTTATATTTGGACACGCGCCCTAATATAACTGACTAGGTTGAACGGGAATCGCCTCGCCAAAACGATGCAAAATTGTTTTATTTTTAAAAAGGAAAAAGAAGGGAAGACATTAATATGCAGAGGAAAGTAAGAGTGAACAAAAAAATTATAATATATCCAAGGTTAACTGCTAAGAAAATGGAAAAGGTCAGTGATATACATAATTTGAGAAAACGAGATGAAAAAGCAACGAAAGAAGATTACTTTGATACGCTGTTATACAAATATGTGAATACCGTGTTTGAGTGTCGGAAGTTTCCAAACCCTTTCGTCGATCCGTAACACATTTGCATGGTCCTATTAAATCTAGCTTATTAACTACTTTAGAGATACAAATCTTACTTGATTACTGATCTGTCGATCAGCGGCTAGAATACCAATCTGTTGCTTGTAAAAGATACCCATAGCAAAGATTATGACTGTTTTGATTGCTTCCACTGAAATCCCATCTAGACCAAGACGGTATTTTTTTTTTTTTTTTTTTTTCTTAACCAGCGGCACTTGAGCTTTCAGCCCTTCGGCCCAATGACATGTCATTGCGAGGCTGGGGAACCTGAGGACTTTCCTTCCAACCCGGTCAGGAGCTTCGCTCCTTCCCATCCACAGAGGGTTTATCACAGGAGCCGTTCAGGCTATTCAGTCAAATTTCCGGCCGTAAACATTTCTTCAAACGCCGACGCCCGGGTTTGAACCATGAACACCTGGTAGCCAGTACAACGCCTAAGCCATTACACCAGCGCGGCTCCCACCAAGACGGTATAGATGATCAACATTCTTCTAATAGTGATTTTCAAATAAAAAAAAGGAAAGCCTTTCCAATAGGAGGAAAATGACGACGAAGGGAACGAAAAAGGAAGAGAACATGGTGATATATTTTAATCCTGCAGTGGGATAGATAATCTTTGTGCATTGGGATTTACGTCAAAATTTGACAGCTAATTTGTTCTTTGTGTGTGAAAGACTATACTGGGCCGAAACACTTGTCAGACGGGGGACACCTTCTGATGAGCAGATTGCCTCCTGTTGTATCGCTCTGTAAAGAGTTTCCTATCATTGTCGCCCCCTGTAGTCCCCGGGGGTCTCTGAAGAGACAAAGAAAGACTAGGACTGCTACACCCTCAGGCATGTCGTACATGGCGACTAATATGAGGTTGGGCATGGGACTGGCAACCTCATCATGTAACAGAAATTTCCCCACAGAAACCACAGCTGCAAGATCATGTGACTGCTTTGGTGCAAGCTTCCTACAAGGGGACCAACTACAGTGGTAGCTCCAAGCTTCGAAAGGAGCGCAAACGGCAATGATGACGAGTTGAATATCTAATTGTTTTGCAACATAATTTACTGCAACTAATTTTATTTCTGAAAGACTGTTATCCTGTCGATTTTTCGAACATCACATCAACTATCTTTACGTTTATGAAACCGAAGCCAGAAATTGCGTTCCCCTATTCGGTTAGGGGATTCGAAAATACAGTCTAACTAAACGAAGGACGGTTATGAGTCAGGTTTGTTATGTTGCTGAGAATGTAGTTGACCTCTCTGTGTGTTAGCTACCTAAATTTCCCCAGATTCCATGACTGGCTGGACGAGTTTCCGATTATTCTTGACCAATACAGAAATATATCGTCACAGAGGAGTAATGAAATCGCTGATTTAATAACTTTGAGTTAACCACTGGGAATTTTTATTCCGGTGATAGCCTGATGTTGCTCTCAGGTGCCAACTAGATTCCAGTGTGAGGAATTGTCATAAAGGTTTGATGATTTGTGGCTGATTTCTTGGTAAGAAGGCCCACTAACGTTACTGCCTTTTATTGCAAGATTTTCTTCTATCTGTTTTCAAGGCAACAATAGACGCAGTTTGCTGTCTTATTTTATAAGGTTGCTTGATAACAGCTAAAGTGCATTAGAAGCACGGTGAATCTTAAAACACTCTTCGAACCGGAAATAAAAAAATCGTTCCGATCGTAGCGATGATGTGTTAAGTAAAAAAAGCACATTTATTTTTTAATTTTGACTTCAAATCAAAGTTTTATATTAAGAATACATGTTAATAATAATCCCTGTGCTAAAAAATATACAGCTTTCACTTATTTTGACTTTGAAATTACACGCGGAAATACGTAAACACCGCATTTGTCCGTCCGCCATTTTAGATATTTTGCAAACACCTCGTCTTAACATATCGTAAACAAAATGCAGAGTGATAGTGACTAAAACGTATCTAAGTGATGTAGATTCCTGTTCTCATGATTATTCAGAGGACTTCGAAACATCTGATGAGTCGGATAGTGAAAATACAGCTCAGAACAACTCAAATCACCTGCCGTACATGCAAAGGTAATGTTACTTCGTTACCGAAATGATTACAGCTGATTTTGAAGAGCAGTAAAACAACCCCGGGAGTTTCTGAAGAGGCAAGGAAGGAATAGAACTACTACAACCTTAGGCATGTCGTTCTGCATGTTACTGGTAACCTCATGATGTGAAACTAATTGCTACAGAAAACACTGATGCAGGAACATGTCAATGCTGGATGCAGGCTTCCAGGAAGGGGTCATGGAAGGGAGCATAGTTCCATGCTCCTTTGGAGCACAGGGGAAAATTATTATTACAGGTATACCTCGGAGATATTGCGGGTTCGGTTCCAGACCACCGCAATAAAGCGAATATCGCAATACAGCGGGTCATACCCATTTTTGTTGTTGTTGTTGGCTTCCCAGTGCATATAAAAGCCTAAAATCATGTTTACATTATGTCTATTAAGTGCGCAATAGCGCTAGGTCTTAAATAAAAACAGTGTATTGTAAAATTAAAAATACTTTATTGCTAAAACAGTGCTAATCTTCATCATCTGAGCCTTCAGCGAATCGTAATCTTTTTGCTGGCGGAGAGCCAAAATCTATCGGAAGAAGAAGTCACGTTCTAATAAATAAACATGAATAATGTGATTTTAAAAAAAGCGCAATAAAGCGAAGCGCAATAAAGCGAAGTATACCTGTTTTATGAATCTAAACAAGTCAAATGTCTGATGATGGACGATCAATCTGATGTTTATCACCAGAGTGTAACATTATGCAGTTTCAATAATTCATTTCCCTTTTCATGCCTCACGCAGCAAAGAACAACCGTCTGACCTTCTTTCAATAAGTCTGTATAAAAAAAATTCATGGTTGTATCTGTAACAATTAGTTTTACAAGGTGTAACTGCCAGCCTCAAGCACAACCTTATATTAGTTGCTTGTTACAAGACTGTCTAAGGGGACAGTAATCCTGTTCTTTCACTGCCACTTTAGAGAACTCCACGAACTACACAGAGCAACACTGTACAATATTTAAAATAAATGTGTCTCTAATTAGCGTTGATAATTCAGATATACATACAACGCAATCGCGAATTGTGTGAAGGTTACGTTCCTGAGGCGAGCGCGCAATATTTTTTTTTAAATAACGTTTTGCCTCGTTTTGGCGAGGCGCCGCCCGTTCATCCTAATCGGTTATATTTGGGCACATGTCCAAATACAAAAGACCCTTAGGTCTGAGATATTACTTTGCGAGCGCGCAAGTTTTTATTCTCATAGGTCGCGATTGTGCTGTACCTTGATACTAGGGCACTTATACAAAAGTGAAAAAAAAGGTGAAGGTAGTCCCATACTGCCGTGGGGAATGAAGTATTAGAGACTTTTCTATACTACGTCCAGAACTGAGAGTTGGGATGACCAGTTCCCTTCCTTCCTCGCTGCAAAGGAAAGTACCAATTTACCCCTGGGTAGACTGCAGCGAGTCGATATCGTGAATCGAACCTTGCACCATTGCTGCAAGAGACCAGCGCTCTAACCTCTCTGCCAATCGAACGCTCTAGTGCACTTAAGTCTTATATAACCTATAAACTTACGCTATTTAGCAATACTGTAAACAGTGTTGCCACAGCTGGGTATTTTTTTTACTAGATCTGGGTATTTTGGATTCCGTCTGGGTATCTGGGTATTTTTTCTTCTTCCAAATCTGCATTAATCTGGGTATATTTGACAATTGACATTTACAATGTATGTATATTCTGTGCACTGAGCATTATACATTATATTTATATTATAATTAAATGTAAAACATTATGTGCTATATATTTTTTTTTATTCCACTTAAATTTAATTCTTGTTTTTAACCACATCAATGACGTTGTTTTTTGACTCGTTTACATCAGCTGTCTATTTCCTGTTATTCTGTTAATGGCTGTCATTTACAATACTCAGTCATTTTTGCTATGTGTTGTAAAATATTCTTTTTAAATTTTAGACTTAAGCAGATAAACAGCATATTGTAAAAGCGTGGTTGAAGATGTGCGTGAAGGATGTTGTCGGCAGAGATATGCAAAGATTTTGAAACTCCACAATCAAGATTCCACGTTGTCAAATTCATGCATATGATCTTGACGAAGTAGAAGTTGTCGACATGGATGCCGATTCGCTGACAATTTTCAACAGTAACAAGTTACAACTAACATTTTATATTTGATTTGAGGAACATTTTGTTAATGTAACTACTTTAAGTATGTTACTGTTAAAATATCTCATTTTCAAGAGTTCAAATATTGGAGTGTTAATAAAAATCATTTTTATATAATTGCGAATTTTTGGTAATAAAAAATTAAATAAAAATGAAGAAAAAAATACAAATCAATAGCACACAGCTTATTTGTGCTAAAGTTGCACTAAAAGATTGCGTAAGCATCGTCTATCCCGTGTATTTGAGGCAAAAAAGAATCTGGGGATTTCTGGATTTTTTTAAGAAGATGATCTGGATTTATTTCTAGAACTTGAGTGGCAACCTTGATTGTAAAGTATTACTGGGAATGATTTCTTTTTTTTTTTTTTTTAAATTTCCTCGCATGAGGTTGCATATTTTTTCCTCGCATGAGGTTGCATTGGCCCTCGCCCATACCCGGCTCTGGTCAAGACCACATGTCCCAACACAAGAAGATCCAATGACAACATGTGTCATTGTAGTGATCTTCTGTGTTCTCACACAAAGGACCTAATGACATAAATGTCACTACTGGTCCCTGTGTCTAGACACATGATCCTAGCCAAAAGCCTGATATTAGGCCGTTGGGTTTCACATCGTTATTTGCGCTGTACATTACATTACTTGATAAGATTCAATAAGACATTAAGGATACAGAACGAGTTTACTAATATCTTCTTCTTCTTCTTCTTCTTCGTACACTCTCAGACGTCCACTTGAATGTTCTCAAAGAAAGCAGTAGTCAGTTTGAGGCTATTTGAATCCCCGTAAAGCTTTTCCACGAAAGGAGCTGGCGTCGGCCATATGCACTTTCTCTGTACCACATATAAGGGGCAACTTTGAAGCAGATGTTCAGCAGTCATTTTATCAGTGCCACAGTTACACTGATCGGTAGTTCCTATCTTTAGCTTGTTGAATAGATGGTATATCAATCTGTTGTGGCCAGTGCGGAGTCTGAAGATTACCACTTGTTCTCTTCTGTGGAGCTGGTAGTAAGCATCATTCTGTATGTGCCCTGGATGTTCTACATTCCATTTGTTTCTGTAACTGATTCTGATAAAACTCTTTGCCTCCTCAAAAGTTATGCTTGCATCAGGCTGAGGTAGATGTGAACCTTCTTTTGCCATTCTGTCAGCCTCTTCATTGCAGGCGATGTTACAATGAGATGGGATCCATTGGATCACAACACTTTTGAATCGTTGACAAAGTTTGTGGAGCACTACTCTGAGATCATCCAGGTCTGTATTATTTTGGCTTTTCAACGATGCAATTACTGATTGTGCATCAGTAAAGAAAGCAGCTTGTCTCTCTGCCCTTTCGTCTGTCAATATAGCCTCTGCTGCAGTTTTCAAGGCCTCTGCCTCTGCTCTGAAGTTGCTGGAGAATCGTCCAGTCGCCACTGACAGCCTTTTTTCTGCACCAGTGCTTAAGGTCAGAAAGACACCCCCACCTCCATTTTCTGTTGCATTTGTTGCTGATCCATCTGTGTATGCATGGGTCCAGGTGTTGCGTGGATAATGTGTCTCTATGTATTTTGTCGCTATGGATTTTCTATCTGTTGCAGTTTAGCTCTTTTTACTTTCAATTCCAGGAATGTTTTCTATCATTTTAGGGAAACGATTTTGTTTCCAAACTGGAAGCTTGTGTGCAGTGTAGATGGGTTTAACAGTGGATATTTCATCTATGGATACTGCTCTCATTTGTGGTTTGGTTGATTCTACTTAGTTACTTCGTTTGAGTCTTTGCCTTCTAAAAGCATTTATTCTATGGCACATTGGGTGGTCTGTTAGTCTTTTGAATTTTTCGGCCTGTTGCTGAGCCCTGCAGTCTCTTCTATCTGTCATTGGCTGGAGGCAAGTAATCTTTTCGAGTTCTTTTATAGGTGTTGACTTCATGCCTCCCGTTATAATTTTCATTGCTTGATTCTGGAGTCTGGTTTACTAATACACTTTCAGTACAGTGCAATGACTTTGCGCCAATATAATAACAATACAGTTTCTTTATTTTTAATAAAATAAAACTCAAAATTGTATGATGATAAAAATGTTTGTAAAATATCAATTTTATCAATGTGTTTCAAAGGTATTGCGTAGTTTAAATAAAAAATAAAGAAAACTTTAGAAAATTACATGCAATTGCGGACACTTATTAATGTTATATTTTACTAGTGAATGTATTTAATTGTATCCCTTTGACAGCATAGAGGGAACATTACATCCCTTTGAAAAAAGGAGGGGAAAAAAAAAATTAAAATTATGGCTGAAAACTTTACAAATAATTAAAGTAACTTCTATTCAGAATTTATAAAATGACTTGTAAGCAACATCCTCTGTCTTCTAACGCGGTCTGCAGTTGCTTAAAGGTTATGGACGTTGGCTTTAATTCGTCCCACGTCATTTGTTTTGATGATTATACTTGTTCGTAATGGGGTCGTCCACATATGACGTCACGCAATTGTGGCCATTTTTTAACAACCCCCTCCCCTTTGTCACATTTCATTACAAAAACCCAGACTCCCCCATTATATGAAGTCACAAATAACTAACTCCTTCCCCTCCCCCTTTTCCTCCTACTTTTTTGGGTTTAACTGAAAAGAAACAACATAATCGAATGTAAATTAGTTATATAGTCATCATCATCATCATCATCTATAGATAGAAGATAGATAGACAGTCAGACAGACAAACATACAGACAGGCAGACAGATAGACTGACATACAGACAGATAGATAAATAGATAGATAGATATATAGATAGATAGATAGATAGATAGATAGATAGATAGATAGATAGATAGATAGATAGATAGATAGATAGATGGATAGAAAGATAGATAGATAGATAGATAGATAGATAGATAGATAGATAGATAGATAGATAGATAGATAGATAGATAGATAGATAGATAGATAGATAGATAGATAGATAGATAGATAGATAGATAGATAGATAGACAGACAGACAGTCGTCATATGTGGACGGCTTTAACGTAATGAAAATTTGAGGAACGTATTTGAATGTTTAACGCATAATTCGCTTAAACATTCACGCAATATTTGAAAAAAAAAAACAAAACTTCATACATCCAGAGTAGCATTGAGCATTAGAACATGATAAAGTATTTATTAGAAAAATGTCTCGTGTAGTTAGTTCCCGGGAGTCCCCGATGAGACAAATATAAGATAGAACTAGTGCACCTTCAGTTATCTCGTACAAGGCGACTAATATGAGATTGTGTTTGTGAGGATGACAACCTCATCATGTGAAACGGAAAAAAAAAAACAAACAAAAACACAAATAGTAATACGTCTTACTAAGAAAAAGGACAAGGAAAAACCTACGTTGCGGCCACAATGCCTACGTCAGGGACAGACAAACAAAAGACAGAAGGGAAAGAAAGTGAGAATTAAGTGGAGAACGTGAAACTATAGAAATAAGAGACAAATACTCCCTGATGTGTGTCACATGTTGGAGCAAAAATGTCCGCTACTGAACCAGAAACCGGAAGTGAATAGTACATTAAAAGCATTACAAAAAATAATGAAAACAAGAACTGGAAAACCGAGTGAGGGAAAAGTAATATATATTTTTAAAAAAATTAAAAGTTTCACACAAATCACTCATGTAAGAACATATGAATATTTGATGTAGACTTCCTGCAAGGGAACAAGCTACACTGGTGGCTCCATGATTTGTAAGAAGCGCAAAGGAAAATAATGATTAAGATAATTACAGAAATGAACATTTTGACAGGAAAAAGTTTCCAGTATTTTCATACGCTATGCATAACGAACTGTGTGGATCAAAGCGAGATATAAAGCAGGGGTGTGGAGTCGTGGAGTCTATCGTTTTTTTAGTGGAGTTGAAGGCGGGGTCGGGGTTGGTTGAAAAAAAAATAAATCTGGGATTTTATGCTATATGACTAGTAAAAAAAACGTTGTGAGTCGAAGTCTGGAGTCGGAGTCTGGAGTCGAAGTCTGGAGTCGTAGTCTGGAGTCGTAGTCTGGAGTCGAAGTCTGGAGTCGTAGTCTGGAGTCGAAGTCTGGAGTCAAAGTCTGGAGTCATAGTCTGGAGTCGTAGTCTGGAGTCGAAGTCTGGTGTCGAAGTCTGGAGTCGAAGTCTGGAGTCGTAGTCTGGAGTCGTAGTCTGGAGTTGAAGTCTGGTGTCGAAGTCTGGAGTCGAAGTCTGGAGTTCAAGTCTGGAGTCGAAGTCTGGAGTCGTAATCTGGAGTCGTGGTCTGGAGTCGTTGTCTGGAGTCGTAGTCTGGAGTAGGAGTTTGGAGTTAATTGTCTGGAGTCGGAGTCTGGAGTCGGAGTCGGACTTCTCAAATTTCAGGAGTCAGAGTTGAACAATTTTTTAGGCTGACTCCACAACTCTGGAACAAAGCGAGCGTAGTGGAAGGCACTGAAGACAATGCTCTTTATTTACCTGACAAAAAAAACGAAAAAAAAAAACTACGGGGCTTAGCTAATAATCTTATAAAATAGATAATGTGTGAATCCAAGGGAATTTTACACGAGTCAGCAAATGTGAGATATTAACATTGGAAGCGATAGCTGGTAATTTTAAGATTTAAAAAATAAACTTACTAAACAAAATAAAAAAAAAGGCAGTTGATACCAAAGGTAAAATAAATTAATTGAGGAATGGCGCAGAGATTTATATTCCAATGTTACTAGTTTCCGGCGCGATACTGACCACATCACCCCTAGTGTGCCGATGGTCAAGAAAATACGGGCCTAACACCGTATACCCAATATGCCTCAATAGGCGTGTAAACGGGATCCTTATGTTACTAGTCAACGAGTTTAATGAAAGTTTGGTTTAGCCATGGCAGTGGCCTACTTTTTAAGGTTTCCAACCGGTGAGGGATTTTTAACGTGCGTAACTTGTACAAGGGTCCTCCTATTTTTTCGCCTTTATGCGAGAAGGCTAGGCATCCATTCTCACTACCCAGAAGATCGGGGGGGGGGGGGGGGGGGAATTTATGCCATCATTAGGAACGACTGGTTCTGAAAAATAATTTTCATCAGTTATATCCCCTGTACAGGGAGCGAACCCGGGTCCCTTAGAATTAAAACACATAAGGAAGGGAAACCCGAGGCCTGTAAACAGTAAATAAATATTAGACAAACATAAAGGCATGATTTCAGGCACTCGTAAGAAATAAAGAAGTGGAACACTAGACAACAGAAAAACAACAGACGTGAGTGGCCCACCCAGGACTCGAACCCCGGAACCCCCCCCCCCCCCCCCCCCCCCCCGCGCGCCCCCCCCCCCCCCCCCCCCTTCGTGCGACAACACCGCCTAGACATGTTATCGGAGTTCATTCTTTGTTGAATACTTTACCTTTTTTAACTTTACTGCTAGACCTTCCAAAACCAGAATAGGATTTACTGAAATTTCTTTTCTTGGTCATAAAGTAGGAGGTGGGTTTCTTAAACCTGAGGATTCCACTATCTCGAAAATCCTGAATCTTGAAATTCCTCGAACTAAGAAACAAGTTCGCAGTCTGCCTGGATGGCAGGGAGGATGGTGTGATTCGCTTGCATGGCTAGGCGGTGTTGTCGCACGGGGGGTCCGGGTTTCGAGTCCTGGGTGGGCCACTCACGTCTGTTGTTTTTCTGTTGTATAGTGTTCTACTTCTTTATTTCTTACGAGTGCCTGAAAAAATACCTTTATGTTTGTCTAATATTTATTTACCCTTAGAATTAGAGGCGCACGTCAAACCTTTTAGCTATTGGGACTCCCCTTATGAACGTTTAAATTTTTATAACAGACCTATCCTTGCTGTAAAAATAGGGGATAAGTAAGTTATGGAAACAAGGACACACAATAAAGTTGTCACTGCCTTATGTGCTAATAGAAAACTAATGTTTTAGGTGATGATGATGATGATGTGATAATGATTGTGATAATGATTATTACGACATAAGCTATTTACCTGTTCTCTGCAGTCTATTTTGAAAACCGTACGTGCGAGAATTTGTATACGGGCTGTTATATGTGTTCAGAATATTAACCTGAAATGAAAAAAATCAACATGAAACAATGCATCAAAACTTCCCCAAAATAGAGGACTAAAGTATGTCACGGGTTGCCTCCCCTTAGCTCTGCAGAAGTGGTCCAACAGTGGCCAAAACTCAAGTGTAACTAATGTGGGTCTTCAAAGGTGTCTACCAACGCACATAATTACTCTTGGCAGAGTTGTAGGTAGTAGGATAATGATGCTTCTACCTCAAGGGAGTTTCACAAGATATTCAGACAAGCGAGAACAATGCTGAATGTGGCTGAGCAAATGTTAACTCTTGTATTTGCCGTAAACTTTTATTAAGGATAGGGTTTTCTTATAATTCGTTAGCTCGTTCAAGCCCCCAGCTGAGTTATTTCAGCGAAATTCCTCTTATTATTGTGATGGGGCCGGAAAGACACCCGGCTTCCCCCTTCACGGGAAGACACCCCAGCTTCCCCCTTCATTGTGAGTGGCACATTTATCCCCCATATATTTTCGGTCAGCCCACGTGACTGTCAGCCCATGTGACGGCGCGAGCAAGCGTTGCTGGGATGTGGAAAGTCTGACAAAGTAGAAGATATATTACTAAGGCCATAATAAAGCCTAATAATTAATTTTGGTGCAAAGTCGTGTGCTATATTTGGTAGTCGTGTGTTATATTTGATAATTGTGAGCCATATCTGTGTTTTCGTGCCTAATAAAGCAAATATCGCGAGTGTTGTTTATGCGGCTAAATTACTACGCCTAGCGCGCAGTAAGTTGAGTGATTAGCCTAGTGCCTATATAAAGCGTGCGGTAGCGAGCAGCGAGCTTTCCTAGTATCAGCCCAGACGAGAGAACAAACGAGACGAGGTGACCGGTGTAGGTAGCAGATGGACCAGAGCACGTGAGCTATTAGCAACTGAGCACTAGCTGGGTGTTTTGTTTGTTCGGTTTTGTTCGCTTTGTTATTTGTTTAACGTTTGCTTCAGTGTGCTCTTAGTCACTGAATGGGTTGTAAAAATAAATACAGCCCCTGTGTTGCCTCCTTTATTAGTCCTTAACTTTCTTAAGTAGTCATCAGGTTATATTTTTGTTAAGTGAGTACGCACCAAATTAGGTGGGTGTTATCTTATGTATAGTTCATTTATCGCGCACGTAAATGCACAATTTTGTGTATGGGTATCTGCGGGCGCGCTTGTTACCAAACAAGCCAGATGATGTCAGAGGTTGAAAAAAAGGAAGCCAGCATCTCATGCCAGACATTGAGTCTGTTGCCTATTTATATATATACCCAGTGTGTTGGGGTAAGAATTCTTCTGGAACAATGACTCCTTGGTAGAAGCCATTGTCGGCTTACTCTACACGTAAGTCCGAACCAGTTTTGATAAGAAGTGAATTGATTTTTTTGAACTTTCGTGTCGCCATCCTCTGTTGGTATCTAGCTAGCACCTTTCTGCAAACAGGGGTGCTATAATGGATCAACGGGGACTTTCACCGAAAGCATTTTAATATTGTATAGAATTCATGGCTTCATCGTTACGGCTTATCGATTTGTAATATTATGTGGATTGCCGTCGCACGAGTCACGGCGACGAAGAGAGGTTAACCAAGTATTAGGACATAACCTGCGTTGTTTATTTTATATGCAAGTATGCATGGATCTGCCATGTCAGAGGTACCAAGCCACTTAAGTACCCGACCAGAATTATAGGACAGAGTTAATATATTCATTCCAAGATTAATAGTTTGGATAGTCCTAACGGTCATGACATTGACGCAAGGTCAAACCCTTATCTTATGTGAGGAATTGAATATGAAGCCTATACCATGCCTATACATGCTACATGTATGTTTGCTCTGTGGAATCCACGTTGAAGTACTGTAACCTGTTGTCGTCAACGTACTTCGTCCTAAATAAATTATGATACCAGTAAAATGTAACGAGTTCTCCCATGTCTGCATTGGCACAGTTCGAAGTGCCCAGTTACGAGTCCAGTTCACAGATGTTTTTATCATACCAATCATTCATTCGACATTCGCGTGTACATTCATAGATGTGCTCCAGAAAAGAGCAGCTACAAATTGGCGGGCCATTCTGTGGTCTGATATCAAGTCAGATGCAAAGGAACGATCCCTAACTAAACGTTTGAAACTGTCTTCAAGTTTAAGTCAACATCCGGAACGTTGGAATACAACTGCATACTTCAAGTGGGAACTGCCTTCACTATCAAACTCAGCGACGTTGATTGGAAATTTAACGGACACTCAAGGTCATTATGAACTCGACTACTTCCAACATTTGCGGACTCTGCCACATGCTACGTAAGCTTACTCGTTAATACAGCGCCGGATGGCAAGACTCGACAATCCTGGGAATTATATTCTTATCAAAAGATGAGTATTACGCTGGTGTTTTTTTTTTTTGATACCGTCTTACGTTAGCTGAGCCGCTCTTTGACATGTCCGTTGTTATATTTTACGTGTTGCATGTTATATGTTCCATGTTTGTTGTGGAAGGTTGGGAAAGGAGAGTCACGGAGGATACATCCCAGCTTCACACCAGGGCCTTCGTGACTGGTCTTTAGATTTATTTCGCAGATTTCCCGCAGTGGAATGTTCCGACGCGTATGTGTCCATGGATTTTAGGCCCACTGTGTCTGGTTGTCCGTGACACCTGACTGTTTAGCTGTATTGTCAAGTTTTCTTTGTCGTTTTGGCAGTAATTTTTATACGTACTTTAGTTTCATGATGTATTTTGTTTGTAATATTCGTCCATTCTCACCTTGCTATCGTTTAGTTTTTACACCTTTGTTTTTCTACACTGTGTTGTCAATTGTCTTGTTTAATTATATTATCGCAGTTTTCGATGCATTTTTTGCATAATTAGTCCTTATTTTTCCATTCTTACTTGGTTGATTTCTGCGACTGTTTTTGGTGGTCTTTTATTATCTTGTCCCGTCTCGATTGTTGCTATTGTCTATTGCTTTTGTTTTTTCATTACATTTCATTGGTTAAATTATTTTATTGATTAGTAATATATTGAATAATTAAGTCATATTTAAGTGCCGTTCTTGGACAGGAACGTGTTACACTTATTGAATGGAAAAGTAATTGGTGATTAGTTGAGTAAATCTTTAAAGGAATAAGTATTTCAAGGACATACTAGTAAAAATGTATTCGCTTGATTGTTTTATTAAACAAGCTAAAGCCCTCCAGATGACTCCTGAAGAGGTTAGAACATTCGCTTTGGCGGAATATGAGAAATCTCAAAAATTAGAAACTCTAAAACTAGAAAATCAGAAATTTGAAACTGAGGAAAATGAAAAAAAAGGCAATTTGAAGCAGAACAAAAGAGACTTCAGATTGAGGCAGACGAGAAAAAAATTCGTTTGGAAATGGAAGTTAAACAAAAGGAAATGGAAGTTAAACAAAAGGAAATGGAAGAGAGGAGATTGTTAGCTGAAGAAAATACAAGAAAATATCAACTTCAGATTCAACATGAAAAAGAGATGAAGGACATAGAATTTAATCAATTTCGATTAGCTCAAGAGGCTAATAATCAAAAGTCTCACGAAGGTCAAATTTCATCTAAATATTAAAATAACAAAGAGGTAAACTTAAAATTACCTAGATTCACTACTCCATCGGACGACGTGATATTCTAACTTGATAGATTTGAATCACTATGTAAATGCTATAACATTGAAAAATCACAATACTGTACACATTTACATAAACTACTTACAGGTGAAGTATTGACAGTTTATAATATGGTTAAATCTGATGACAAAAATAATTATGATGTGATCAAAGCTGCTCTTTTTGAAAAAATTCCAATTGACTGAGGATCAATATAGGATACGATTTAAATCTCTTCTTCCACAGAACGGGAAGAATTTTAGTGAGTTTATATCACAAATACGCCTCACTCTAGAAAGATGGATTGAATTATCCAAGATACAAAAATCTTATCACGCTCTCTTTGACTTAATAATGCGTGATAAGATCATGTCTTCGGTTAATCCGACATTCCTTGCGTTCTTACACGAACGGAAACCGAAAAATTTAGATGAAATGGAAGAAAATTGTTTACAATTCTGCACTGCCCATTCGAATATGGAATTTAGCAATTCCCATGTCAAAGATGAATTTCCTGTTGCTTTTGCGGCGCAACAAAATTATCACAGACGCCATCGCTCCTTAAGTAATGACAGAAACTATAGAAAGGGAAATAACGAGAATTTTAATTCTTTTAATTTTTATAAGGGGAAACAATTTCAGCAATCTTCTCCATATAACAATTCTTAGGGTCAATCTCACAGATCACGAGATTTTGATAACAATAATTTTGGAAAAAATCAAGGAGACTATTATAAACAACATTGGCGATCTAAATCGCAGTTTTCTAACAACAGACATGGTTCTCGGAATAGATCATATGGTCAAAGCCATAACAGTGATACCAAAAATTGGCGTTCTAACCAATATGGTAACCCAAGCAGAAATGATAATAATGGCAATTTTAGAAATGATAGTCAGAATCGATCGCGACGAAGAGATAGATCTTCGAGCAAGGGGCCACGCCATCAATCTAATGTAGCTATGATTGACACACAAGGTAACAAAGAGCATAACACGAATACTGACACCCATAATGCTATGTCTTGCTCTATTGATTATGAACAGGTAAAATGTTGCCAAGAATGCAAAACTCTGTTCCAGCCCAAGGCGATCACGACGCTCCGTTGCGGACATGTATTGCCCAGTCTACCAGCTGTTTGTACGGCCACGTCAGCTACTCACGATGGAACAGGAAGCCTTAAATTAAATAGGGGTTTTTTAAATTCTATTCCATGCTCTGTTCTTTTTGATTCAGGTTGCTCCACGATCGGCGTCAGAAACTCTTTGGTAGATCCTTCTTGTGCTACTGGAAAAACAGTCAAGTGTGTGACTTTTGGAGGCACTGTGGAAACGTTCTCTACTGCCATTGTTAATATTCACACTCCATTTTTTTCAGGAAACATTCATGCTTGTTTGCTCCCGGCTCCAGTTAGCGACATAATATTGGGTCGCATACATGGCATAAAAGAGTGTACCCCCCAACAAATCGCTAATTGGGAAGAGCGACATATACATACTGCAAATGCAGTTGTGACTAGAGCACAAGCTCATGTTATGTTGCAGGATACACCTACTGTACCTACGGTTAACGGTAATGATGATGTTGACACTCCTATTTCACGGGAGTCATTTATAACATTACAAGAAAATGATGCTTCTCTGAAAATTTTTTTTCAGTTGGCTAATAACACTAGTAATAATTCTAATACAGGATCTAAACATAGATTTGTATTAAAGAATGTGATATTGGTGAGAGTGATAAGAGATGCTGATTCATCCGTACGTTCTCAAATCTTGGTACCTACGGCAATGAGAGCTCGTATATTACATCATGCGCACGACTCTCAATGTGCGGGCTATATGGGGTTCTCCCGAACCAAATCTAGAATGCTATCTGCGTTCTATTGGCCAGGCATTCATAGAGATGTCAATATTTACTGCCGCTCCTGTGTGACATGTCAGGAGGTCAAAGTACGTGGTCCATACCACGCAGCTCCGATTCAGGCTGCAGACATTCCGATTCGTCCGTTTGAGAAAATGTCAATTGATATAATTGGTCCTATGCAACCATCAACTAGAGGTCATACATATATACTCACTTGTATTGACATGTGTACTCGTTGGCCATACCTGTTAAGAATACTTCATCTGCTAGTGTTGCAGAGGCATTGTGGTTGATTTTCTCACGATTAGGTTTTCCTCGGAAGATCTTATCTGATCATGGAGTCCAATTCATATCTGAATATATGTCCCAGGTCATGAAGTTATTGGGCATAGATAGATCGCTTAGTTCGATCTACCACGCAATGTCCAACGGATTAATTGAGCGTCAGAATAGGACACTCAAACAGTTGTTGGGAAAGATAACTCAGGACCATCCTGAAAATTGGGATAGAGTCCTCCCCGCTGCGCTTTTTGCGTATCGCGAAGTACAAAATGAAGCTACTGTATTTTCTCCTTTTCAATTGATCTTTGGCGTTCAACCGCGCGGTCCAATGTCGTTATTACACGACTTACTTACTGAAGAGAATATCACAGATGAAACTCAATCTTCTTACGAGTATGTGATTTCTTTAAGAAAAAGAATTATAGATGCGTGTAGATTAGCTACCACATCATCAGAACAAGCTAAAGAAAAAGCTCGACTTTTTGCTAACAGGTATAGACGTCTTCGCCAGCTTCTTCCTGGTGATGAGGTATATGTCTTACTACCTTGTAAAGACAATCGTCTACTTATTACCTGGAGAGGTCCTTTTAAAATAATATCTAGAATCTCAGATGACGATTATATTGTCGATGTCATGGGAAAGCATAAAACTTTCCATATCAACATGTTAAAGGAATATTACTCTCGTCCTGACTATCTTCAGTAAGTATTTCAAGCTACTGATGATCCTACACCTCCTATCCAACACTATTCTTCTTTGTCTGTAATTCAAGAAGAAGAATCTTCTTTTCATGATGTACCATTACCCATACCGGTGGTACCACTTCATCCAACTGAAAGTTGGAATGACGTGACTATTTCTACTGATCTTTCGGCTGATCAACATCAGCAAGTTTCTGCTGTTCTTAAGTCATTTCAAGATGTTCTCACTGACATTCCAGGGCGTACGTCAGTTATTCAGCATGACATTCTATTGACTGACGATACACCTATTCGAATCCGTCCATACCCTATCCCTTTGCACTTTCGTTCTCAGGTTGATAAGGAATTGGATGAGATGCTAAAATTAAAAATAATTGAACCATCTACATCACCTTATTCTAGTTCTATGGTAATAATTAGAAAAAAAGATAACAATATCCGTCTTTGTGTGGATTATAGAAAGTTAAACAAACTTACCCAGTTTGACGCGGAACCATTACCGTTGTTAGAAGATTTATTGGTCAAACTGTCTAAGTCCACTTTCTTCACTAAACTTGATCTTTCAAAGGGATATTGGCAAGTCCCGTTGACAGATAGAGCAAAACCACTCACTGCTTTTTCTACTCGACGTGGATTATTCCAATATAATTTCATGCCATTCGGTTTAGTCAACGCACCCGCTACATTTGTACGCATGATGCGTCGCATACTATCTCATCGTCCCGATGTCATTACATACATTGATGACATTTGTCTCTTTAATGACACATGGAATGAACATATTACTGGATTGAAAACATTGCTGTCCACTTTACGCTCATGTAACTTAACGGCGAAACCATCGAAAGCTTTCGTGGGTTTTCACGAAATTTCATTTTTAGGTCACTGCGTTGGCCACGGCCGCTTATACACTGAGGACAGTAATGTCTCTAAGATCCTGAACATTACTACACCAAAAACTAAGAAACAAGTAAGATCGCTGTTAGGTCTGATTCAGTTCTATGCTAAATTCATACCTCATCTTTCAACTATTACTGCACCTTTCTCTTCTTTATTAAAGAAGGGCGCAGCTAACGTGATTCGGTGGTCGGAAGAACACAAAATCGCGTTAGACACCATCAAGACATTTTTTTTAGAGCTCCTGTTTTACGATTACCTAATGCAAATCTTCCTTTCATATTGCGCAGTGACGCGTCTAGTTACGGCATTGGAAGTGTATTGCTACTGGAATACGAGGACACCTTGCACCCGGTACTGTATGTGTCGAGGAAACTTACGTCCACTGAACAAAAGTACTCGGTGCTCGACAAGGAACTTTTGGCTCTCGTGTGGTCGATAACGAAACTCCAGCGATATCTTCTTGGATCACACTTCTTTGTTGAGTCTGATCAGAAAGCACTTACTGCGTTGAATACGAAAGACGTCAAGTCAGCGAAGTCCACTAGATATGCGATATCCCTGCAGCCATACTGTTTCACCATACGGGCTATACCTGGATCGCAGAATGTTTTGGCAGACATTCGTTCCCGCTGCCCGAGTGAATCAAGCGAGTTGTGACGTTCTACAAAGAATGAAAACTCTACGCATACAAAGTCGCATTTATAAACACTACGATCATGGAACTATAATTCGTTACATCAGTAACATTTTGTGTATACCTATTCAAGTATATAGAGTTGAAACATTCATTGGAATCGCTATGATACACAAAACAGTGACTTATATATAACTTTGATAGTAACATAACTTTGGAAAGTTATAACATTTTTTCCAGAAAAATACATTGAGTATTTATATAAACATTCGTATAATGTGATGGACTTAACTTTTCACAGTGGAATAGGTGGAATTTCTATGTGTTTAGACTTTAATATAAAGGAACTTGGTATTTCATTGACTGCTTTCGAAAATAACACAGAATCTTCAGAAACTTATTAAAACTTTAAAAAATTTTTTAATTGACTGAAACCTTATTCAGAAAATTTTAGCAAATAAACTTGGTTAATTAGTTTAATATTTAATATAATTAATTATAAGTATTCTAGTACTAGTTATTAGATCGTGTAATTACACTAGTCAACAACCAAAATGTACCAGAAATGAAAATAGCTGATCTTAACTAATTTTGGTGTGCTGAAAACGAAAATGACATTAAAAAATGTTGATTGGCTCTAGTTTTCAAGATATATGCTACTAGTTTATTTAATTACGGTAAATTTATATATATATATGACGCAACTGTTGTGGGCGATTGCATAATTTTTTCTAATGACCAATAAAAATGTTACTAGAAGTTGATGATGCAATCCTACCTATGATTACATCACCTTTGTGTATAAATACCTTATCTCTGATAAAATTTTGCCATTAGTTAGTGCATTTGTCCTTATCAAAAGTATCGTAGTTAGAAATGCCAGAAGGCGTACAGTTTGTATTTTGGCTGCAGAATAGGAGATCAAGATAAGAGCTGGGTGCCACACATATGCTGCAATACATGTGCAGCACATCTTAAACTGTGGTTGACTGGCAATAGGCAAGCTATGCCTTTTGCAGTCCCAATGATTTGGAGAGAGCCCACTGATCATCTCAACAACTGTTACTTTTGCATGGTCCCTCCAATTGGGAAAGGCATATCAAAGAAGAAAAAATGGACTCTGGAATATCCAAACATCCCCTCTGCAATACTTCCGGTACCACATGGCGATGACCTACCAGTTCCCAAAGTGCCAGAATCCTTTTCAGCTGCTTCCACTGATGAAGAGGACATTGGTGGTCCTGAACCATCAACCTCAAGTGACACAGATTTTGAGCAAACTACATCCACTAACCCAAGGTGAACTGAATGATCTTGTAAGAGATCTGAATTTACCGAAGAACAAGGCGGAGCTTTTGGGTTCCAGATTGCAACAGTGGAATCTCCTGGCAGAAGATGTTACAATTTCTGTGTATAGGAACCGCCAGAAGCCGCTTATTACATTCTTTTTCAAAGAGGGTGACCTTTCTGCGTGCCACAACATTTCTGGTTTAATGGCAGCCCTCAACATCAATTACATACCGGAAGAGTGGAGGCTTTTCATTGATTCATCCAAGACAAGTCTTAAAGCTGTTTTGTTGAATAATGGTAATGTGTTACCGTCAATTCCAGTTGGTCACGCAGTTCATATGAAAGAAACTTATGAAAACATTAAGCAGCTTTTGAAGTGTATAAACAACGATCATCATCATTGGTCACTTTGCGGTGACTTAAAAGTGGTCGCTCTTTTGCTTGGACTACAGGGTGGATACATCAAGTACTGTTGCTTTCTCTGTGAGTGGGATATCCGTGCACGAAGTGACCATTACATCAGAAGACATTGGCCAATCAGGCAGTCATTGCAGCCTGCAGTAAGAACGTTGAGAACCCAGCAGTTGTCGACACCAGCAAGATTTTGTTGCCACCCTTGCACATTAAGCTGGGTCTCATGAAAAACTTTGTCAAGGCAATGGAGAAAACAGATGAGGCTTTCAAATACCTCATCAGAAAATTTCCAAGACTGAGTGAAGCTAAAATAAGAGAGGGAGTATTTGTTGTTGGTCCGCAAATTCGAAAACTTCTTCATGATGACGAGTTTCTTTGCGTGTTGCATGGCAAGGAAAAAGCAGCATGGCTAGCATTTAAGTCAGTGGTGGACAATTTTCTTGGAAACAACAGATCTGATAATTACAATGAAATTGTAGAAAATCTCCTTCAGAAGTATAAGAGTCTTGGCTGCAACATGTCTTTGAAAATTCATTTTCTGGATTCTCATCTGGATTTCTTTACGTCAAACTGTGGAGCGGTCAGTGATGAGCATGGTGAACGATTTCACCAGGACATTGCTGCTATGGAGACAAGGTATCAAGGCAATTGGAGCCCTTCAATGCTTGTTGATTACTGTTGGACTGTGACAAGAGACACCTCATCGATTGACTACAAGAAGCAAGCAAAGAGAGCTCGAACAGCGACTGAATAATGACGGAATGGGTTCAAATGTGCCTTTTTAAAGCATGATATGTGAACTTTAAATAATGTTTTTATTTTTTCTATCATTTTATGTTAAAATATCAATTAATTGATTATGTAACCACAATTTTTATAATGCTAAAGTAGAAAGACTAGCTGTTCAGCCCAGAGAAGTAAACAAGCATGCATTATTTGTATTACTGTAATGTAAATCCATCATTTAAAAAAAAAACCAGAGCCAATTGGTGAATTTCATTATGATATTTGAAATCAGCATGTCAAAATCAATAAGAAATGGTACATTTAATTTCTGGTACAAAAAACTTTTGAAAATTTGTTGACTAGTGTTATCACTCAGTATAGTTAGTGATGCAACATGCGTAGTTAAGTAATGCTACCAATTATCTTTAGAGACGGTTAAGTGTCTTGATCACTTCCGGTGTTGTATTCGTATTCTTTTATTTTTCACTTTTCATTCGTGATACATTCTTATCTTTTCATTTAAATTCATTTATTACCATGATTTTCTTTAATAGTTGTTACATTTGTTTTCATTTAACCATCTTTTTTTTCATTTCATAACCCTCCACTCCCAAAGAAGCATAGGCCTTCAACAAACACATGCCAAGTCCTCCTGTCACGTGCCATCATCTCAAGTTCTTTCCATGTTCTCCTCATCATTTTCACCTCTGTTTCCAACTCTCTTCTCCATGTACTTCTTGGTCTTCCTCTGCCTCTCTTGCCCTGGGGGTTCCAGAATAAGGACTGCCTTGTAATGCTATCAACAGGTTTCCTCAGTGTGTGTCCTATCCATCGCCATCGTCTTCTTCTCATCTCTTGTTCCACTGGCACTTGTCCAGTTCTTGTCATCAGTTCCACATTGGTAACCTTGTCATACCATTTTAATCCCTCTATTCTACGCAAGCACCCATTTATGAAAGTCTGTAGCTTTTTGGTTGTTGTCTTTGTTGTTCTCCATGTCTCCGAGCCATACAATAGGACTGACTTCACATTTGAGTTGAAGATTCTTATTTTCGTGTTGGATCCTATTTCTCTTGATCTCCATATATTTCCCAATGCAATGAAAGCTCCTCTTGCTTTTTGTATTCTTATTTTGATATCGCTGTCTGTCCCTCCAACTTTGTCTATATTACTGCCAAGATATGTGTATGATTCTACATCTTGTATTGGCGTTTCTTCAAGTTCAACCCTGTTTTCATTACCTGCATTTATTCTCATTATTTTTGTCTTTTCCCTGTGTATTTTCAGACCCAATTGCTGTGACCTCTCATCGAGTGTTTTCAATTTGTCCTGCATCTGATTACGGTTATGGGACAGGAGAGCCAAATCATCAGCAAAATCCAGATCATCCAACTGCTTAGTCAGAGTCCACTGGATTCCATTTCTGTTGTGTGTTGTCGATGATCTCATAACCCAATCTATTGCCAGCAAGAAAAGAAATGGAGACAAGAGGCATCCCTGTCGCACTCCTGTTCTTATCCCAAATCGTTCTGTAAGCTGTCCTTCATGAAGAACTCTGCATAGGTTTTCTTTATTAAATTAATGATTTTCAGGGGAACTCCATAATGCCTCATCAATTTCCAAAGTGATTCTCTGTCCACACTGTCAAATGCTTTTTCGTAGTCCACAAATCCGATGTATAGTGGTGAATTCCATTCCAGACTTTGTTCAACTATTATTCTCAAAGTGGCTATCTGGTCTGTACATGATCTGTTTTGTCGAAAACCTGCTTGTTCATCTCTCAATTTCTTGTCTATGGACTTCTTTAATCTCTCAAGGATAATCCTGTTCAATACCTTTCCTGGCACTGATAGTAACATTATTCCTCATATATTTCAGATTGATCTGTTAGTTTTGTTAACCATCTTTAATGCTTTAATTTCTTTCATTTCTTCCACATTGTTTCCAAGTTGTTCAATGTGATGATATGCTTTTATGCATATATTTTTTTTGAGTTGAGTTGAATTGGATCTTTTCATTCACTCTATTGTTATTGATTGATATACCTATCATGTATTATTATAATATATAGTTGTTAACTTGATTCACCTCTCCGCGTTAATTAAAGAAAAAATTTAATAGAATTAAAGTGGTAAGGAAGCTTTTGCCTCCTTTATTAGTCCTTAACTTTCTTAAGTAGTCATCAGGTTATATTTTTGTTAAGTGAGTACGCACCAAATTAGGTGGCTGTTATCTTATGTATAGTTCATTTATCGCGCACGTAAATGCCCAATTTTGTGTATGGGTATCTGCGGGCGCGCTTGTTACCAAACAAGCCAGATGACGTCAGAGGTTGAAAAAAGGAAGCCAGCATCTCATGCCAGACATTGAGTCTGTTGCCTATTTATATATATACCCAGTGTGTTGGGGTAAGAATTCTTCTGGAACAATGACTCCTTGGTAGAAGCCATTGTCGGCTTACTCTACACGTAAGTCCGAACCAGTTTTGATAAGAAGTGAATTGATTTTTTTGAACTTTCGTGTCGCCATCCTCTGTTGGTATCTAGCTAGCACCTTTCTGCAAACAGGGGTGCTATAATGGATCAATGGGGACTTTCACCGAAAGCATTTTAATATTGTATAGAATTCATGGCTTCATCGTTACGGCTTATCGATTTGTAATATGTGGATTGCTGTCGCACGAGTCACGGCGACGAAGAGAGGTTAACCAAGTATTAGGACATAACCTGCGTTGTTTATTTTATATGCAAGTATGCATGGATCTGCCATGTCAGAGGTACCAAGCCACTTAAGTACCCAGAATTATAGGACAGAGTTAATATATTCATTCCAAGATTAATAGTTTGGATAGTCCTAACGGTCATGACATTGACGCAAGGTCAAACCCTTATCTTATGTGAGGAATTGAATATGAAGCCTATACCATGCCTATACATGCTATATGTATGTTTGCTCTGTGGAATCCATGTTGAAGTACTGTAACCTGTTGTCGTCAACGTATTTCGTCCTAAATAAATTATGATGCCAGTAAAATGCAACGAGTTCTCCCATGTCTGCATTGGCACGGTTCGAAGTGCTCAGTTACGAGTCCAGTTCACGGATGTTTTTATCATACCAATCATTCATTCGACATTCGCGTGTACATTCATAGATGTGCTCCAGAAAAGAGCAGCTACAACCTGCCTTTAGATTCAAGAGTTTTATTGTTGATTAGGGTCGGTTGCGAGTGTGAAAAGAGAGTGATCAAATATCACAACATCATCATCATCATCTCGCCCCACCCTATCACAATTGGCTAAGAATTACAGCTCACGTGCTCTGGTCCATCTGCTACCTACACCGGTCACCTCGTCTCGTTTGTTCTCTCGTCTGGGCTGGTACTAGGAAAGGTCGCTGCTGGCTACTGCACGCTTTATATAGGCACTAGGCTAATCACTCAGCTTACTGCGCGCTAGGCGTATTAATTTAGCCGCATAAATAACACTCGCGATATTTGCTTTATTAGGCACGAAAACACAGATATGGCTCACAATTATCAAATATAACACACGACTACCAAATATAGCACACGACTTTGTACCAAAATTAATTATTAGGCTTTATTATGGCCTTAGTAATACATCTTCTACTTTGTCAGACTTTCCACATCCCAGCAACGCTTGCTCGCGCCGTCACATGGGCTGACCGAAAATATATGGGGGATAAATGTGCCACTCACAATGAAGGGGGAAGCTGGGGTGTCTTCCCGTGAAGGGGGAAGCCGGGTGTCTTTCCGGCCCCATCACATTATTATTGTATAGCTCTTTTTAAGTGTATTTACGAAATTGTCTGAGACAATCGGTTGCAGAACATTCAAAATGATTTAATCAACTTTAGATTTGTCTTTATACAAGTAACAAATTCAATTATCAATTATGTTTCAATAGTAATAAAACAATAATTCCTTATAGAAAAAGTTATCATTACTGGGTGATGTTATGGCGTTAAAAATTGGAAAGTTCACTTGGCAGCTTTTGTTTCTACTTAGCTGCCATTGAGTTGGTCTGTTTTGCTCCAGCTGATGTTTGGGTCTTTGCAGATAGATGACTGGATCACACTCGTCACTTTGAAAGTTGTAGCCCGTTCCAAGAAGCGTCAGGGAGTAACTACCAAGTTGGTCCCGCGTCTCTAGACCCGTCTGATGGTGGTGTCTAGCGTCGACTTCTGGTCACTTATACCCTCACTTGTTCCAGAGATAGTACTCTCAGTTGGTACCACCGACTGGTGTCACAAAAGAAGAGAACAAATACCTCTTGAGTATTGAGACTTCCTGACACACACTCATGTGCCCCCATTATTTCATTCCACCATCCCATCTATCTCAGAACTGTTACCCTCGCTGAGAATTAATATTGATCCCATTGAGCGAAAAAACATTCATTACATTAGTTGAATGTATTTATATTTACCTTTTGTCGTAGATTACCGATAGGTGATTAAGAACAATGTTAAGTCCTCTCTGAATAGAACTGACAAAGGTGGTGACTCAGTGCGAGATAAGATAAACAAATAGATTTCACTAGTGAGTTTTTGAAAAGGTAAAGTCTGTCCCTGGATTTGAGAAACTACTCTAGCCCAGCCTATCGGTTACGACTAAAAAATATTGTTGTTCCGACAGTTCCCTCTCTATATATTAATATATATCCACCACTCACATACACACACACACAGATAAGTGACGACAATTAGACGCACAAACGTGAAAACTATACTAATGAAATGTGGATGTTGGGACGAGCTGACCAAAACAGAAATTACAGTTTATGTAAATTTTATTTTACCATAAAGAAACTTCACAACATATATATATATATATATATATATATATATATATATATATATATATATATATATATAATATATATATATATATTTATATATAATATATATTATATATATATATATATATATATATATATATATATATATATATATATATTATATATATATATAATATACACATATATATATAATCATAAATCGAATATAAAAGAAATCTTAGGGGTACAGAATTAATAAAGAAATAGACCCATAAGTACTATTTTCCCCCCCCCCCCCCCCCCTTTTTGAGACAAGATCACACAAAAGAGAAATTAATTAACCCCCAAAACATCAAAAAATTAGCACTATTGTATAGAATTTGACTATACTGTAATGAACAGAGTATTTACGTTATTCTATTCTGAAAATTGAACAGTATTAGCAAAAAAAAAAACACAGTAAGAAATATACAAAGTGAGTACATGGATTATACAATACAAGAGTTACTCATTCCTGCTTTCTTTCTTTCCATACAACCGTGGCCACGTTTATTCGTTCTTACCTAATACTTGATTTGCAACTTCTGGAACAATCTTTAGGACACACGCACACAGCAAATCCAGTGTTATTTTGGCAAAGAAAACCCCAGCTCCTCAAAGACAGATTAAATCCACTTCTCCGGGGAATGTTCACTTTGTTACTTTTATTTAGGATTTCTGTTTATGTCACATTAATTAGTCCTAGTAAGAAATTTAACAGTGCTCACAGTGTCAGTAACTTGAGATTTCCAGTACATAGGAATGTCAGGTCGGTAACTTTTCTCAGTATAAAAATTCCTTGTCACACCACAAATGATCAAACGTCAGGAAATGTTAATGTTGGTGATGTCGCCACAACGGGCTGAATGTAAATGAAATTGGGAAAAAGAAATCTGGATCTATAGGCCCAGTTATAAAGTCACTCTTAAGGTTCTTTGGGTTGGTACTCTGTCTTTTTCTGGGTGCAAACACGAAGCCAGACAGGGTTACCTTGAAGACCCAGATACTACGTAAAAATGTTCTTTTATATGGTTATTCTCAGATTTATATGGAAGCCGCTGGTAGTGTTTTGAGTTTGACCCAGTACTGTGTATAGGAAGAAAAAAATACAAAATACTTAACCACCATATAATATTCTCAATCCTATTCTAAACCCGCGTAAAATATAATATATTTATCCCCTTTGGTTATTTAACTTAAATTGAAACTACAAGCTTAGAGCTTATATGATCGTTTAAAACCTCCCGTGAAGTAAATTCTAGTCATTTAAAAAAAATTAATCATCATGAATTAGAAATAATTATATATTTCGTCAATACTCATAATGAACAGTGCATTTACTAGTCGATTAAATATCTTTTACTGGTTAAATCGGTTAGTTAGATTAACGCTGCAGCCGGAACAGTTTAGCTATAGACTATATTGAGTTCGCTAGTCAATTAGCACAAAAGACAAAAATCCTAGTGAAATAAAATGATGGACTTAGCCATTAAATCACTTTACACAGAAAAATCTTAGTGAAATAAAATGACGGACTTAACAATAATTCATTCAAACTTCTAGTATAGTATTTACCACAAACACAGAAATTGAACAACTCCAACGAAAACTTAGTAACTCCAAATAGTAAAATGGATTTAGAAATCGCAGCTAGATGTCTGAAAAATCTGTGGGTACTGAATAAATTGAGTTTAAAAGCTGGACTTAATATATTAAAATGGTAGAAAAGTCGCTGACCAGTGTTACACCTAACACCTTTGGGAATTTCTGTGTTTCAGATTCTGAATGAAAGGAAATATTGACACCATCGCCGCCGAGCAGATGTGGTCCCTTGATCTCGTCGGTCCGTAGCTTAATTACGTTTCACGAACGAATGGATAAGGGAGAGTACATTGTAAATTATCTGCCCTTGGTTTTCAGATTAAGTCCCCCTGACCAATGTCTACCGAAAGCTACGACTTAACTTCATTAGCTTATCTCCCCGTGAGAACGTGCACTAATAAACAGGGACGACTTTTTGAAATAGTCGCCCTTGTTTTCTACAAATCTACCGCCGCGTCCCCTCTCTACGCGTTCCGTCTACCTGTACGACAGTAGAGAAAGCAAAAATAAGGCGTGGCAAAATAAGAATGCAACAAACATCGAACAACCAGGGGTTCTGCGTTAGCAAATAGGTCTGTTGGTAAACATTCCTAAAACAATAGAGAAAAGAAATAAAATAGGCGTGCTAAATTAATAAAAAGACAGATATCTGAGTGTAGGAGGGTTTTACGTTAACAAACCGTGCATGGCTTATAAGGAAGCCGGTGAAATACAGGTGGACGAAAAATGTAGATGTATGAAATCTATTTTCATAATATCCTCTGCCACACCTTTACGTTGGTTGCAAAGGTTGAAGACTTTCATTACTTTTAGAGTGAATATGTTTACATTTACATCTACACTGATTGAAAATGATAATAATATAATAAGTATGTACATCATTCTCTCATCATTCCCTCCCTGCTCCGTATAGAACTTAGGACTACCTCTGCTTTTAGTTCTTTACTTCTCTATAAGAAACTCGCATAAAGCAGTCACCAGCCGTTGCAGTGATGATTCATGAAATCATCATTCTATATGCTGAGGTTGCCAGCCTCACATGACTTGGACATCCACTTATCAATTTTAACATACAGGTATTAATATTCACTTGTCAGTATATACATATTATTTCACGTGTTAATAATGCAAAACATAGAATTATAGATTTACAACTTATCCCAAATCTTTGAGTTCACAGACAGACTGCTGGCTCAGAGAAATAGCTAAGGCAACTTGTTGAAGATGCCTCTTACACGCGTTCAGGGGTTTTTACTTTAAAATAAGCTCCCAATTTGACTCCGTGTTTCAGATTCCGGTTTTCATTGCTAATAATGTTAGAGTTTTCCTGGGCTTTTAAGTCCTCAAGATGCTCAAACAAGTCCGGTCCGATAAATGAATTCTGATTCTATTCTTAACTCTGACAGGTCTGGTTGTTTTCTTGACGAAGCGAATTTCACAGCGCTTTACCACAGCGAAAGTGTATGGTTATATTACAACTTTCATCCCACGCACGTTGTTGTTTACTATTAGACCAGGTCCCAATCAGAAATGTGGTTATTCCTACATCCCGAATGCAGGCCAATAGTTACAATCAGGCGTGGTTTGATGGCGTCTATTCAAAACATTTCCTAATAATAGTGTTATAGAAAAGATCATGTCTCCCAAATATGGACGTGAAACCTCCGAATATTCTCTTCAGTGATTACAGATAACTTCTTACTTTTATCTCAAGTAATATCTTCGTAATACGTCTATCCGGATGCTATTACCTCATTCCATCTTCCAGGTGTATGTCTGTAATATGTCCACAGACGGGTAATTTATCTCCCCGTCCTGTTGCAAACACCGACCCTCGTGTAACTATCTGGGCTGTGACTCTTCACGACTGTAATTAGGGAATCCCAATCACCATATCAGCGCTAAATAAACTGGCAGGGCGTACGCCGTGCTACTCCGCCGCGGCCAAGGTTTGATACATCAGAATTTTACCAACATGACTGTCGGTCAATATTGCATCACCTGTCTACTCTCTCAGCAGGGATGGTCAGGTAAACAGATAAGATGAATTATTACTGAAATGAGTGTAAGGTGATTAGGAAATAGCTAATATCTGCTTGACATCAGAAAAAGAAATGTGCAGAGCACGGAAATTTCACGTAATCAGTACGCACAACAAAAGTAACTGAATACGACCGGACAGGACAAGAGATCGACCCAAAAATTATGCGACAAAGTAACAAAATCTATTTTGTTCCGACATCATTTATGAAAGAATTTATTGTGACGTCACATTAAAAAAACCTTACCCTCCCCCCCCCCCCCCTTCCCCCCATCGTTACACTTCAACACTCAATTTTTAGACACCGTCCCCTCTCTCACTGCGTGGCGTCATATTTAGTCGACCACTTAGAGTATGTTCAAAATCAGGTCTAATGCTCGTTATCAAATAATGATGTAAACACACGTTGCCAAGGAGACCGCCACTGCAAGAGCATGTTCATACTTGGTTCATTCTTCCTGTAGGGGGAGGGGGGGGGGAGCTGTAGAATTATCTGTATGTTCCACAAGGAGTGAAAAGGAATACTTTGGTGATGATAATGATGATGGTGATGATTAGGGTGATGATGATGGTGATGATGATGGTGATGATGATGGCGATGATGAGGATGATGATGATGGTGATGATGAGGGTGATGATAATGGTGATGATGTGGTTATGATGATGGTGATGATGATGATGGTGATGATGATGATGGTGATAATGACGATGGTGATGATGAGGGGGATGATGATGACGGTGATGTTGATGACGGTGATGATGATGATGATGAGGGTGATGATGATGGTGATGATGATGACGGCGATGATGATGATGGTGATGATGGTGATGATGATATTGATGATGGTGATAATGATGATGGTGATGATGATGACGGTGATGATGATGATGGTGAAGATAATGATGATGATGGTGAAGATGATGGTGATGATGATGGTGATAATAGTGGTGATGTTGCTAATGATGATGATGGTGATGTTGATGGTGATTAAGATAATGATGGTGATGGCTATGATGATAGTAATAATGATTATGGTGATTGTCGTAATTTTTATCTGAGAGGGTGCTGATGAATATTGGTCCCTTTAGAGTGTAAAGTGATATTGAGGGCTCTGTGAGAATAAGGATTTAGGTGAATGAGGTAGTAGATTCACAAGCGCTGGGAAGGAGCAAGGACAGTCTCTTATTACGACAATATCTGTTTTCTCACAGACTACTCCTATCTCTCTTCTGCACAAACAATTGTTTGTCAGTTCCAGTCGCTCAGGCGCGCTCACCGATTTGGTGATTCTGTCGCTCAACGTACATGAATACAACCTACACAGATGGAAATGTTTGGAGTTTTAGGCCAACCGACAACCAACACAAATAAATATTAATACCTTTATTATCATAAAGGACTCACACATAATTGTACATTTACAGTCAAAAATCAAAGGTTACAGAATACAAATATGATAAGGGAAGAGGGGGTTTTGAGGAGAAATATCCCATCCACCGTTTCCCGTTTATATTTACTAACAGACAAAACCCGGTCCCAAAGACAAGAAAGGGGGGGGGGGGGGGGATCAGAGATAGGCAATTTAACCCACTGGTAAATTTATTACTCTGAGGCAAGGGGTTACAGTAAAAGGGGGGGGTGGGTGTAGAGGAAAGCTAGGGTTCTCAATTGTCTCCCTTTAAATCAACAAATTTTACGGGAGGGGGAAGGAACACAGTTACCCGATCCCGCTAGGAGAGATCCCGTACAAGGAATATAATGCACCTTAGTACAAGGTCGAACTAATTAAAAGGGTAAAGAAAAGATAAATCTCCTTTCATTCAAAAAAACACACTAGGGCTGGCCATCCCCACAAACACACACGCAGACTTACCGAAAGGTGAATTCTGGCACTTCATAGGAAATACATCAAAAAACAGCACTAAACCTTGGCTTAGGTAAAAGTATTTTTCTTCCGTGTACAGCCCCAGATTTTGCGGGTTTGTTGAAGTTAACAAAGTGTCCCGAAATCGCTGGACGTTGAAGTTTAACGGTACTGTTTGTTTATTAGATAAAGTTCCTAAAGAAAGGCACAGGCACTTGGCTAAGCGTGAGGTATGGTGTGGTTCCTAAAATTGGCACAGCTGGTGGAGATAACTTCCTTTTTCCGTAATGTCACAAGTTAAGAAAAACACTGAGGTAAGTTCTTCTTCGGGGGGGGGGGGGGGGGGGGGGGAGGGGGGGATAAAATCCACTGAATATACGTGACAGACAGTGTTCAGGTATCGATGTTTTTTCTTCACAAATAGGGGCAGTGAATAAAATATGTTCTGCTTCCAGTTTTCTTTAAGGACTCTATATGAACTAGTATTTTTAAAGTGTTTCTTGAATGGCTTTATTCTCAGTTACGTTCAGAGGAGCGGGGCCCATTACAGGTCGCCACAAGTTTAGCTTTAAAAAGTTCATATGTTACTGGAGTTATCAAATTGAGTTTGGCAGAACTATATAATTAATAATTGCTGGGATGCAGGTTGAATGATCGTTCTGAATGAAAGATAATCAAAACAAGAAATGCATTACAAATCATATTATAATCTGACGCAATAAATTACAGTTAGCCTATTTACTTATTAGCGTCGTCAATTAACAAATCAGGAAAACTTCCCGTGAGTTAAAAATAATTAAAAGCACATCTATCTATACAGAACTAAACTGTATTAAAGTTATAATTCTCTTTAACGTCTGCAAAATAAATTTACGCGTCAATTGTATTAGGAAATACTTTTAGCTGTAACATTAGTTTGCACTAGAACTTAGAAAATGGGTTTATTTAATAAGGTTAAATTTACACCACAATCCATTGAAATCAATTGAAATAACTCGACCACTGATCACTCGAAGCTAATGTATAAATTACCGTCTGCACAGAAAGAATACACTCCAATAGTCACGAAGGTAGATGAAATCCAGCAGGAATCCGACTATGCTAGTGCAACTAGGATTCTGTCAGAGCGAACGATAAAATGCAGTTTCTCGGAGTTCTCTATTTATACTTCTCGAATGTAACTTGAATGGGGCGTGTTAAATTTTCGCACCTTTCTTGAACTTGAGCAAAATTCGAGATACCTCGCCGTGGTGTTAACCGTTGCAATTCCTACGATTCCCCCGGTCTACCGATTTCCTTCCGTCTCAGGCTGCTCGCATAAGAGTGCGAAAATTTCCCGAGAAGCTAACTCTGTGAGCTGAAAGTTCCTGATTCTTTAGATCGCGGCCGCTCCACGTTGAATTCTGAAGATCAGCCTGTTCTTTGATGGTACCGCTGTTCTGAGAGCTTTGGCAACTCCCACCAGGCGGGGTGACAGCCAGGTAAGAAAATGATCTGCTGTTTATTGCTCTAGAAACAGGAGTGAGTCTATGGCCCGTCCTCTTTCGGGCCGGCGTTAAGGAAAAGATTGCTATAAATCGTTCTCAGAAATGGTTGTGGGCGGGATTTAATCTCCCATCAAAGGTCATGCGATCTCAAACGTTCGCATAAGATAGCAGGCTACATATTAATGATCCAGCGTGTAAGGTTCTCGTGGAAATGTTGCATGCCGGTAAAAGTTACAACAGATGATCAGGGGTTCTAAAGTTATGAGAGGCCAATATTCTGTTATCATCCATCGAGTCAGGGAAATTCATTTGTCATACTTAGACGTACGTCACAATCGTCCCCACTTTTGAGACATGGAAACTCGTTTTCATGTTTCATTTATGACAATGAAGCTGCCCTGATCGGTAGTTTTAGGATGATTGGCATCGTCGATTTTCTCCTCTTCCTCTGTGGTCCAGTTTCTACTCAAGAAGTCAGCTCCGACATTCTGTTTTCCTGGAATATATTCCACTTTGAAGGAATAAACACTCAATAGCAAGGCCCAACGCATTATCCTTGCGTTGAATTCCTTCTTGGCACCCAGGAAAGCTAGTGGAGCATGGTCTGTTTGCACCGTGAAAGAAGTACCATACAGAAACTCATGATGGCGTCTGATGCCATGAATCAGAGCGAGACATTCTCTTTCAACGACACTGTAGTTGCGTTCCGCTTTATTCAGTTTCCGACTGCCATAGGCAACTGGAAATAGCATGTTCAGGTCACTGTCATCGGCTTGCAGCAATGTTGACCCGATGCCCTGACCTGACGCATCAACTCTCAGTATGAAAGGTTTCTTAAGGTCAGGTAACCTTAGGATGGGGTATGCCGACAACTGTCCTTTCAAAGTGCTATACGCGTGTTCGCACTTTTGATCCCATATGACCTTATCAGGACAACCTTTCTTTGTGAGGTCAGTCAGAGGTGCTGTCAGTCCGTTGAAGTTCTGGATGTATTTCTGATAGTATGCACATAGCGATATGAAGGAACGTACGTCTTTCTTCGTTCGGGGTCTTTTTGCTGCCACTATTTTCTCCACGTTCTTCTTAATAGGCCAACTGCATCCGTGAGAAATAGTATGCCCCAGGAAGTCTAACTGTTCAAACCCGATGAGACATTTGCTAGGTCTGGCTGTGAGACCCGTTTCCTGTAGTCTCCTGAGGAGCATAGCAACCGTAGCAATATGTTCTTCATAGGTTTCCGATGCAATTAATATGTCATCCATGAAATTATGGATATGGGGACTTTGCAAAGGCTCTAGAAGCTTCCTCATCATCCTGGTGAACACTCCTGGTGCGTTATGCAAACCGAACGGCATCACATTAAATGTGTAATGTCCTTCGCTAGTGCTGAAAGCTAACAAAGGTTTAATTTCCTCCTTGACTGGTATTTGATAATAACCTTTACTGAGGTCAATCTTGGAGAAGATCTTTGCTTTGCTGAGCTTGGTGAACAACTCAGAAACAGTTTGGAGAGGTTCGGGCTGGAATTCCGTTACAGCGTTTAGCAACCTGTAATCAATGCACAGCCGAACTTCCTTATTGGGCTTCTGCAACAGCACTACACTCGAGCTGTAAGGAGATGTAGACTCACTGATAATTCCTGCCTGACGCAGCTTGTCTATTTCTCCGCGAAGTGCATCCGCTTTAGCGTACGGGATGGGGTAAACTCTGGTTTGAACAGGGGTCTCGTTTGTTAATTTCATATCAAATTCAATGAGATTTGTTCGACCAGGTACATCCGTTAAGACTGCACTGTACTGTTTTAGTAGAGCCCTGGTTTCTGTTTGTTGTTCTGGTGAGAGATTGTCGCCGAACTTGACATCTTTAAAGGATTCTGTGGGTTGCAGTGGATACTCCATGCAACCATCATCATCTTCCTCGTCTTCCGTTGCTATGGCGACAGCCAGGAGATGCTCGGAGGATGGCACCGGTCTTTCCAAATATTTCTTTAGCAGATTTATGTGGAAGACCTTCTCCTTTCCTTTGATGGAGATCTTGTAATTGGTACGTGAGATCTTTTTAAGGACGGTAAACGGCCCTTGCCATCCGATGCGAAGTTTATTGCTTCCGGTTGGGAGTAGCAACAAAACTTTCTCCCCTGGTTGGAGCTCTCTCTCTTTTGCAGCTTTGTTGTATCTTTTAGCGTGTTTAGCGCGGGCTTTCGTAAGGTTGGTTGTAGCTAGATCCCATCCTAGCTTTAGCCTTTCCTTGAGCTCAGATACATACTTGCTTGCAGAGACGACTGTCTCGTCAGCCTTTTGGTCTGTCAGGGACCGAAGTAAGGCTTCTAATGGCCCCTTTATAGGTCTGCCAAATAAAAGTGTAGCAGGCGGGAATCCCGTAGACGCTTGGGGAACCTCTCGGTAGGCGAATAAGGCAGCCGATATATATAGGTCCCAGTCTTCCGGTTTCTCCTGACCCAGCTTACGTAACATGGTGGTGAGGCTGCCATTAAAACGTTCCACGAGCCCATTTCCGGCCGGATGGTAGGGACTTGTGTGGATATGTTTGGCCCTCAAGATCTTAAAGATCTCCTCCATTAACAGGCTACGGAATTGGGATCCATTGTCCGTCAAAACTTGTTGAGGGAATCCCAACCGTGTAAAAATTTGCACAAGGGCTTCTGCGACATGCTTGGAATTAGTGCATGGTAGCGGTACGGCTTCGGCCCACATAGTGCAAGTGTCAACTAAGGTCAGGATGAACCTGTTCCTTCTTTTGGTCTTTTCCAGAGGACCAATAATGTCGACAGCAACCCGTTCAAATGGAGTCCCTACTATTGGCATTTGCCCCATAGGTACTGGGGGTGTCAAGTGCTTGGGTGCTACCCGTTGGCACTGGGCGCAGGATTTCACATACCTGACAATGTCAGAGTTCATTCCTGGCCACCAATAGTGGGTTTTTATTCGCTGAATAGTGGCGTTTTGTCCCATATGTCCGCTAAAGGGAAGAGAGTGCCCCATCTCTAAGATCTGGCTTCGGTACTGCGTCGGAACTAGGAGCTGGTTATTCCCCGTGTCCGGGTTTCCCGTTCTACGATACAATACGCCATCCTTAGAAAAGATGTCTCCGTTGTGTCTGGGGTCCTTAGCCATGGGCAGTTTTTTAAAGCAGAGCTCCAGAGTAGGGTCCTTTTGTTGCGCCTCCTTCAGTTCGTTCGGCAACAAATTTGGCGCAGGCTCCCTCTCCTTCTTGGCTTGCCCTCTTGTGGTTACCGCTGCCACAATCGGCTCCTTTGGTCTCCCAATAAACACATATCTACATCCCAGGATAACTGGGTAGATAGGATCATCCATAATGGCCGCTTTTATAACTCCTCTGACAAAGTCAGAGTGTATTTCTACCAGTGCGATAGGAAGCGTCCTGGGTGCATCACTCCTGAAAACTCCACTAAGTTTGACGGTTTCCTCTGTCTCCTGACCTGGTTTGACTAGGTGTCTAGCAACAATACAACTAAAACTTAATCCAGTGTCAAAGAGACAAGTGGTTGAGGTACCATTCAAAATTACAGTTCCTCGAGTTGAGGGTCGGTCCCCCTCAGGTTGAGAATCACTGACATTGATTCTACCTTTCGAGGCTGTATGCAAACATCCAACGCGGTTTGAACCGGTTTGTTTGCCCTGATCAGACGTTCCTGGTGTAGGGGTCTTCCCTTTTCCTTGACCTTGGTGGCCGCGCTGCCACGTAGGCTTGGTGGGTTGATCAGAATTGTTGGGGGCGGGGGGGGGGGGGGGGTATCGGGTTTTGTAGAATTTCGATTTTTCCTGGGGAGGTCTCTGGGTATTATTTTCTCGTTGGTTATAATTCTGAGAGGAATTAGAGGAATAGGATGACTGCTCTAGATTTTGTTTACGAGATGGCTCATCTGTGGGTTTACGTTTAGTGCTGGGAAGTTCGGCCATTGCATTGGTATAGCGTTCGGCCTTATTGAGTATGTCCTCAAGCCTGGCTGCGCCCTGTTCAGCCAAAAATCTACGGGTTTCGTTTGACAAGGTTGCCTTTATCTGTTCCACAAGAACAAGTTCAAGTAGTCCCTTATATGTAAGAGGTAGGTCAGATAATTCAATGCACTTTGTCAAATAGCCCGTGAGACGTGAAGAGAATTGGGGGAATGTTTCCGTGCTCTCTTTTCGGCTGTTTCTGAACATTTGCAGAAATTTTCGGGCGGTCATTTCGAACCGCTCTAGCAAGGCCTTCTTAAGCATGTCGTAATCATGTTGGTTCGGTCCCAGCTTTGTGTATACGTCATAAGTATTCGCTTTTAGTGACGTCGAGAGTTTAAGTGCCCAGCGGGAACTCTCTAACCCATACAGATTGGCGAGCCTTTCGAATTTTTCTAGGTAGCTGTCAATTTTTTCGTTAGGGCTAGGAAAAGACTCTAAAGCAAAAGACATCGCAGTTAATTGGGCAGACTGAGTGCTGGAGAGATCCATTGTTTGAGAATGGGGCGAAGACGGCTCTCCATTATTTGAAGTAGAGGCACTCCGACTCTCTAAAGCCTTGAGCGCTAATTCATGCTGTCTTTCCTTGTCTCTCTCTCTTTCCCTGCGGGCGTCCATCTCTGCCTCAATTTTCTTCTGCTCCAATTGACGATCGTCCGCTTCTTTCTTCCTAGCTTCTGCCCTCTCTTCCTCCGCGTCATACCTTTGCAGTTCCTGGGTGATAAACAGATTCGCGGCTTCTGTGTCTAATCCTGAGTCTTTCGCTTCCTGTCTCAAAAATGGATCTTATCCTAATTCTCTTAGCCATTGTCAAAGAACTGGATGCTTCTAAGACTAGAGAATAGTAAGATGGAACAAGAAGGGGAAAAACTCAAAGCCACTACGAGAAAAACAAAGTAAAAAATAAAAATTTACTTAATGACAACGTGTGTTAACTTATCGCCGCTATTATTGTCACTTAAGACTCGTAACGCAAGCAACTATGCCAATTAAATGGTAAGTTACACTAGAAAAGAATCTACTCTTACTAACAGTAGAGAAAAATTTATATTAAACAATTTAAAAGGAAAAAAAAAAATTTTTTTTTCTCCAGAAAATGTTAATTCTCTAACAACAAACTCCGTCCCTGAAGACAATTTTTGAGATGAGACGTAGTTAACTTAATTTTAAAAAATCAGAACAATCCGTCTTTAGCTTAGCTCAACTCAAACGCTTCATAACCTTTAGTGATTGTAAAACAATCACGCAGTCCCAGCAATTATATAACCAAAAATTTTCAATTCCCTCTGCCAGAGAATACAAATGTGACAATCTTTTATTATCACTAACTGCCTGTTCCTGTGGAAAAACAAACCTGTCTTAATTATTGTGTGGTTGGCCCAAAATACTGAACGGCTTGGTCTAGGGGAAGTAATACTTTTAAAGATTATACCCTACTTCACAAAGACAATCAACCACACTCTATTTTAACTAAGTTCAGAATCTCGAACGAGCTAACCATATATTGTCGTAATTTTTATCTGAGAGGGTGCTGATGAATATTGGTCCCTTTAGAGTGTAAAGTGATATTGAGGGCTCTGTGAGAATAAGGATTTAGGTGAATGAGGTAGTAGATTCACAAGCGCTGGGAAGGAGCAAGGACAGTCTCTTATTACGACAATATCTGTTTTCTCACAGACTACTCCTATCTCTCTTCTGCACAAACAATTGTTTGTCAGTTCCAGTCGCTCAGGCGCGCTCACCGATTTGGTGATTCTGTCGCTCAACGTACATGAATACAACCTACACAGATGGAAATGTTTGGAGTTTTAGGCCAACCGACAACCAACACAAATAAATATTAATACCTTTATTATCATAAAGGACTCACACATAATTGTACATTTACAGTCAAAAATCAAAGGTTACAGAATACAAATATGATAAGGGAAGAGGGGGTTTTTGAGGAGAAATATCCCATCCACCGTTTCCCGTTTATATTTACTAACAGACAAAACCCGGTCCCAAAGACAAGAAAGGGGGGGGGGGGGGGGGGATCAGAGATAGGCAATTTAACCCACTGGTAAATTTATTACTCTGAGGCAAGGGGTTACAGAAAAAGGGGGGGGGGGGTGTAGAGGAAAGCTAGGGTTCTCAATTGTCTCCCTTTAAATCAACAAATTTTACGGGAGGGGGAAGGAACACAGTTACCCGATCCCGCTAGGAGAGATCCCGTACAAGGAATATAATGCACCTTAGTACAAGGTCGAACTAATTAAAAGGGTAAAGAAAAGATAAATCTCCTTTCATTCAAAAAAAAACACACTAGGGCTGGCCATCCCCACAAACACACACGCAGACTTACCGAAAGGTGAATTCTGGCACTTCATAGGAAATACATCAAAAAACAGCACTAAACCTTGGCTTAGGTAAAAGTATTTTCTTCCGTGTACAGCCTCAGATTTTGCGGGTTTGTTGAAGTTAACAAAGTGTCCCGAAATCGCTGGACGTTGAAGTTTAACGGTACTGTTTGTTTATTAGATAAAGTTCCTAAAGAAAGGCACAGGCACTTGGCTAAGCGTGAGGTATGGTGTGGTTCCTAAAATTGGCACAGCTGGTGGAGATAACTTCCTTTTTCCGTAATGTCACAAGTTAAGAAAACACTGAGGTAAGTTCTTCTTCGGGGGGGGGGGGGGGGGGGGGGGGGGGGGGGGGGGGGGGAGTAAAATCCACTGAATATACGTGACAGACAGTGTTCAGGTATCGATGTTTTTTTCTTCACAAATAGGGGCAGTGAATAAAATATGTTCTGCTTCCAGTTTTCTTTAAGGACTCTATATGAACTAGTATTTTTAAAGTGTTTCTTGAATGGCTTTATTCTCAGTTACGTTCAGAGGAGCGGGGCCCATTACAGGTCGCCACAAGTTTAGCTTTAAAAAAGTTCATATGTTACTGGAGTTATCAAATTGAGTTTGGCAGAACTCTGTATATAATTAATAATTGCTGGGATGCAGGTTGAATGATCGTTCTGAATGAAAGATAATCAAAACAAGAAATGCATTACAAATCATATTATAATCTGACGCAATAAATTACAGTTAGCCTATTTACTTATTAGCGTCGTCAATTAACAAATCAGGAAAACTTCCCGTGAGTTAAAAATAATTAAAAGCACATCTATCTATACAGAACTAAACTGTATTAAAGTTATAATTCTCTTTAACGTCTGCAAAATAAATTTACGCGTCAATTGTATTAGGAAATACTTTTAGCTGTAACATTAGTTTGCACTAGAACTTAGAAAATGGGTTTATTTAATAAGGTTAAATTTACACCACAATCCATTGAAATCAATTGAAATAACTCGACCACTGATCATTCGAAGCTAATGTATAAATTACCGTCTGCACAGAAAGAATACACTCCAATAGTCACGAAGGTAGATGAAATCCAGCAGGAATCCGACTATGCTAGTGCAACTAGGATTCTGTCAGAGCGAACGATAAAATGCAGTTTCTCGGAGTTCTCTATTTATACTTCTCGAATGTAACTTGAATGGGGCGTGTTACATTTTCGCACCTTTCTTGAACTTGAGCAAAATTCGAGATACCTCGCCGTGGTGTTAACCGTTGCAATTCCTACGATTCCCCCGGTCTACCGATTTCCTTCCGTCTCAGGCTGCTCGCATAAGAGTGCGAAAATTTCCCGAGAAGCTAACTCTGTGAGCTGAAAGTTCCTGATTCTTTAGATCGCGGCCGCTCCACGTTGAATTCTGAAGATCAGCCTGTTCTTTGATGGTACCGCTGTTCTGAGAGCTTTGGCAACTCCCACCAGGCGGGGTGACAGCCAGGTAAGAAAATGATCTGCTGTTTATTGCTCTAGAAACAGGAGTGAGTCTATGGCCCGTCCTCTTTCGGGCCGGCGTTAAGGAAAAGATTGCTATAAATCGTTCTCAGAAATGGTTGTGGGCGGGATTTAATCTCCCATCAAAGGTCATGCGATCTCAAACGTTCGCATAAGATAGCAGGCTACATATTAATGATCCAGCGTGTAAGGTTCTCGTGGAAATGTTGCATGCCGGTAAAAGTTACAACAGATGATCAGGGGTTCTAAAGTTATGAGAGGCCAATATTCTGTTATCATCCATCGAGTCAGGGAAATTCATTTGTCATACTTAGACGTACGTCACAGTGATGGTGATGAAGATGATGATGGTGATAACAATGATAGTGATGGTATTGATGATTATGGTAATGGTGATGAAGATGATGATGATGATGGTGATCATGGTGATGGTAATGATGATGATGGTGGTGATGATGATAATGGTGATGATGATGGTGATGGTGGTGATGATGAGGGTAATAATTATGGTGATGATGATGATGGTGATGGTGATGATGATAGTGGAATGATGGTGATGATAATGGTCATAATAATGATGATGGTGATCGAGATGATAATGATGATGGTGATGATGATAGTGATGGTGGTGGTGATGGTGATAATGATAAAGATGATATTGATGGTAATGGTAGTGATGATGATAGTGATGATGATTATGGTGATGGTGATGATAATGGTAATGATGATTATGTTGATCATGGTGATGGTAATGATGATGATGGTGGTGATGATGATGAGGGTGGTGATGATTGTAATGATGATGATGATGGTGGTGATGATGATGGTGGTTGTTATTATGGTGATGATGATGGTGATAATGATGATGATGATGATGATGATGGTGAGATGATTGTGATGATGATGATGATGATAATGATGATAAAGATGATGATGATGATAATGATGAACTAATGTTAATTTTTATTAAATTCACGGAATATCAGATTTCTTCAACCTTATATTGTCGTCCCCTCTTTTCTTCCTTCCCCCCCCCCCCCACCCCCTCCCCCCTCCTTGTTAGCTACATTCCATGAATGTTTATTTTGTAGTTTGTCATTTTTGCTGCCACCTGTGCTATTTTCCAAAGCTTTTTTTCAAACTTAAGAATACCATTTGATAGCATTACAAAGCAGTCCGTATTTTGGAAACCACAAGGTCAAGAGAAATAGAGAGAGATCAGAGCAGGCATGGCGAAAATTGGAGACAAACATGAATGAGAGGAATAAGAAATGTGCAGACCTGGAATAGATGGCACAGGTCAGAAGGTCTACGCATGTTTTCATTGAGAACCACGTGCTTCACGTGGAACTGACATGTATTAATGATGATAATGATGATGAAGATGATCATGATGATAATGATAGGCCCTAATAATAGTGATGATAATGATGATGATATTGATAATGTTGACGATGATGATGCAGAGGATGATAATGATGATGATGATGATGATGATAATGATGATGATAATGATGGCACAGATGATAAGGATGATGATGATGAATATGAAGATAATGATGATGAAGATAATGCTGATGATAGTGGTGGTGCATTAAGATGATGATGATAATAATGATGATGATGTTATTTCTCTAGATTGTCCTTCCTGAATCGACTACCTGATATTTAATAAATCTTTTTGTAGTTTTTTCCAGTTGTTAAGAGCTGCTCTGGGGGTACTTAAATCTCCAACTGATCTTTTGTAGAGGTGATTTTGTAGCACAGAGCGCTCTAGTTAAACGCAATCAAAGAATAATGACGTATATGCAAGTTGTGAAGGGGTGACTTGTGCGTGGTGACGGGGACTTCTGGCATGTGTTCTTGGACATGAGCGAATGTGTCGTTTATAAGAATCATTTGTGCGATAGGAGCAGTGGCGTAACTAGGATGTGGCATGTGGGGAACGTGCTCTGGGCACCACATTTTGTGGGCGGAATTTTTTTAGTTTAAAAATGCAAAAAATTCCACTTCTCATTTATGACAATTCAGTTTATCCTACTTCACAATTATGTGTCGGTATATGTGTAATTGTAGAAAGAAAAAAAAATTAATAAAATAATATATATATATATATTTTTAGAACTGAGAATCATAAAGTGTTATATATATTCTGCATTTCTGCATGGTGCAGAAACATGGACGATGAATAAGCATTTGGAGGAAAGAATTGAGGCTCTTGAAATGTGGATATATAGAAGAATGGGGCGTATCTCATGGAAAGAGAAGAAAACAAGATCTAGGTATGAAAAGAGAACTAATGAGGGAGATCAAAGTTCGACAGCTAAAATACTTTGGCCACATAAAAAGGCATAACACCTTGCAGAAGACCATAATAGAAGGGAGAGGTGAAGGGAAACGTGCAAGGAGAAGACAGCGCTATAAGTGGGAAGATAACATCAAGACGTTGACAGGAAAGAGTCTATCAGAGTGCACCACCAAGACAAGAGACAGAAGACGTTGGAGATCCATTACAGCCAACCTTCGTTGTGGAAATGGCAGCTGATGATATATATATATATGTAAGAACAGTTTTCGAGGGGTGCCATTTTTATTATTTGCCATGAACGCCATCAACCCTTGTTACATCTCTGTATAAGAGTATGTTGAAAACTTAATAATAGTTGAGTGTCCAAGTATCTGGACCAGAGTAAGTGTGTATCATATTGGAGTTCAATATGCAGTGTTCAGTCATTGAGCATGAATTTGTGATATTCATAATGTATTTGAAAATCGATTATTAAATGTTCATGGACCGTCCGAATAATCTTCAGTTGTGATTAGTAAAGTTATATTGTTGAGAGTGCTGTATTCGGCTCTAGCTGTTACTTCACACCTCATTTGGCTTAACGTATGAAGCAAACTGTTATTGTTGTTTAACTAGGACTGTTGAGCTTTTCGCTCTTTAGCAGCCAATACCAAGTTGAAGACTCTTTGGTAATATCTACACTGTAGATCTAGGCTTTTCCTGTGACATTTCTGCCATTCCGAAACGTGTTGAGTTGACGTCATGAGCTCCAGTTTCTTCAGCTTGGTTTGCATTTAAAGGATCGTCACATCTGGTCCCAAGCTAGGAGTAAGCAGCGCGTGGCTTACTGTGCATTCCCCGCCATCCAAGGGGGCTCTTCAACTATGCAGAGCTAAAATACTGAGCTCTGGTTCTGCACTTTCTCAAGGAATTGTAACGTCCAGCACAAAGCCACTCCTCAGCTCCCCCTGCCTATCACTGGGTCCATAGTGAGATCCTGCTGCATGCAGTCAACCAGGTCAAAGCCAAAGTATCACGTCGGGGCTGAAGTGAATTCTCCAAGCTTAGTGAGCAATGCTGGGTTCTGAACCCGTTTCACCACAGGGGGAATCCCTGGAAGTGTGTGGAAGATTTCAAGAGTCAACGAGGGTGCGATCACTCTCACAGACATAGGTTCACTTCCACATACATATATTGTAGCATTATGCATAGCAGGTGGTCATAAAAAGATCAGATATGCCTCAATGCATAAGCAAATTGTAAACTTATAATTGAACATATATCTATCAACAACACACGCTCTAAACATCAGTGTGTAAAAGGTTTTGAATACCTACTCTTAATAAACATAATACAGATAAAAAGAACAATTCTAACACTTGAATTCATATATATAAAATCCCAGCTTTTTCTGTCAGTATCGCTAAGGGATGCAACTTTGGTTGAAAGTTTAACATTAATTGTATTGTTTCCCTTATATGTACTCTCCCGAAAATAGTAACACTCGACAAAGAAAAGTGCGCAAATGACGGTGTGCACAAAAATATATTTATAGAATGTGTGATCCCGTGTACACACATTGGGATCCTCGATGCTGCTACGTAGTTCGTGTACTGTGGTGATGCACAGTGGGTTTTTAAAAAATAATTTTGAATAAGTAAAATTGCCGTAAGACATTACTGTAGAATATATATCAGAACTAAATGCTTTGTGTTCTATCATGGTTTTAATTGGAGCCACCATCTCACGAGCCCCCTTTGAAGAAAGTCTGCACAAGACATCCTCACATGCCCTTGCAGCAGTAATTTCTGTAGTTATTTGTTCTACATGATGAGGTTGGCAGCCTCATGGGCAACCACATATTCCGTTTTGCTAACAAGGTGCATAGGCATTAAAAAACACGAATACCAAGTCTTCCTGTCCTGTGCCATCAGCTCAAAGTCTGTGCATGTTCTCTTCATCTCCTTCATGCCTGTCAAACGACACTAATTGTGGATAACATTCCACTGTGTTGCACCCCTGTAATGTGGATTTAGAAAAATCATAATAACAATAGTAATAGGCTCGATCCCTAGAAGTACGACCACACCACAATGGCTGACATAAGAAAATCAACACCTTCTACAGGTACTTCCCTTTAATACTTATGCACACACAATAAGGCCTCACACGGCCAACAAACGTATGAAATACAATATAACAATGAAATGCCTTAACAACTTAGACTGTCCCTATCATATCCGACAGTATGATTTACACTGATAAACTGCCATGACTAACGCTCACCATGAGCGGCAAAAACTGTGACAAAGAAATACTCAATCTTTGGCAACTTATAACGGCCTATAACAAATCCAATCCAGACATTACACTGTCCTAGCATCACAACTTAATAATCCAATGGAATTGGAAAATGGCAAGCATTTCTCACAAATAGTCCGTAACATTGGACTTTACAGCTAACGCTTAGATTTCAAGTTGTTCTTCTCTGAATACCAAAACTATGTGAAACAAGAGGACGGCTGTGTTATATATCATTAAAAGATGGACACAGTTTATTAAAGTGTACCATCAAATCAAGAAGGGATGAGAAGTAGACGCTAGCAATGGATGGGATACACAATGAGAAACCTTGTTGATAGCATTACAAGTCAGTCCTCGTTCTGAAACTTCCGGGGTAGGATAGATAGAGAAAGTGGGATAATGAAGACATTTAAAGACCGTGGACGGATGGCACGGGACAAGAAGGCTAGATGTGTTTTAGTTCAAGGCCTGAAAAGCTTTCAGTGATTCATTGATTGACCCAGTCTGTTTTTCTATTCAGTAGCACTATTACAGTTATTAAAATAATTCCTTAAGATATTCTGACTGTTAAAGGTAACCCATAGCAGATACTGCGGTAGGGGAGAGAAGTGTTAGAGACTTTCCTATACTAGATACAACATCGAGATGTGGGTGACCAGTTCCTTTCCTTGCTGCCTTTTCCTTCCCTAACTCAAGAGCAATATCAGGTACCCATTTACACCTGGGTAGACTGGAGCATGACGCCCCCGTATTTCGAACCCGGCACCTTCGCAACGAGATGCTGGTGCTCTAACACTATGCCAATCGGACGCTCATTTTGACTGTATATGGTTAAGGTAGTCCCTTGCCAGGTTTTGCCGTAGGGGAGTGAAGTGTTTGACACTCCAATATACTAAGTCTGGCATAGAGAGATGGGGTGACAAGTTCCCTTCCTCACTGCCTTTTCCTTACCTAACTCAATAGCAAAGTTAGGTTCCACTTTACAGCTGGGTAGACTTGAGCGTGACGCTACCGCACAGCACATTTACTGCGAGAGATTGACTATCTAACACTATGCCAATCTGTCGATCTTTTTGACTGTATAACATATAGATTAATTGCTCTTCATGTTTCATATGTCTTCAGCTCATAATGAGTCTTTGTCTTTAGCATTAAATAACAAGACGTTATCCTTACCAAAGGACTTATGGTCCTGTGTGTAATCTTGGATGTAACCACTTGGGCGACGTTGGGTGTTCCATATGAGCCAAGCGATAGCAAGAAAATGATGTATCTTCTGAACGGGAACACTGCAGATGAATAAATCATAAATCAAATAAATTTATATACAATAGTTTCTTCTTTAAAAACAGTTTTTTATTATCACTCTTCATGCAGTATGTTTCTTTGAGTGTTTTTATATACACCTGCCTATTTAATTTATACACCGAACATTTTTTCAAACAGATACAGGAAATACCAGGACTGAACATCAGTGGAAGGTCAATAAACAACCTAAGATATGCAGATGATACTGTGTTGTTAGCTGAAAGCGAACAGGAGTTACAAGAACTAGTGAAGCAAGTGAACAGTATAAGTCATGAATATGGACTCGACATTAATATTGAGAAAACAAAAACTATGATAATTAGCAAAACAGACGATAAACCCACATTAAAGATAAGCGTAAATGGGAAAATCCTGGAACAAGTCAAGAGCTACGTATATCTTGGTCATATAATAACAGAAGATGGCAGATGTGAAACAGAAATCAAGAAGAGAATAGGAATGGCCAAAGCTACATTCAACAACATGAAACATATACTGACATCCAAACAGTTATCTCACAAATTAAAACTGAGAATCATAAAGTGTTATATATATTCTGCATTTCTGTATGGTGCAGAAACATGGACGATGAATAAGCATTTGGAAGAAAGAATTGAGGCTCTTGAAATGTGGATATATAGAAGAATGGGGCGTATCTCATGGAAAGAGATGAAAACAAATAAGGAGGTCCTAGAAAATCTAGGTATGAAAAGAGAACTAATGAGGGAGGTCAAAGTTCGGCAGCTAAAATACTTTGGCCACATAAAAAGGCATAACACCTTTCAGAAGACCATAACAGAAGGGAGAGTTGAAGGCAAACGTGCAAGGGGAAGACAGCGCTATAAGTGGGAAGATAACATCAAAAGATGGACAGGACAGAGTCTATCAGAGTGCACCACCAAGACAAGAGACAGAAGACGTTGGAGATCCATTACAGCCAACCTTCGTTGTGGAGATGGCAACTGATGATGATGATGATGATTATGATGATGATATACATTGAATGCACGTTATCTATCTATCTATCTATCTATCTATCTATCTATCTATCTATCTATCTATCTATCTATCTATCTATCTATCTATCTATCTATCTATCTATCTATCTATCTGTCTATCTGTCTATCTGTCTGTCATATATTATTAAATTAAGGACATGTTATTAGATTGTGTGATCTGACATTATAGGGAAAATTAAAAGGTAGACGAACACGAGTGCTTTCTAAATAAATCTACTCAACAAATTTCCCCAGCCATCCACGAGAGAGAGAGAGAGAGAGAGAGAGAGAGAGAGAGAGAGAGAGAGAGAGAGAGAGAGAGAGAGAGAGAGAGAGAGAGAGGCAGACAGACAGACAGACAGACAGAGAGTGACAGTTAGAGACAGAGAGAGAATAAGAGAGAAAATGAGAGAGAGAAGGAGAGAGAGAAGGGGAGAGAGACAGAGAGAGAGAAAACTAATGAACGAGCGAAATCTTTATTTCTCCAGGGTAAAGAAATAGGCATTACTGCCTTTTTTACATGTTATATGTCCCACAAGATATTTTCTACGGATAATGGTAGATGGCTAAAGAACAGTCGGTCGAGCGCAGCTGAAGTTCAAAGATTTGGGCAAGAGAGACTTTAGTGTACTGGACATAAATCCAACCATTATAGCTGGCAGACGCTGGAACTGGGTTGGCCATGTCCTCAGAAGAGACCCCGATGCCATCACAAGAACAGCTATGCTATGGACCCCTGAAGGAAAACGAAAGAGAGGCCGACCAAAAACAACTTGGTGGAGGACTGTGGAGGCTGAGATGCAAAGAATGAACCAGAGTTGGGGCACTGTACGAAGGAGGGCCGCAGACCGAGCAACGTGGAATCAATTTGTTGTTGCCCTACAAGACGCCACCAGGCGTAATAGCCACTGACTGCTTTGACGGTCGGTGACTAAGGATCAAAGAAGAAGAAGAAGACATAAATCCAGCAACCTGGGAGAAATGACGCTGCCGATAGCACCAGGTTAGTGGCGATGCTCCTGATGGCACCACCTTAGAATGGTCGAAAAGAAGCTCTCACAACAAGCAGAAATGAAAAGAACACGCCGAAAGAAACACTTACTTACTCGTTCCCCTTCTACCGTGGGGTGTAAAGGTTTGGAAGAGAGAGCGCCATACTATCCTATCGGCTGTCTTCCTCCTGGCCTGGTTTTATTCTAGTCCTCGGTCCTTCAAAAAGATTGTCTAATGTTGTCCTCCCAGAGGACTCTGGGTCGTCCTGGAGGTCTGGATCCCTGGCTCTTTGTTGCTCATGCTTGTCGTGGTAGCCGATCTTCTCCCGTTCTGCAGACATGGCCAAACCATCTTAGTTGGGACTATTCTACTTGGGTCTGCAGGGGGTGGGATTTTAGGCCTTGACGTATCGTCTGCTTGCGGACCATGTCTCTTCTTGTTACTTCAACCACCTTCCTCAGATACCTCATTTCTGAGGTTTGGATCTGGCGTTTGTGGGTTGTAGTCAATGCCCATAACTCGCATCCATATGTCAAGACTGGGACATATGTGGAGCGGTATACAGCCATCTTCGTTTTCTTACCAACCTCTCTCTTGCTGAGGAATCCTCGATTTATGAACTCCGCCTAGGCCGGTCCCAAGCCCGGCTGAAAAAGGAGGAGGGCGGCTTGCATGGAGGCCGTAAGGAGGCAGCCCCTCCACCATGCAAAGGCACAACAGGCCAATCACCTGTTTGCTTTAAACTTTTGATTACGAGAACTACAAGAGAGAAAACCGGACTGATTCTAAAGGCGACGAACTTGAACGGACTACGGACTTCGACATTGATGTACTGGGCATAAATCCAGCAGCCTGGGAGAAATGACGCTACCGATGGCACCAAATTAGTGGTGATGCTCCCGTCGGCGCAACCTCAGAATGGTCGAAAAGAAGCTCTCATAACAAATAGAAATGAAAAGAACACGCCGAAAGAAACGTACTTACTTAGTCGTTCCCCTTCTACCGTGAGGTGTGGAGGTTTGGAAGAGAGAGCGCCAGACTATCCTATCGGCTGTCTTCCTCCTGGCCTGGTTCCATTCTAGTCCTCGGTCCTTCAAAGAATGTCTAATGTTGTCCTCCCAGAGGACTCTGGGTCGTCCTGGAGGTCTGGATCCCTGGATCTTAGTTTCCCATGCTTGTCGTGGTAGCCAATCTTCTCCCTTTCTGCAGACATGGCCAAACCATCTTAATCTATCACCGACAGAAACACCAGGAACAAATAATAGTAGCTGAGGGCTTATCACCTCAGGGGCGCATTCCTATAGTCAATTATGACTGAAACTACAACTAAATTTCTGCCCTGCAATAATACAATTCTCAAAGTGTTTACAGATTAAATTATTCTAAATTTCAATAATATTAAAATTGGAATTAAAAGTAGACAGACAGCCAAGTAGACACGTGCACAGCGAAAAATCGACAACTTGAAACACGCAAAAAAAGATTAACATAGAAATAAACATAAAAACAATTGGGCAAATAGATAAATAATTATAAAGAAAAATAACTAGATGAGTAATAAAAGCACTACACGCCACACAAAAACACAAAAATGGCTTGTCCCCACATAGCTTCACGGCCTATGTGATAAGAAAAATGAAAATAAATTGACATGGTTTCGTTAGGTTAGGTTTTAAGGTCTATCTTCAATGCAGACGGACAACTCCATCAGTGCTCCGATTTCCTCCCTTAGATCACACAAGGAGGATCTCAGCACAGTGCACGAACTCCGTAGCACCGGCGAGAATCCCAATGTGTTTATATAGGAATCTCACATTCTATAAATATTTTTGTGCTGGGTAGGTTTCTAATTTTTAAATTTTGCCAGGGCAGTGGCCTGATAAGCCTACTCATTACGATTTCCAACTGCCGTGAGATTTTTAACGTGCGCAACTTGCACACGGGACTTCCTATTTTTTTTTGCCATTTTCGAGAAGGCTAGGCATCCGATCTCACTACCCAGGAGACCAGAGACATCATTAGTATAACTAGTTCTGAAAAAAATTTCCATAAATTATATTCCCTCAACTGGGAATCGAACCCGATACATACTCCGACCCCTTAAATTGACACGGAAGTAGCATGAAAGAAAATAATTAGAGACAAAGCAACACACACACACAATTAATTGAGAAACTAATAGCAATAGCGCGGCAAAGAGTCGAAGTTAATTGCTAGCCCATATTCTTTGGCTTATAAATAAAATGGAACCAAATCTAATTATTAACTGATTAAGAGTTTAAATGACTGATATCTTTATTGAAAATGGACAAGAAGGTCTTGGTTTAGAGATGGTTCAGAAAGTATGAATGATATTTCTGAAGCCGGCTTTAAGTGGTTGGCAACCGGTCTATCTTGATCTGCCGGTAGATCACAAGGCATAACTTTTACTCCCCGAAAAGCGGCTCCATACCATAATTCATAGATTATTTTGCCTATGTCCTTCCGTTACACTGTGTGGGTTTTCAACGGCTCAATATCGTGCATTGTGTCTCTTGAGTGAACCGTTAAGGTGAAACACCACTTTATCGCTGAACATGGTACGTTTTTCAAGCCTTATATTTAATAAATTCCCATGATGCTTAACTTTTGACCTACCCTGTATTTATTGTTACATTTCCACAGCTATGCTGATGGGATTTGGAGAAGCACATCGTGCGGCAGAGATATAAGTTACGTGTAGTCTGAACGTATTTCAAATTCCAGATCATATGAAACCTGAAAAGAAATATGATTTTATCAAGGACGCCTTTAACGAGCTGAGTGTTCCTAAAGTTGATACCAACAGCTTCTGAGTTGCCTACCACTGCTGTATTACATAAAATGGGTTGTTAAATATAAGTTTGTAAAAACACGTCTGTTTTCGTGTGTGGGGCATTATTTGGCTAATCATCATTCATATTTTATGACGCATCACTTCCGTATGGAGCACACCAGGCATCTTCTTCTGGCCTCCGTTTAAGATACGTTCCTGTCTTTAAAAAAAAAATCCATTTCATAAGTAAAGAGTAACCATACCACACGGTCTTTTATATTTGGTCATGCACCCTAATATAAGCCACACATTTTGTACCTAGGATGAACGAGATGGGCCTTGCGAAAACGAGGCAAAAAAAAAAAAAAAAAAAAAAGAATAATTTTGTCTATAATTCTCTTCTCCTTGAATATTTTTGTCTCCCTTTTTTTTGTCTTTCTTTATTTTAGTCTGCCTTCATTTTTTTGTCTCCCCCGTTTTTTGTGTCTCCTTTTATTATTCTACTCTAGGGAATTCCATAACTGGGACCACATGTAATGTTGTCAACAGTGTCCTAACCAAATTCAGCATCTTCTCATCAAATCTTGGTTTTTTTTTTTTCCTCATTGAATATAGGGAGATAAAGTAAAGGATCCCGTTACAGGTCCAGTGAGGCATATTGGGAAAATGGTGTAAGGCTCATATTTTCTCGCCCATCGGCACAGTAGTGGTGATGTGGTCAGTATCACGATGGCCGGCTTAACCTTCCCAGAGTTGCTCTGGTACCCAATTCATGAGGCTGGGTCGACCCCGGGGCCGTTTCTGCGGTCTAAACAAAATCCCACCTCAACTGGGGATCGAACCATGGACCACCGAGCTGGGAAGCCAGTGCACTAACCACCGCGCTACCGCGGCCCTCTAATTAAATATGGCCACTGTAAAATATGATGAATACTGCTCTTGCCTTCCACAGCGACCATTACAGTGGGAACATATCTACTTTTAGTAGCAGCATCGTTTACAGCTGTGTTTCCCAAACGTTTTTACAGGTGACCCTATTTTTTCACTTTTCGAGACCTTTGGAGACTATTATTTCTTATGTGTCTCATACTTTTTTTGAGACCTATCCCGCGATCCAACTGAAGACCTTCACGATCTTAATTTGAACCGTGATTCTGGGTTTGAGAACCGCCTGGGAACCACTTGCTTACAGTAATATATCTACAAAATCTTCACTGCCACTATTATCTTCACTGCCATTGGCATTATTCTCACCAACACTACCATATACAACGAATGCAACGTACGAAAATTATGAAGCTCTTTCTTGATGTGGTGGTCGCTTGAGTGCCTTGAGGAAATTTTGAGCTAAATCAGCGGGCGCTTTTGCTCCTGTTAGGTTCAATCAAGTAGAGCAGGTCAAAATGGAAAAGACAGACAAAGTGGGCACACCTCCCTGTTCCTCCAGGTTAAAGGAGGTTGGGGAACAGGGCTGACAACCCTGCCAGAAACAACAAATTGTCACAGAAACGGAAACTATTGAAGAAAGAAACAAAAGCCAGAGTCAGGAAGAATCCTTGCAAGAGAGACGTATGACGCAGACACCTGATGAAAGCCAGTCAATAGAGGACAGACTGCCGACACCTCTTCCAACGACGAAGGCAAAAGCTAGAATAGGCACTTGGAACATACGAACAATGCAGAAAGCTGGAAGGACAGCACAGGTAGCTGGAGAAAAGAGACGATACGAAGTAAAACTCTTTGGACTAGCAGACAAGAGAATAAATGCAACTGGTGAATTCATGACCAAGTCTGGAAGGAAGAGCTGGAGAAGAGAGGGATGATCATAAGCAGCTCGAAAACAAAAATCATGGTGATATCACGAGAGGAAATAAGACATCAGATTAAGCTGGGAGAACAGGTCCTGGAGCAGGTCGACCACTTTAAATACCTTGGAGCTGTCATAGACCCGAAGGGAGGCATCAAAGAAGAGTTGGCTAACCGAAGAGCAGCAGCTGGGAGACTTTTTCAAGCCATAAATCGAGGATTCCTCAGCAAAAGAGAAGTTGGTAAGAAGACAAAGATGGTTGTATACCGCTCCACCTATGTCCCAGTCTTGACGTATGGATGCGAGTAATGGGCAATGACCACAACCCACAAAAGCCAGATCCAAACCTCAGAGATGAGGTATCTGAGGAAGGTGGTTGAAGTAACAAAAAGAGACATGGTCCGCAACCAGACGATACGTCAAAGCCTAAAAACCCAACCCTTGCAGACCCAAGTAGAACAGTCCCTACTGAGATGGTTTGGCCATGTCTGTAGAATGGGAGAAGATCGGCTACCACTGCAAGCATGGGAAACTAAGAGCCAGTGATCCAGACCTCCAGGACGACCAAAAGTCCGCTGGGAGGACAACATTAGACAATCTTTGAAGGACCGAGGACTAGAATGGAACCAAGCCAGGAGGAAGACAGCCGAGAGAATAGTATGGCGCTCTCTCTTACAAACCTCTACACCTCACGATAGAAGAGGAACGATTAAGTAAGTAAGGTGGTTTCTGTAACTGTTTGAAGTAATGAGGTTGCCAGCCCCAAGAAAAACCTTATGTTAGCTGCCTCGTACAACATATCAGTGGCCTCGTACAACATATCAGTGGCCTCGTACAACATATCAGTGGCCTCGTACAACATATCAGTTGCCTCGTACAACATATCAGTGGCCTCGTACAACATATCAGAGGCCTCCTACAACATATCAGTGGCCTCGTCCAACATATTAGTGGCCTCGTCCAACATATCAGTTGCCTCGTACAACAGATCAGTGGCCTCGTACAACATATCAGTGGCCTCGTCCAACATATCAGTGGCCTCCTCCAACATATCAGTGGCCTCGTCCAACATATCAGTTGCCTCGTACAACATATCAGTGGCCTCGTACAACATATCAGTGGCCTCGTCCAACATATCAGTGGCCTCGTCTAACATATCAGTGGCCTCGTACAACATATCAGTGGCCTCGTCCAACATATCAGTTGCCTCGTCCAACATATCAGTTGCCTTGTACAACATATCAGTGGCCTCGTACAACATATCAGCTTTTTCGTACAACATATCAGTGGCCTCGTACAACATATCAGTGACCTCGTACAACATATCAGTGGCTTCGTACAACATATCAGTGGCCTCGTACAACATATCAGTGGCCTCGTACAACATATCAGTGGCCTCTTACAACATATCAGTGGCCTCGTACAACATATCAGTGGTCTCGTACAACATATCAGTGGCCTCGTACAACATATCAGTGGCCTCGTACAACATATCAGTGGCCTCGTCTAACATATCAGTGGCCTCGTAAAACATATCAGTGGCCTCGTACAACATATCAATGGCCTCGTACAACATATCAGTGGCCTCGTACAACATATCAGTGGCCTCGTACAACATATCAGCTTCCTCGTACAACATATCAGTGGCCTCGTACAACATATCAGTGGCCTCGTATAACATATCAGTGGCCTCTTACAACATAGCAGTGGCCTCGTACAACATATCAGTGGCCTCGTACAACATATCAGTGGCCTCGTACAACATATCAGTGGCCTCGTACAACATATCAGTGGCCTCGTACAACATATCAGTGGCCTCGTACAACATATCAGTGGCCTCGTACAACATATCAGTGGCCTCGTACAACATATCAGTGGCCTCGTACAACATATCAGTGGCCTCGTACAACATATCAATGGCCTCATACAACATATCAGTGGCCTCGTACAACATATCAGTGGCCTCGTACAACATATCAGCTTCCTCGTACAACATATCAGTGGCCTCGTACAACATATCAGTGGCCTCGTACAACATATCAGTGGCCTCTTACAACATAGCAGTGGCCTCGTACAACATATCAGTGGCCTCGTACAACATATCAGTGGCCTCGTACAACATATCAGTGGCCTCGTACAACATATCAGTGGCCTCGTACAACATATCAATGGCCTCGTACAACATATCAATGGCCTCGTACAACATATCAGTGGCCTCGTACAACATATCAGTGGCCTCGTACAACATATCAGTGCAAGCAGTGGTCCTATTCTGTCTTGGTCTCATTAGAGGCCCATGGGAACTATATGAGACAGTCCAATACAGTTCTCAACTTTCAATTTGAAATGTAACTATGTAATTGTTGTAACAACAGATGACATGCTGCATAAACTCAGAGGTATGCAAGTACCAGTCAAGGTGTATTGCGCTACTCTGCTTTGGAAAATCCCATGGGAACTATATGAGACAGTCCAATACAGTTCTTAACTTTCAATTTGAAATGTAACTATGTAATTGTTGTAAAACAGATGACATGCTGCATAAACTCAGAGGTATGCAAGTACCAGTCAAGGTGTATTGCGCTACTCTGCTTTGGAAAATCCCATGGGAACTATATGAGACAGTCCAATACAGTTCTTAACTTTCAATTTGAAATGTAACTATGTAATTGTTGTAAAACAGATGACATGCTGCATAAACTCAGAGGTATGCAAGTACCAGTCAAGGTGTATTGCGCTACTCTGCTTTGGAAAATCCCATGGGAACTATATGAGGCAGTCCAATACAGTTCTTAACTTTCAATTTGAAATGTAATTATGTAATTATTGTAACAACAGATGACATGCTGCATAAACTCAGAGGTATGCAAGTACCAGTCAAGGTGTATTGCGCTACTCTGCTTTGGAAAATCCCATGGGAACTATATGAGACAGTCCAATACAGTTCTTAACTTTCAATTTGAAATGTAACTATGTAATTGTTGTAAAACAGATGACATGCTGCATAAACTCAGAGGTATGCAAGTACCAGTCAAGGTGTATTGCGCTACTCTGCTTTGGAAAATCCCATGGGAACTATATGAGGCAGTCCAATACAGTTCTTAACTTTCAATTTGAAATGTAATTATGTGATTATTGTAACAACAGATGACATGCTGCATAAACTCAGAGGTATGCAAGTACCAGTCAAGGTGTATTGCGCTACTCTGCTTTGGAAAATCCCATGGGAACTATATGAGGCAGTCCAATACAGTTCTTAACTTTCAATTTGAAATGTAACTATGTAATTATTGTAACAACAGATGACATGCTGCATAAACTCAGAGGTATGCAAGTACCAGTCAAGGTGTATTGCGCTACTCTGCTTTGGAAAATCCCATGGGAACTATATGAGGCAGTCCAATACAGTTCTTAACTTTCAATTTGAAAGGTAACTATGTAATTGTTGTAACAACAGATGACATGCTGCATCAACTCAGAGGTATGCAAGGACCAGTCAAGGTGTATTGCGCTACTCTGCTTTGGAAAATCCCATGGGAACTATATGAGGCAGTCCAATACAGTTCTTAACTTTCAACGACTAAGTAAGTAAGTAAAAATTCATGACCAATACAGGGGAAAATGTCATAAATTCAGGACACGAGGATGAAGACCACAGACACACAGAAGGGGTTGCTATTATGATGTCCCAGGAAGCCAGAAAAGCATTAATAGAATGGGAACCAATATCACCCAGGATAATAAAGGCAAGACTCCAGAGAAAAGGAAGATTAAAAAATCACCATCATTCAGTGTTATGCCCCTACTAACAATGCAGATGATGATAAGAAGCAAGATTTCTATGATGAACTCCAAGGAACACTGGACAAAACACACAGGAGAGACATTAAGATAGTAATTGGAGATTTAAATGCAAAAGTGGGAGTAGACAACAAAAACTTTGAACTAATCATGGGAAAGAATGGCTTAGGAAACAGAAATGAAAATGGAGAGCTTTTTGTAAACTTTTGTGATTTGAATGATCTGGTCATCGGAGGGACTATCTTCCCACACAAAGACATACACATGACTACATGGAACTCCCCAGATGGGCACACACAAAATCAGATAGACCACTTCACTATAGAAAGAAAATGGAGACGCTGCCTACAAGATGTTAGAGCAAAGAGAGGAGCTGACGTAGCGTCAGACCACCACCTTCTCCTGGCATCACTGAGGATAAAATTGAGGGAGCACAAAGACAGAGTAGAAAGATCAAGCCCGAAGTAAAATACTCACAAAGACACAAGAGTTCAGTTCAACCTAAAGTTGAGAAATAGATTTGAAGCACTGGAGCACCTGCATGAGGAAAGTATAGATAACCATTGGTGCACAATTCGGGAAGCATACAGGAATACATGTGAAGAAGTTCTTGGCAAAAGAAATAAACAACAGAAGGAATGGCTCACAGAAAACACATGCAACCTCATAAGAGAAAGGAGAGACATCAAACAGCAAGTGAACAACTGTAAAGAGGCAGAACAGAAAACACAACTGCTCACAAAATATTGGGAGCTAAACAGGAAAGTGAAAAAGTGTGCCGGGCATGATAAAAGATAATTTATTGAAAAACTAACAGAGGCCGAGATTGCGATAAAGAAGGAGACGTCCAAACATTATATAATATTACTATAACTTTATCTAAGAAACAGCTAAACCACAATACAACTGTGAAGAGCAGAGAAGGACACAGCATTAGCAATGAAGAGAAACAAAGGGCCAGATGGGCTGAATATGTTAAGGAAATCCTAAACCGAAACCAACCAATACAGCAGCCCACCATAGAACCAGCAGAAGAGCCACTTCAGTGCAACATGAACCCACCCACTAAACAAGAGTTCTCTCGGGCAATAAAACAGCTGAGAAATTGGAAGGCCGCAGGACTAGATGGAATACCGCCAGAAGCCCTGAAGGCAGATATACCATTCATTACAGAGTTGCTACACCAGCTCTTCAAGAAAATCTGGGAAAAGGAGGCTATCCCAAAGAGCTGGAAGGAAGGCCACATTATCAAGCTGCCAAAGAAAGGAAACCTGACTGTATGTAGCAACTGGTGGGGTATATCACTACTAGCAGTGGCTGGAAAAATTTTGACCAGAGTTTTATTTGACCGTATTAAGAAGGCGGTGGATTACAAACTCAGAGAGGAACAAGCAGGATTTCGTGCAGGAAGATCATGCACAGACCAGATAGCAACACTTAGAATCATCATAGAATTATGAGTGGCAGACCCACTTGTACATAAATGTTGTGGACTTCAAAAAAGTTTTCGACAGTATAGACCGTACTGTGGTATGGAAAATCCTGAGACATTATGGAATCCCAGAGAAATTCATTAAAATCATCCAAGATTTCTACCTGAAGACCTCAAGGAAAGTAGTACACAAAGGAAAACTATCAGAGCCCTTCACAGTACATAGTGGGGTCAAACACAGATGTCTGCTATCACCAACAATTCTTCTCATGGTCATAGACTGGGTTATGAGACAGACAACAGAGGGAGAGAAAACTGGAATACAGTGGACATTTAACAAACAACTGGAGGATCTAGACTTTGCAGATGATTTGTGCCTTTTATCACATAGACAGCAAGTGATGCAGGAGAAAACAAATAGATTAGTAACAGAAGAAGCAAATATGGGACTACACATACATGTAAATAAAACAAAGGAAATGAGAATAAATAATAGACAGATGGACTCGATGACGATCAATGATCAAGTCATTGAAGAAGTAGAAAGCTTTATATATCTGGGGAGTAACATTGACATAGGAGGGGGTGACGTCTGCTCAAAGATAAATAAAGCCAGATGCGCTTTTAATGCCCGTCGACCAATATGAAACTCCTCAGCTATATACAGAGAGAACATAATTAGAATCTTTAACTCAAATGTGAAGTCAGTCTTGCTGTATGGCTCAGAGACATGGCATGTCTCAAAGAGTATCCCCTCCAAGCTACAGACATTTGTAAATAGATGTCTCCGATGGATCCTTCGTATAAGATGGCCAGATGTAATAACAAATATAGAGCTAAGGAAAAGATGTGGACAACAGCCAATACAAACAGAAATTTTCTTAGGAAAGTGGGGATGGATAGGACATACACTCAGAAGAGAATAATCAAGCATAGCCAGAATTGCTCTTGACTGGAACTCACAGGAGAAAAAGAAGAGTGGGGAGGCCAAAGAGAACATGGAGAAGAACTGTTGAAGAGGAGGCTAGGGAAATTGGAATGACTTGGGCACAGCTGAAAAAGACAGCCCAGAAATGAAATCGGTGGAGAGCAACTGTTTTTGCCCTATGTTCCACTGGGAACGAAAAGGAATGATGATGATTCTTGCATTTCTCAACTTAATAATGCCATGACTACGGTTGTAAAATTCTTTGTATTGCCATGACTACGGTTGTAACAACAATATTTACGGATACTAGCGACACTACAAAAAACAAATATAGCTTCATTTACTTAAACTACAATCAGAGTTCACGTCAACATTTCAGACTAACGTAATCCATGTAAACTTCTATTTCCCCTTATGACATTGTCGTGAAATATTCTAATCCACATATATAAATTATCAGGTAAATATAAAGCCTAATAAATACATATAATAAAGAAAAGAGCAATGGTAAAATAACAGTGCTGTCACAAAGAATGTACTCGAAATCCCCCTTTGTTTTATGCTTCGTCTGCAAATTGTAACGTTTCCACGTTAAATATAAGCCACTGCATAAATACAAGCGTTTCCACAACACATTAAAACGGGTATTGCATTTCTAAGAAAAATATTGAGAGGCACACTGCGTAATGACCTAAATTAATCCTAACATTAATTATATTACGTTACCAAAACGAACGAACAGATGGACTCAAATAGAAAGAGAGAGGGGCGAATGAAAATCAGGAACGCATGCAAAATTAAACACGCGTCTCGCTATTAATGCCACCCCAACAAGCGTAACGCGATACACACTTACTACTATCACGCGTGTAAGGCCACATGCACTAACTTTTTCGGACGGACAGTGATAAAAACACTAAACTTCCCAGAGTTAGGTTTTAAAATCCTGAAAAACGCTTATTAGAAAAGATAACATTAGATGGGTTTACGTTTGAAAACATTACAGTACCCAGACAGCACATCTTCGAAACAGGAGGTAGAAGAAATTGCATATTTTAAACGCAGCCACTTAGCTCTTTTAAATTTGTATATTTGAGTTCCTTAGGGCTTGCTGACAAAGAATATGTAAAACGTTACGCAAATAGTCTAGGAATTAAGAAGTTATAACCAAAATATAATAGTGGGGATGCCTGACAGCATGAAATCATTTCTGCTCATAAAATTTTTTTATAACGTGTTTGAAAAAACCTTACGTACGGAAATAGCCTACCATGTAAACTCCAAATTGATTGGAGCTCAACAAATATAAGACTAAACACGATTGGTCGGACTATAAATACTATCTTTGGTTGTTAGGGGAGACGTAGGAAGGTAAAATTTTTTCAAACACTTGTCGAAACGTGGCTCCATTGGCCAGACTCGCTGATATAATCACTTAGGAGCGTTAGTTCGAGACCACTAGTTCAAATAAGCTTGATAAAGCAACAGTGCGTTGAAGCCAGCTCATATTTTTGCTAAATAAAAGCCTGGAACATAAGCAGATGGGAATTTGTGCCAGTATTTGTGCCAGAATTCATTGCTAGTCAACGTATCTGTGTTTATTCTATGAATTGTGGTAAGCTTGAAACATTCAGTATCTTTTAATGAAAATTGAATGTGAATTGTTAATTTATGCCTGTATATATGTGTAGTTCAGTAGCAAACATGATGTAAAGCCTATAATGCTCCAGCCTGAACAGAAGGTGTCGGGGGAAAGTAAAACGGCATGGAATGGCCAAACAGTACACTGACACCTAGATGATTGACTAGAAAGAAATAATGCTGGAATTGCAGAGGCGTAGTAACCATTAGGGAGGGAAATACTGGTATAAAGTATTTCAGATGAAGCTGACAGTTGGCCTAACGCTCTGAACTGAATGTTTGTGATGTATTGTGCTCAGTGTAGAACTAGAGTATCAATTAGTTGTGAAGTAGAAGGTACATCCTTCTTGTTTTCAGGGACCGTGGTCTTGACGTTATTGAGCAGCACCTGGTCAGAGCCTTGCTGAATCCAGAGTCGGACAGCATACTCCTTGGTCCATTTAGCTATCAGTGAGGTGTCTCCAGAGCACAGGGGAGAAATCGAGCAGAGAAGTATTTTCCTGCCGCCATCACGCAAGATAAGCTGATGTGGCCAGCTGAGCTCAAAATTATGTACCCCCATCTTAAAATAACATTGTAACATAAACTTAAGAGGGGAAGTAAATTGTTTTAATATCAGGAACTGAGAACATCTCCAATACTAGTTCCAATAAAGACAAACTATTGAAGTCATGATGACAAATACCAACAGAGCTTGAACAAAACAAAACCAGTATTACCTCATATTACTACTACACAACTGACACACATAGGATACTTTTAATAATATATGTCACTACAATATTCATATTGAGAAATTCTGTACATATAACTTGTAATTAAAATTGATTGTGATTCCTGGTTCCCTTTGTATTTGAATCAGGACACATATTCATTCATGACAGCAATGAATACATATTGTTATTTGAAAAGTTATCAGTGACTCCTTTAAGATATCCTTGTAGAGTGTTTTATGTATGTGAGTGTCACAGTGTTGTCAAGTGTGGTGGAATAAATTAAATTGTTTATCTGTCTGTTGTTGTTATGACTTACACTTCATCATACACATACCCTAGACATACAACGTAGTCATCACACTATTCCAGAATAATTCTGACTGAGATATATATATATATGTGGCAGCAAGTAAGGTTATCTATAATACACTACTCTTATTAGATATAGATACCTTCACAGCTGATCTCAGTCAGTACACTAAGTCCCCTATAAATATTTATAACATCCCACTTCACCACATATATTGGGGTCTCGCTCTTGGGATTTTGAATCTTTCCCTATTACAAATATTGGGGGTAATTCACTTCAGGGAATATAAGAATTAAAAGGTATCCTTGGGTGGAATTAAATAAGGTTGAGCTCACGGTGCCTGTGTTTTCCATTAGATATATATTTAGAGATTGAATTGTTGGTTAGACATTGTGTAAATTTACCTGATAGACAATGGCGGACCTGGCCAAGTTTCGATCTGCTGCTGTTCAGACTGCAAAAGAGTTAGGATTAGATGGGCAAGTTATGGTTGCCTATGTCACTACGGAATGTGACAAATTTATTGAACGCGAAGAAAGAAGGTTTGAAGCCGAAAGAAAGTTAGAGGCTGAAAGGGAAATTAGGAAGTTACAATTTGAGGCTGAGGCTAAGAAATCTGAAGCAGAAAGAGAAGAGAAGAAATTAGCTGCAGAAAGGGAAGCCGAGGAAAGAAGACAGGCTGCAGAAAGAGAAGAGAAGAAATTAGCTGCAGAAAGGGAAGCCGAGGAAAGAAGACAGGCTGCAGAAAGGGAAGACAAGAAATTAGCTGCAGAAAGAGAAGATAAGAGATTACAAAGGGAACATGAGTTACGATTAAGGGAGTTTGAATTTCAGGGCCATGCTCCTGAAAATGGTGCCAGTCCCTTTGCCTCTGATGCCACTGCTAGCCAAGGAGCCTCAACCTCAGCTATGAATTTTCATTTAGATCATTTTGTTGAGAAAGACGATGATATAGAGAGCTATCTAAATAGGTATGAACTATTAGCTACCACATATGGGTTAGAGAGAGAAAGGTGGAGCTTAAAGTTATCTCAAGGACTTCGTGGGGCAGCTTATGAGGTTTTTGCAAAAAATGAGCAGAGGTGATCAGGAAAATTATGACATGCTAAAGCAGGCTCTTTTGTTAAGATATGAAAAGAATGCAGAATTTTATAGGAAAAAATTTAGGAATGCTAAACTACTGTCAGGTGAAACCTATCACCAGTTCTCTGCACGAATAGAGACATATTTGGAGAAATGGACTTCTCTGGGGAAAACCCAAGATCTTAAGGAAATGGTCCTTATAGAGCAATTAAGAGAGTCCATGGCTCCAGACCTGAGAAAGTTTCTCATGGAACAAGGTGCAGAGAGGCTGGGTGATTTGCTAAATGTTGCTGAAAGGTATCAAGCAGCTCAAGCAGAGGTAACAGGTAATAAAAAGAAACAAGTGGATAACTTTAGGGCACCACAGAACTTTAATAAATTTGATCCTAGGGATCAAAACAAAGGTAAGCACCAATTTGATAGGCCACGGTATGAAAATAAAAATAAATTCCCACAATTCGATGAAAGGAAATATGATGAAAGAAAATCTTTCAACCAAGGAAAAAGGTGGTGTAAGAATTGTCAGATGGACAATCATGACACTGACCGTTGCAGAAGGAAACCTGTGTATATGGCAACCCTTCAGGTCAGGTCGACCTCAAGACAGGAGGAGGATATTATGTTAGATACCACTCCAGAAGAGATGAGGAAGGCACAGGCTGGGGATAAAACACTCAAGCCTTGTTTCAGAAAATTGTCAACTTGTCATACAACTCCAGGCAAGGGAGATTTTTACATGAAAAACAAGTTGATGTATAGGAAGACTGGAGCTAGATCCAAAGGTCAGGGACAGCTGGTTCTTCCAAAAAGATATAGGGCAGACTTAATAAGGAGCCTACACGTGAAACCAGATGGGGACCATGAGAAGATAGGTACCATCATTCAAAAGGTGGCTCACAATTATTATTGGCCTAAAGCAAGATGGGACATTGAAAATTTTGTAGAAAGGTGTAGCATAGCACATGAGGGAACACCCACAAGTGGGAACATGGATCAGGACCTGGACACGCCACGGGGCAAAATTAGGCCTGATAATAAAAAGAAAAATAGATTTGATAAAGTGGACCAAATGGAATGGGAAGCCCCTTTTCACGGACAAGCTTCACTTAACTGTTTTACAATGGCCACTATGCGGAGAGTGCAAACAGATGTCTTACCCCAGGATAAGCCGAAAATTCCTCAATCGGACTTAAACAAACTGGAGGAAGAGGATGTAGAGAGGAAATCTCTCATCAAGAATTTTAAGTGGGGAGAAAGCCCCAAAAGAAAAATTGGTAGCGGTCGTTTTGTGCATGATAATTCTGGGAGAAAAAATCATCACTATAGAGCTTCGAGTGGAAGAGACCATACCGGTGCATGGACAAATAGGTCCACAAAATTAAAGGTCCATATGTAGCTTTGTTAAGAACGTGGACTGATGAAAAGGCAGAGGAAAACATTACATCTTCATACCAATATGTGAATGAGCTGACCACTCGTTTAAAAACTGGCTGGAAACTTGCCAATGAAAATTTGAAACAAGCCAGGAAGAAACATGCTGCCTATTATAACAGGAAGGCGAAAGACAGAAATTTGGCTGTGGGAGAGAAAGTACTGCTTCTTTTGCCCGGGAGTCAGAATAAGTTACAAATTGGATGGCAGGGTCCATATACAGTTTTAGAGAAGGTGTCTAGAACAAATTATAAGATAGATAAGAAGGGGAAAGAAAAAATCTATCATGTGAATCTCCTGAAGAAATATTTGGAAAGAGAACATCAGGAAGAGACACACTTGTTGACCTTGTCCATCGCCATGGAGATGAAAAAGGAACCACTTTCATCATTTGAGTATCCATTACACCCCTGTGAGACAGCAGCACAGGTGAAAATCAGTACACATTTAACGAAAACTCAGAAAGAGAGAGTGCAACAGGTTCTAAATAATCATGCAGAGGTGTTAACAGACCGACCAGGGCATACAAACCCATTGGAATATGATATGAAACTGATAGACCCCACACCTGTCTGTATGAAACCATATTCGATTCCGTTTGCTACGGAGAAAGCTTTGAAGGAAGAGATAGACTATCTGTTGAAGGAAGGAATTATTTCAAACAGTGAATCTTCGTATAGTTCCGGTGTTGTACTCTTAAGGAAGCCCTCTGGAGAACATAGACTCTGTATAGATTACAGGAGACTGAATGCTATTACAGAAGGACAGGTGGATCCATTGCCGGATACAAATCAGCTGTTTGCCAGACTAAATAAAGCTAAATATTTCTCAAAAGTGGATTTGAGTAAAGGATACTATCAGATTCCAGTAAAGCCTGAGGTTAGACCATACCTAGCCTTTAGTACCTCAGAAGGACACTATGAGTTTAATAGATTGCCATTTGGATTGAAGAATGCGCCTAGTGTCTTCTCTAGAATGATGAGAAAATTGTTGGATGTAAACATTTCGGAGGAACGTAACGAATCCCTGAGTTGCCTCTTTGATTGAGGATATTCCGAATGTTTCATACAGGATAATAAGAAGATTATGGGATCCACTACGAAAACTCTGCTATCACCAGGTATATGTTATCTCCTCATAACGTACATTTTGAGGGAAATATAATGTTCTCTGGACATGTCATTGCGCAGACTCAGAGAATAGAAATGGTGAATACGGGTTGCGAAGCAGCATTAAGACAAGCATTCACACTTGCGGCTGTTCAGCAACATAACCGAAATATATTATTGGTTGTAGAAGTCTGAGGCAGATTTCAAGAGTAGTGCCTACTCTGAATGGACCCAACTACATAAAACCATGATAGCACCACAGCAGAGTAAAGTCAAGTTGACTTACATTTATCTATGTGTATATAGAATAAAGGACTGACATGGGATGTCTGTTTTAAGAGGGGAGGTGTCGTGAAATATTCTAATCCACATATATAAATTATCAGGTAAATATAAAGCCTAATAAATACATATAATAAAGAAAAGAGCAATGGTAAAATAACAGTGCTGTCACAAAGAAGGTACTCGAAATCCCCCTTTGTTTTATGCTTCGTCTGCAAATTGTAACGTTTCCACGTTAAATATAAGCCACTGCATAAATACAAGCGTTTCCACAACACATTAAAACGGGTATTGCATTTCTAAGAAAAATATTGAGAGGCACACTGCGTAATGACCTAAATTAATCCTAACATTAATTATATTACGTTACCAAAACGAACGAACAGATGGACTCAAATAGAAAGAGAGAGGGGCGAATGAAAATCAGGAACGCATGCAAAATTAAACACGCGTCTCGCTATTAATGCCACCCCAACAAGCGTAACGCGATACACACTTACTACTACTATCACGCGTGTAAGGCCACATGCACTAACTTTTTCGGACGGACAGTGATAAAAACACTAACCTTCCCAGAGTTAGGTTTTAAAATCCTGAAAAACGCTTATTAGAAAAGATAACATTAGATGGGTTTACGTTTGAAAACATTACAGTACCCAGACAGCACATCTTCGAAACAGGAGGTAGAAGAAATTGCATATTTTGAACGCAGCCACTTAGCTCTTTTAAATTTGTATATTTGGGTTCCTTAGGGCTTGCTGACAAAGAATATGTAAAACGTTACGCAAATAGTCTAGGAATTAAGAAGTTATAACCAAAATATAATAGTGGGGATGCCTGACAGCATGAAATCATTTCTGCTCATAAAATTTTTTTATAACGTGTTTGAAAAAACCTTACGTACGGAAATAGCCTACCATGTAAACTCCAAATTGATTGGAGCTCAACAAATATAAGACTAAACACGATTGGTCGGACTATAAATACTATCTTTGGTTGTTAGGGGAGACGTAGGAAGGTAAAATTTTTTCAAACACTTGTCGAAACCTGGCTCCATTGGCCAGACTCGCTGATATAATCACTTAGGAGCGTTAGTTCGAGACCACTAGTTCAAATAAGCTTGATAAAGCAACAGTGCGTTGAAGCCAGCTCATATTTTTGCTAAATAAAAGCCTGGAACATAAGCAGATGGGAATTTGTGCCAGTATTTGTGCCAGAATTCATTGCTAGTCAACGTATCTGTGTTTTATTCTATGAATTGTGGTAAGCTTGAAACATTCAGTATCTTTTAATGAAAATTGAATGTGAATTGTTAATTTATGCCTGTATATATGTGTAGTTCAGTAGCAAACATGATGTAAAGCCTATAATGCTCCAGCCTGAACAGAAGGTGTCGGAGGAAAGTAAAACGACATGGAATGGCCAAACAGTACACTGACACCTAGATGATTGACTAGAAAGAAATAATGCTGGAATTGCAGAGGCGTAGTAACCATTAGGGAGGGAAATACTGGTATAAAGTATTTCAGATGAAGCTGACAGTTGGCCTAACGCTCTGAACTGAATGTTTGTGATGTATTGTGCTCAGTGTAGAACTAGAGTATCAATTAGTTGTGAAGTAGAAGGTACATCCTTCTTGTTTTCAGGGACCGTGGTCTTGACGTTATTGAGCAGCACCTGGTCAGAGCCTTGCTGAATCCAGAGTCGGACAGCATACTCCTTGGTCCATTTAGCTATCAGTGAGGTGTCTCCAGAGCACAGGGGAGAAATCGAGCAGAGGAGTATTTTCCTGCCGCCATCACGCAAGATAAGCTGATGTGGCCAGCTGAGCTCAAAATTATGTACCCCCATCTTAAAATAACATTGTAACATAAACTTAAGAGGGGAAGTAAATTGTTTTAATATCAGGAACTGAGAACATCTCCAATACTAGTTCCAATAAAGACAAACTATTGAAGTCATGATGACAAATACCAACAGAGCTTTCAAGTGTGGTGGAATAAATTAAATTGTTTATCTGTCTGTTGTTGTTATGACTTACACTTCATCATACACATACCCTAGACATACAACGTAGTCATCACACTATTCCAGAATAATTCTGACTGAGATATATATATATGTGGCAGCAAGTAAGGTTATCTATAATACACTACTCTTATTAGATATAGATACCTTCACAGCTGATCTCAGTCAGTACACTAAGTCCCCTATAAATATTTATAACATCCCACTTCACCACAGACATTTGAAACACAGAATAAAGACATGTAATCAATATATTTAGTTAGACAACATGAGACCTCGCCACTGCATTAATAATTGAGAGAAATACTAGGTACATGTTAAACTTGATACCTGGACAAACCCAGACATTCTCCGTCTAGTCTTACTCTAGACAGCAATAGTAGATGACATCTTAATCGCCCTTTAGCTCCCCAAGGAGCATAGTCTGTCTAAAAATCGTCCCACTAAGGGGGTCGGAGTGTATGGCATCCGCCTCGAATTCTAACGGTACCGGGTTCGATTTTCAGTAAAGGGAATATAATATATAGAAATTTTTTTTAGTAGACCTAATGATGTCTTTACCCCCCCCCCCCCCCCCCCAGGTCTCCTGGGTAGTGAGATCGGTTGACTAGCCATCTCGGATAACGGTGAAAAAAGGCGGTCCCGTGTGCAAGTTGCTCACGTTGAAAATCCCACGGCAGTTGGAAATCGTAAAGAGTAGGCCGTAAGTCAGCTGCCCTGGCAAAATTTAATAATTAGATGCCTGCCCACAACAGAAATATTTATAGAATGTGTGATTCCTACATACACACATTGGGATTCTCGCCGGTGCTACGGAGTTCGTGCACTGTGCTGCGATCCTCCTTGTGTGATCTAAGGGAGGAGATCGGAGCACTGATGGAGTTGTCCGTGTGCAATGAAGATAGTCTTTAAAACCAAACCATACGTCTCCTGAATACTGCCTTCTCCCATCTCCACTTCAGCTAGTTTTTGAGAAAAACTGGTTCAAAGTTTTTGGGTTACCGTACTAATTTTTCTTGTTGGTCCACACTGTTAACAGTGAACTGTTGTGTAGAGAGATAGACTAAAATTATCTTATGTCGATTTATGACCTGAGGTCAATTTTGGCCAAAAGTGGAGATGGAATATAGCTGTACTATGGCGACGAAGCTACTGACACGGAAACGGACGTCCTGATCGCAAAACATGAAACACACGCCATCAGGAGAATAGTGGAGGCTGAGATGCAAAGCATGAACGAGAGTTGGGGCACGGTACGAAGCAAAATGAGGACAGCTTGTTGCTGCCCTACAAGACGCCACTAGGCGTGATGGCCATTGAATTCTTTGTCAGTCAGGGGCTAAAGATAAAAAAAGAGGGCGACGAATTGTATGCCAAGTCTTCCTGTCCCGTGCCCTCCGCCAAAGGTCTTTTCATGTGTGTCTCGAATTTTCTTCTCCATGTTTTCTCCGGTCTCACTCTACTCTTACCCCGGTGATTTCAGAAAAAGGACTGCCTTGTAATACTATCAGTAGGTTTCCTCAGTGTGCGCCCCTATCCATCGCCAGCGTCTTCTTGTCCGCTTGTTCCATTGGCAGTAGACCATTTGTTCTTGTATAAAAGCAATTACACCGCTCTATGTCCCGTGCTTTATTTTGGGTTTTTGTCGTGAAGTCTGATTCACAACACGTCATTCTGACCAAACAGTACGCCATACTTTATGAAAACTGTATGATAGACGAACCAATGGAATCGCACCTTCATGTATAGTGTTTACAAACGTACTAGCCTAACAATGGCGAGCTCAAATCTGTGTAACCTTGTTTAAATTGGAGGTAAGCTACAGACTTATAAGCGAAGTACAGCATGGTAGAGGTCAAGAATTCACTAATAGGAATGTTCATTGAATAGAATGTGCAAAGATTTCCACGGGAAGTAATATAGGAATGGAGAAATCTCGAGTGGACTGCATCGAGACATCAGGCAAGTCAAAAATCTTGCTGTTTAGGCTACGCCTAGGAAAAGATGGTAGTATGATAATAAAAGACAATTATCTAAAAAAGAAAGAATAATCCAGGGCGTAATTTAAGCCTAAGATGAAGGAAATCGGCCCAGGAATAAGGAAGATAATTGAAATCTTAGTTTTCCAGATTTGCACACCTAGACAGATTATGCATACATTTTTGGAAAGCAAACACACTTTAGCAGTAAGCTCCCTCTGTCGTACGGCCTTGGCCTATATATAGAACGTGCCCTCTTTCAAAAAGCAGGTCATAATAAAAATTTCAAAATACAGCAAGAAGCACCAGTTCGGTCAGTAAAAATTTACTTTGCCTTCTGCATCTGAGAGCAGACTATATGACCATTAACAGCTCGACTGTATGTACTTGAGGGTAAGAAAGAATGTATATATATATATATATATATATATATATATATATATATATATATATATATATATATATATATATATATATATATATATACACACACACATATAATTCTAGTTAATTAATTCACTTGTGCGTTAGGAAGTGTGTAGATGTGTTTCAAACTACTGTGTAATTTCTGGAGGCTAAACCAAGCTGTGTATATTTAAATGAATTAAGAATGGAAGCAGAAAGGGTGCCCGTGGTTTTAGAAAAGCATTTAAAGAATTATTTCTTGATGGAATGGGACACACACCAGGAACAAAGGAAAGGATGAAAGCAATTACTTTACTGTATTGATTGATATATTATTTAGTATGTTACACAAACCCTAATAATTTTATGGAGGCGAATCATGGACAAATGGCTATAACTAAGGATTTGAAGACAATTGTATTCACGGTGAACTGGATTGGGTTATTACTGATATATTATGTCCTGTGCGTCTGCTAGGACATTGTCTGAAAACTGTCTCTCGTCCCCTACATCTGCACTAGAGGGATAATGATAGACAATATAGTGGTTAATCAAATATGATTCAGGTTATATCCTGTCATCCAAGTACACGTTAAAGAATCAGACACTACTTCAGGAACTAGTGGTGCGAGCGCCCTTGTTGTTCATAGAGATAGCCACCCAGTATCCAAGGCCTGGAGGAATCTCATGTGACTTTTCCTTCCATTGCAGGAGTGTGACAGGCTTCAATTCACCAGATAAGTGGCCAAACAAGGCTACTGTTTAGAGTACCCAGTAAAACCTCGATTCTAAGAAAGACATATCTAATGATGACATCTTGTTGGGCATAGTTATAGCCAGTGATAGCATACAATTTCAATGACAGTGAAATAAAAGTATTATTAAGATATAGATATTCTACCACCAGAGTGAGTCCAACCAAGAGAGAAGAACTTTCCTAAAATTTTAATGACTTTAGATACTTTTAACCATATTACAAGTGATTTTATTTATTTACTGTTGTAATTAAATTTTAAGTTCGGTGAAAGATTTTCACACAAGAAAAGAAAAACCTGTAAAAATAATTTTTAAATATTTACCAGCAGACTTACTTAAATTATTTAAGTTAAGTTACAGTTCTTGTTGGTAGATAGTTAGTTATACCCCTAGCAGAGCTATTAATATAAACAGAGGACGATCTTCTCTAGGAACTTATACAGCTTGACCCTACCTTTGATGTCCATACACCCTTACTCTTTTCAGAGAAGGGGGTATTTGATATAAGACCAGACTCTTATCTGGCACTATCCTGGTATCACCTGATACAACTTTGTGTCCAGGATACTTTATAATTTCAATAATAATCAACCCACTCGTGACACTGGGGGCTCGTCCGGGATTTCATGTACCACCCTGTGGTCTTTTTTTTGAGATATTCAGGCTTATAGTATCACTTATTACATCTTATGAGTTAGAAGTATTGAAATATTTTAATAAATAACATTAATTTTAGTAAAACTAAAACTAAATAAAGCACTTTGTAGTACCATAGAGTACAAACCAAAATTGTGGTGACTGGATACACTGACAGTAGTCCTTAATTAAGTAGTGTTGTATTAATTTTAGATTGGTTTATAAGAGAGTGTAAGTGTCTGCAAGATAGTATTGTATGAGTATGGCAGACTTGGCAAAGTTTCGATCTGCTGCAGTGCAGACGGCAAAGAAGTTTGGGTTAAGTGGGGAAGCTCTTATTCAGTATGTCACCACTGAGTGTGACACGTTTATCGAACGAGAAGATAAGAAGTTGGAAACAGATAGGAAATTGCAAATAGAAGCTGATAGGGAGGCTAAGAAACTGGAAGCGGAGGAGAAAAGACATGTTGCTGAAAGAGAGGCTGAAGCTAAGAGATTGCAATTGCATATGAAGGCTGAGAAAGAGGAAAAGATCTCGCAAAGGGAGCATGAATTGAGAATGAAAGAGCTTGAACTTCAAGGAAATGTTACAGGTAATGGAAGTAGTCCAACTACCTCTGACACTAGTGCAAGTAAAGGTACCTAAAATGGAGCCATGAATTTTCACTTGGATCCATTTGTGGAGAAAGAGGATGAAATTGAGTAATATCTAAGTAGATATGAGAGGTTGGCCACTAACTATGGCCTAGAGAAGGAAAAATGGAGCATTAGGCTATCGCAAGAGCTGAGAGGAGTTTCTTATGAAGTGTATGCAAAACTCGGAAAAGAAGAGCAGAAAGATTATGAAATCTTGAAGCAGGCATTGCTGGTTCGATATGAAAAGAACTCAGAATTTTACAGGAAGAAATTCCGAACTGCTAAGCTGCTTTCTGGCGAAACCTATCACCAATTCACTGCCAGATTAGAAACCTACACAAATGCAAACATGGTTATGACAAACCTAAATGTGACCACAGAGACAGGAACCCTCAGGTACAAGATAAGAAACCCTACAGACAGGGAGAAAAGTGGTGCAAAATTTGCAAAATGAACAACCACAATATTTTGGCCTGTGGAAAGAAAATCCCTCCATATTACGCTGCATGTATGATAACAGGGGACAAGGGAAGGAAGGAACTGACAGACAGTCAGATAGATCTCCATTATCCCCCTACCTGTGAAGAAGTAACATGTAACGGCACTAAAATAATGTGCCTTTATGATTCAGGATTGAAATTTGACTCAGTCGTGAGTGCCTCCTTAGTGCACCCTGATCAATACACTACAGAAAAAGTGGAGATACAAGGGGCATTAAAGGGAACCGCTACCATGACACTTCCCATAGCAAGGATCAATTTCAGGACTCGCTACGTGGAAGGAGTGATAAGTGCAGCAGTGAGTGATGATCGTATGTACCCGCTGGTAATAGGAAGTAGATATGTCTTCTTGGGTGACCCAATAAAACCTGTGATCATGGCAACACTCCAGACCAGGTCTAGCCCTAAGAAGGAGGAGGGAAATCCAATTAATATTCAACCGAGAAAGATGAAAAAGGCCCAAGCTAAAGATAGCTCATTAAAACCTTACTTTGGCAAATTGCCAAAAAGACATAACCCCCCAAAGAAAGGACATTTTTATTTAGATGATGGATTGCTTTACATGAAAGCTGGAGCAGGACCCATTGGGCATACACAGATAGTACTGCAATCTATTTACTGGGACAAGGTTATGGAACTAGCACATGTTGTATCAGACGGTGGACATATGAAAATCGGTATCACTTGTCAAAGGACATCAGTGTATTATTATTGGCCAGGCATTGCTGAAGATATAGCTCGGTATGTGACTGCCTGTGGACAATGTAGCAAGGAAAACCCCAAGCGTTGGGAAAACCGACAGGACCTAGGAAAGCATTGGGGCGGACGTAGGCCTGAAAATACATATAAAAAGGTAGACATAGTGGATAGGATGGCACCATCTCACAAAAAGTCTTCCATGACACCAGTTACCATGGCAACTTTCCGTATTGTACAGAGAAGGGAGACAACACATCCCATACCGACAAAATTTTGTTTGGAACACCAGGTACTGGATACAAATAGAAGTGTGGTTAGTCAGCCACCTTTGATAACGAAACTGCGGGGAAAACACAGAAAAATAGGTAGCGGAAGATTGGGCTGTATGAACCAATTGACGGATGCACAGTCAACTCCGGTATACTGCCGTTTAAATTAGCAGTAGAAAGGGCTCCGGCGACATTGGTAGTTGGCTGGCCCCTACACGGTCCATTGGAAGTATTGATACGGACATGGACTGAATATATATATATATATATATATATATATATATATATATATATATATATATATATATATATATATATATATATATATATATATAAACTCCGCCTATGCCGGTCCCAAGCCCGGATGAAAAAGGAGGAGGGCGGCCTGCATGGAGGCCGTAAGGAGGCAGCCCCTCCACCATGCAAAGGCACAACAGGCCAATCACCTGTTTGCTTTAAACCACGATTACGAGTAACACAAGAGAGAAAACCGGACTGATTCTAAAGGCGACGAACTGGAACGGACTACGGACTACGACTTATGGAACATGGAACACAAGAAGTATAAATGGGAAGGAAGAGGAGCTGGTGGAAGAGATGAGGAAAGCAAAACTAGAAATCCTGGCTATAACGGAAACAAAGAAAAAAGGACAAGGAGTCATGGATCTCAATGGCAACACGCTGCTCTACAGTGGTGTACCCATATCCGAAAGAGCTAAAGGGGGTGTGGGTTGCATTGTGGCCCAAAATCAAAAGATAGTATCAAGGGGTGGAACTTTCTCTCAGAGCGCATTATGGTTGTGAAACTAAAAGAAGGAGAAACCATAGTCAACCTGGTCATAGTGTATGGGCCAAATGAGGATGAGAGAGCAGAGGTCAAGGAGGAATTCTTTGAGCTGCTTCAAAGGACAGTGGATGACTGCCTAGATGAAGTTATCATGCTCGGAGATTTTAATGCCAGAGTTGGAAATGACCATGCTAGATGGGGTGGAGTTATCGGAAGATATGGAGAAGATACTCTCAATGACAATGGAAAGCGACTCCTTAGATTCTGCAGTGAGCAGAATCTGATCATTACAAACACAAAGTTCCCCCATAAGCGCATACATGCATACACTAGATGTGAACCAAAAAAGAATGAGAAGTCAGTGATCGACTATGCCATTGTTCGGAGAAGCTCATTCAAATATGTCCGAGATGCAAGAGTCTGGAGGGGGCCAGAGATTGGAAGTGATCACTACCTGCTAACAATCAAACGAACAACTGAAAGAGTTGCTCAGCCTAGGAACTGCTCAACATCACGCAAGAAACCAAGTAAACGAGCAGGAGAAATGAGCATTAGGACCTACAAGCTGAGAGAGCCAGAAATTAAGACCAGATATCAGGGGCTTATTGCTGCAGCGATGAGCAACACAGAAGAACAACCAGATGACTTGGAAACCCTCTGGATTAAATTCAAGGATATCATAAAGACAGCTGCTGCAGAAGCATGTGGTGAAGTCCGACTTGGGAACCAGAGAAAGAGGACACCTTGGTGGACAGAGGAAGTCAAAGAGAAAATAAGAGAGAAGAAAATGGCATGGAAACAATACTTAGGAGCTAAAAACACAACAGGACAAATGGAAAAATATAGAGAATATGTGACACTCAGAACAGAAGTAAAGAACAAAGTGCTAGCAGCAAAACAGAAGTCCTGGGAAGAATTTGGAGAAAAGCTAGAAAAAAATACACAAGAAAACCAGAAATTGTTCTATAAGACCCTAAAGAACATGAGGAAGGAAAAACAATGCCCTCTCAAATTTATAAAGGACAAGCAAGGCAAATTGCTTACTGCCCCGAAGGAAGTAATGGAAAGAAGGAAAGAATATTTCTCAGAACTCCTTGATGGTGAGCAAGGTCAAACATCAGAAATGATAACCACTAGCACAGAAGAGGAAACCAATGGTGATGAAGATGACATAAAGATGGAAGAACTGAAGGCAGCACTGGAGAAAATCAAGATGGGCAAAGCAGCAGGGCATGGTGGTATAACACCAGAAATGGTTAAGTACATGGGAGCATCAGGCGACCTGTTACTCTTAAGGGTCCTACAGGCAGCATGGTGCAACAAGACCATACCAAAGGATTGGGAGATGGCCATCATAACACCAATTTTCAAAAAGGGTGACAATCGACAGTGTGGAAACCATAGAGGCTTATCCCTTCTCAGTGTCCCTGGAAAAATCTACTCTAGAATCCTAGAGCAGAGACTCCGACGTCTAGCTGAGCCACAATTGGATGAGGTCCAGTGCGGATTCCGAGCAAACCGAAGTACTCAAGACCTAATCTTCACACTCAGACAGCTGAGTGAAAAGGCCCTTGAGTATAAGAGTGAGATCCATCTTTGTTTCATAGATCTGGAAAAGGCGTTTGACAGGGTCCCTTGGAGCAAATTTTGGGACTGTTTGGCAAGGAAGAATATTCCAGCACCTCTGATTCATGCTATACGGAGCTTCTACAAGTCTTGCAGAAATTATGCGAGAACAGCAAACCATAAGTCAGAAGAGTTCAGGACCACCACTGGTGTAAGACAAGGTGATATCCTATCACCTTACCTCTTCATACTCCTTATGGACGATGTCATCAAGGCATGTAAGGAGAGAACAAGAAAGTATTCAGTGGGGTACTGGAAGATGAGACAGGTCTATATTTCAGAGCTGGCATTTGCTGATGATGTTGCCCTGATTGCTAAATCAGAGGCACATCTCCAATCCAACCTGCAAGTCTGGAAGGAAGAGCTGGAGAAGAGAGGGATGGTCATAAGCAGCTCTAAAACAAAATCCATGGTGATATCACGAGAAGAAAGAAGACATCACATTAAGCTGGGAGAACAGGTCCTGGAGCAGGTCGACCACTTTAAATACCTCGGAGCTATTATAGACCGAAAGGGAGGCATCAAAGAAGAGTTGGCCACTCGAAAAGCAGCAGCTGGGAGACTTTTTCAGGCCATAAATCGAGGATTCCTCAGCAAGAGAGAGGTTGGTAAGAAAACAAAGATGGCTGTATACCGCTCCACCTATGTCCCAGTCTTGACATATGGATGCGAGTCATGGGCAATGACTACAACCCATAAAAGCCAGATCCAAACCTCAGAAATGAGGTATCTGAGGAAGGTGGTTGAAGTAACAAGAAGAGACATGGTACGCAACCAGACGATACGCCAAGGCCTAAAATGCCACCCCCTACAGACCCAAGTAGAACAGTCCCAACTAAGATGGTTTGGCCATGTCTGCAGAATGGGAGAAGATCGGCTACCACGACAAGCATGGGAAACAAAGAGCCAAGGATCCAGACCCCGAGGACGACCCAGAGTCCGCTGGGAAGACAACATTAGACAATCTTTGAAGGACCGAGGACTAGAATGGAACCAGGCCAGGAGGAAGACAGCCGATAGGATAGTCTGGCGCTCTCTCTTCCAAACCTCTACACCTCACGGTAGAAGGGGAACGACTAAGTAAGTATATATATATATATATATATATATATATATAACCCAAATAGAACAGTCCCAACTAAGATGGTTTGGCCATGTCTGCAGAATGGGAGAAGATCGGCTACCACGACAAGCATGGGAAACAAAGAGCCAGGGATCCAGACCTCCAGGACGACCCAGAGTTCGCTGGGAGGACAACATTAGACAATCTTTGAAGGACCGAGGACTAGAATGGAACCAGGCCAGGAAGAAGACAGCTGATAGAATGGTCTGGCGCTCTCTCTTCCAAACCTCTACACCTCACGGTAGAAGGGGAACGACTAAGTAAGTAAGTAAGTATATATATATATATATATATATATATATATATATATATATATATATATATATGTATATATATGTATATATATATATATATATGTATATATATATATATATATATATATATATATATATATATAGCAGTTTTAAAGGGAGAATTGATTTCTTGATGCAGGAAAATTTCATTTCCCCATATGAATCATATTATAGCACCAGTGTGGTTTAGCTGAGGAAACCCGCTGGTGAACATAGACTCCGCCTGGATAACAGGAAATTTAAGGATATAACAGAGTCACTAGTGGATCTAAGTAAAGGGTATTACCAGATTCCCGTCAAGCTTGAGATCAGACCATTGCTGGCCTTTAGCACTCTGGAGGGGCATGTGAATTCAATATTTTGCCTTTCGGATTGAAGAATGCTTACTTACTTACTTACTTACTTACTTAGTATTTCCCCTTCTACCGTGAGGTGTAGAGGTTTGGAAGAGAGAGCGCCAGACTATCCTATCGGCTGTCTTCCTCCTGGCCTGGTTCCATTCTAGTTCTCGGTCCTTCAAAGATTGTCTAATTTTGTCCTCCCAGCGGACTCTGGGTCGTCATGGAGGTCTTGATCCTTGGCTCTTTGTTTCCCATGCTTGTCGTGGTAGCCGATCTTCTCCCATTCTGCAGACATGGCCAAACCATCTTAGTTGGGACTGTTCTACTTGGGTCTGCAGGGGGTGGGATTTTAGGCCTTGGCGTTGTTGCAATATGCTTATTGTCACAATGTTATTTGCGCATAAATGGGCGCTGAACTTAACTGAGAGATATTGTAAGATTTTTAATAAGCACACTTTTGTGCACTATTATTGAACATAGAGGCCAAGGTCTTAATGTATTAATCACTCGATTTGTAGATTGGTATATGACGTTTGCTTTTTGGTGGGTCCTTAGTGATGACGTAGATTGGTAAATAACTTCAAATGGAGGACCAACGCCTTGTCAATGGTCAGACACATTATTGTACAGTCCTGTTTTATATTATAGCTTCGGAAGGAAGCCTATGCTAGGACTGGTATTAAGGAATGAAGTATAATATTCAACCTTACGTGGACGTGGAAGCCATACACCGTAAAAACCGGAGTTAAAACCTTCCATTGTCACCGCACTGACAGAAGTTATTCTGGACCACAGAAATCCAGCATTGAAATATTAGTTGACGTTAATCTGCATGTATTATGAACAAATTCGAGGACCTGATGACTGGACGTAGAACCTCATTTTACCATTTAATCATCATTGGAAAATAAACCTCTGTTTGATTAAAAAAAACACCTCAGCTTTTATGGTCCGTTAAAGTAGAGGTTGGCTGTTGCAGGTTGTTCTTCCTTTTTGAACCAGTGAGAAAAACAGGGACGATTAAGTGTTGCTACACACTCACGTTTTGGCATTCGCGTCTTATCACTGTACTTTCATTAGTGATATAAACAAAATTGGGAAGAACTTTACCGCTATTGGTGGACATTTTAATACGACTCTAACGGTTGTTGAAAGCAGACATCAAAGCGGTACGGGATCTTAACATGGTGGCTGGTGTAATGTATTTTCCTGTTCTAGAAGATTCAGATATTTGAGCTCAATTGATTGCCACGTATTTTGGAACACTGACACTTGTTGCATGCTCAAGAAATCGATCGTTATTTGAAAGTCGTAACCTAGACTTGGAAGGTCAACGTGCTTGTGATGTACAGACGCAAGTCAACAGAGAAGTATCATAGTTGTACCGGGGAATGATGCAACAGTTTTCGATTTCCATTTTCAAGTCCTGCTGTGTACCTGCGGAGGTTAAAGTGAATGACGTCATTCGGTAACATGTACTTTCAACCAGAGGAAATTACTGTGGCTGTTTGGATCCAGTTGTATGAAAACCATAACCCGTGTTGGATCGAATGCTTTACGAGGAGGATTGGGATTCCCGCAGATAATTAGACATTCTATTGTGGTGTCAGTATACTAATTATTATTAGTGAGCACCTTTCTTTTGTCACTTTTAACTCGTAAT
>JAMPIV010007983.1:0-221430 GCA_024509875.1 Oreohelix idahoensis
GTCTAGCTACCTTTGACAGAGACGGTCATTGTTGACACAAGGTTGTCTCGCACGATCGAGGGAAAGAAAGCCAGATGGTCAGTCTGGGAAATCCGTCTGGGAGATGCACGCAAACACAGGCGATAATATGTAATCGCTTCCGATGGCTCATCTCTGTAAACCCGTCTGGTGAGATTATGTTGGGAAAGGTATTAGCAAAGAAATAAGTTCACCGATGTGTTTGTGAGTTTGCACAAATACAATCGGGAGTATTACTGCCATATTTGAAAGAGGTCACGAATTTAAATTTTAAAATTGATATTTTAAAACACGCGGGGAATAGTAATGATTTAACACCCCGACCCATATAGTTCTAAAGAGACAGGATTGGTCTAAATTGAGAGCCTGAAATAAACGTTATCTCTCTGTTAAGGAAGATTTATAATGTAATTTTGCATGGTGACCACACTTAGTATCTTCTTCTTCTTTGATCCTTAGCCGCCGACCGTCAAAGCAGTCAGTGGCCATCACGCCTAGTGGCGTCTTGTAGGGCAACAACAAATTGATTCCACTTTGCTCGGTCGGTGGCCATCCTTCGTACAGTGCCCCAACTCTGGTTCATTCCCTGCATCTCAGCCTCCACAGTCCTCCGCCAGGTTGTTTTTGGTCGGCCTCTCTTTCGTTTTCCTTCAGGGGTCCAAAGCATAGCTGTTCTTGTGATGGCATTGGGGTCTCTTCTAAGGACATGACCAACCCAGCTCCAGCGTCTGCCAGCTATGATGGTGTGCATGTCCTCTTGCTTTCTACGAGTAAGCAGATCTTGGTTAGTGATGGTATTCGGCCAAAAGATTCGGTGAATTTTTCTTAGGCATGTTGTGTGAAAGGAGGACAATTTCGACATTTCCTTCTCTGTAACTCTCCAGCATTCCGCACCATAGAGAAGCACAGAAAGCACACAGCTCTGATATAATCATAATTTTGTGCTTGTGCTGTATTGGGAGGACTTCCAGATGTTGTTGTAGTGGTTTTGATGGTATTGTATGATGGTGATATTACTAAGTGTAATGTATGAGGTCAGCTGTGAAGGCTCCTGAGATAAAATGTAGTTGTGAATTTTCAGAAGGCCTTTCTTGCTACCACTACGACCTCACACCTATCTTTTTTCCTAATGAATGTGGCTACGTTATAATCTAGGGTACTGAATGTAATGTGTTGTATTGACATATACAAACACACACACACAGATATTAAATAATATATTATCAATAAAATTTAGAACACAATGAACTAAATCCAGCTGGTGAAATTTTAGAAAGTAAATCTTTTTTTTTTAAATTTATTTGTTCTGAACCAAGGTTTTATTTGGCCAGAACATATGAAAAGATTTTGGAATTTATGAGTGAATGGCATGAATAAATGACATGATAAATAAAATGTGTGTACGTATACAAATTTTAAGATTAGTTAGTATTTCTACAGTTTATAATTTTATTTTCCCTGGGAGAACGATGAATAGATGTGCTGTTGGGGTGGCTTCATCCCTCCCTGTCTAAGTTTACCAAACATTGTCCATTAATGATGGAAGTAAATGGGATGTTTTAGTAGGAATTCACTTTGGGTGTTATGTCTATGAAGTTGGTGTAAATCCAGCAGACCAGCCTGCTTACGTAACGTTGAAGGTGTAGCGCTGGTGCTGGAATCTGGTGGCCCCACCTCTCCGTGCTTGGGGGCAATATATCGGGTGGCCCCACCTCTCCGGGCTTGGGGGCAATACAAGGCTGTTCTGCCGAGATGCGACACTGCACGGGTCCTCACTGTCAATTATCTACCCAGCATTTGACACCACCTTTTGGTGTCAACATAAAAACTCACAGCTCAGATTATGAATAAAGAACACAGAAATGCTAGCAAAACTCAGCTGAGCTGCTGGCTATAGTATGGCGTCCCTGAACTTATTTCAATTTATTTCATTTGGAAATCACCACACTTGAAATTTACTGTGTCTATCACTGGACAACTATTGAGGAATGGCAAAAAAGCTCGTCTGAGCGCGGATAATATGATTGTCTGTGGCCAATCAATGGCTAGGTTTTTTTAAATTCAAATTTCCTACACTAAAGTCATTTCAGTCATGCTTCAGTCAAGTATGGATTTTTATCTGTTAGTCCGTCCGTCTCTACTTGCGTTTTCACAAAAACGTACTTGTTTTTTGAACCAACCTATCCTTCCCCTCCACAAATTTGCCTGAAAAGTTATTTTTAGCCACAGCTCCCACCAATGTCCCTTCTCTTTCATTCTAACTAGATTTGAACACTTGCGTCTCAAGGTCGCGATTTTTGTGCAAATAGTGACATGTTAGATTCAATGCAGTCTTTCGCTGATGTGAACAACACTGTCTTTTGTCATTATCTTCATTATTAGCTATCCGTCTGTATAAATAAAAGCATATTATTTCACTGCTCAGAATGGGCCATCCGGCCAGCTAATTTTTATATTCCTAACATTAATATTAAGAAAAAGTTACTTTTTAAATTTTGTAATATTTCAAGCATCTGCGTTTGCCGCTGAATTCAAATAAAAGGCTTGGTATCGCAAAAGCGTCCAATAAATGACTGTGGCGTATCATATCCAAGGTCCCTTCTGTCGAGTTCCTTACTTTATGTCAACTTGGGAAACGTGACGTTTTCTCTGTTCCCCCCCCCCCCCCCCCCCCCCCCCCCCCCCCCAATTGCGTCTCCTTAGCCTTGCTAGTCTCACGCAATTTTTTCAGTCATATTTTTTTTTTCCTTTTGATCCGCCGTTCTCATCCCGTTCAAATGGTAACCGTTTTGATTTCCCGTCTAGCAAGTCAATTTTTATGGAGTGTGATGACCCGCGGTCAGGGCGATCATGTACTATCAGCAGCTTACGCATTATGTTTTTATCCTTACATTTTATCCTTTGGAGATATTTTTACGTTGTATCACTTGTTAATTTTATGACAGTTGTTTAGGCTAAAGAAGGCTGTTCTTGCCTTATTCATTCTGATGTTGATGTCTTTGCCTGCCCCGCCGTCTGGTGTTACTATGCTTCCTAGGTATGTGAAGGTATCTGTCTGTACCAATTGCTGATTCCTTACTGATATGGGCTCAGGGTTGCTCACATTGAGCGTCATGACCTCAGACTTCTTTAAATTGATGTTCAAGCCCACCTGCTGGCTAAACTTGTTAAGTCTATCCGTTTTTTTCCTGGATGTGTTGATGTGAATGTGCTAGTAGTGCAATGTCATCTGCATATTCCAGATCTTCCAGTGTAGAAAATGTTGTCCATCTTATTCCTCTTGGACTGCCCTCTGTTGTCTGGTGCATCACCCAGTCTATGACTGTTAAAAATAGAGTGGTTGACAAGGGGCATCCCTGTCGTACTCCTGTCTTCACCTCAAAGGTTAGGTTGCTCTGCCCAACACTACACGTAAAGTTGGCATAGAGGCTTTTTATAATTGACACTATGCAGCTTGGAATTCCATAAGCCCTCAGTATTTTCCATAAACTGTCCCTATGTATGCTGTCAAAAGCCTTTTCAAAATCAACGAAATTAATGTAAAGCTGTCTTTGCCATTCTGAGCACTGCTCTATAATGTTCCTGAGAGTGAATATATGAGCAAGATCTCCCTTCTTGGGCAACTTGACAATTATTCCTTTGTTCCACTCTGATGGTGTTGTCCCCGTTTTCCAGACTTGTGCAAATAGTGGTTCTAATAGTTCTGCTGCTAGCTCAGGGTCTGTCTTAAATAGCTCTGCATTTAAGATATCATGGCCCGGAGCTTTGCCGTTCTTTAACCCTTTGATTGCTGTGATGATTTCTTCTTTTCGTGGAATGTCTGTATTCACATCTAGATCGTTTTCAGCTTCAGGAACATTCAGTTGTGTCTCTGGTGGTTCCTTGTTCAGAATTTCTCTGAAGTGCTCTGCCCATCTTGTTTCCTGTCCCTCTGCTGTCGTGATGAGATTACCTTGCTTATCTCTTACTAATGTAATATTGTTTGCACCTCGTTTTCCGCTGATGAATTTAGAATTCTTAGTGGCCAGTGTGGGGATTGGTAAAGAGTGTTCATGTTTGTAACAGATTCTTGAAACATAACTGACATCAATCTATCATGCTGATAACGCAACAGAATGTGGTGAGTGTCATCACGAACAGGCGATCAAAACTCTAGTTGAGATATTCGTAGGTGGATGGGTCCACATAGAACGACATGTTTAATAACATTTGGACGAATCACAGTTCATGGCATTTTTCATAGAGCAAATGAAGTACATGGCATAACAGTCTCGTCTCATCAATTCATTTCTGGCCGCTGTACTCGGAGTGCCTAGCAAAGGTAATCACCCAAGTATTGTGGACCAGATAAATGAAGATAAAAATTCTACGCAGAAATACTTCTCTGCAAGCTACTGAGCTTGTTCCATAATGACTGGAATCTTCTTTAACAAAGTGGCGGCCTTCGCAGATAATTACAGCCACATAAAAATACTTATTTCTCAACCATATCGGGAGCTAGAAAATGAACGTCTTCCTCTGACGAATACTATAGACGAAAGGCATCGAAGCAACCGATTGCATATATTAGTGCAGAACGGATTACGTCATAAACTCCAAGTGACGTATGAATAACTATTCATTCAATATAAGTCAAAAACCGTGCAAGTACATGTTGGACCACAGAATAGACACATTACCGCGTAGATTAATTGCTAATATACTAAGTGTGGTCACCATGCAAAATTACATTATAAATCTTCCTTAACACTTTCATTAGCAAGTTTGTCTAAAATACCAATATGGGACTGTAGTAGTCAAACTGTAGTAGTGGTTTTTGTTGTTGATGACTACTACCTTGTGCTGACACGCGAATGTTATTAGGTTATGTGGTGATCAGGCAAGAGGAACATGAACAGGGCACGTCAACTAATGCTAGTGCCAAATGAAGCACCCTGGAACTCTTGGGTTAGTTTACACGGTTTATTTGACAATAACGTTGGACGTACGATAAGACGAGCAGAGTATACATCCTCTGACATTGACGGTTTGCATATAATAAACATGGAGAAATGTCAACATATTATCACTGTTCAGATTGGATAATCTCATGATAGTCGTATTAATGAACATACGACAGGACATCGTAAGTAAAGCATCAATGTTCATATTTGAGGCATCATAATAAACAGTGTATATAAAATCCTGGAAGAAAGAATTGAGGCTCTTGAAATGTGGATATATAGAAGAATGGGGCGTATCTCATGGAAAGAGATGAAAACAAATAAGGAGGTCCTAGAAAATCTAGGTATGAAAAGAGAACTAATGAGGGAGGTCAAAGTTCGGCAGCTAAAATACTTTGGCCACATAAAAAGGCATAACACCTTTCAGAAGACCATAACAGAAGGGAGAGCTGAAGGCAAACGTGCAAGGGGAAGACAGCGCTATAAGTGGGAAGATAACATCAAAAGATGGACAGGAAAGAGTCTATCAGAGTGCACCACCAAGACAAGAGACAGAAGACGTTGGAGATCCATTACAGCCAACCTTCGTTGTGGAGATGGCAACTGATGATGATAAAATCATAAGTCCTGACATTGACTGACCTCTCATCATCTGCCGTAATCCATAGGACGGCGAAAATATACTTTATCTATGTATTCACGTTTGTAATACAATGCTTCCAAGTGGCACGTACTTGAAAATAATCGGCTGGATTCAATAACTTCACTTCATCTTCAATCCATTTCAGTACACCCTAATGAAGGGTGTACAATTCCCCATTGAATGTTCTGACTAGATTCAATATGTCGAAAACATAATATATATTTTTCATTTAGCTTAAATGACTTACTGTTCAATCCTCACGGCAATAGCTTCCACATGGAAGGCCGTATAATATAGGCATCAACAGTTGTTTACCCACAATATGGGGCTCGAACAAACAGACCAACGTCTGACTTCCATCACAGCCATTACATCTCTGTCTCTGAGGTCACTGCGTCATCTAGTGTTTAGCAACAAAACGCAAAAATACCCACGCACAAATATGTGCGCTTCCGTGCGCGATGAATTTAATTACAAATATATTCTTACCACATTTGTTTATGCGTACCCTCTTAACAGGCGTAAGACCCGTGTCTACTTTAATACTGTTACGGACCCAAAAAGGACGTAACAGGGACTTGGACTGAGAAATGGAAATATAATCTAGCGAAATCGGAGACACAAATCAGACTGCATTTAAAAAAAAAAACGTCAAGTAACAACTCCCCAGTAACCAGAGAGAAGGATCGGACAAAGAATTCCCAAAATTAAAAGTGACAGATCGAAGTATTTGTGTGTCTTTATAATTTAACAGAGAACCCGCAATTTTAAATACAAACACTAGAAACTTAAGGAATCAGAAAACACAAGTCATAAAATGGATTCTGAAACTACACCAGACTTTGTGTTCGAAGCATCAAATCAACGTTGCTGTGTCCGTTCTACTGTGCCAGGAGATTATATATCCCATTTGGGGTGAGTGTAAACATTTATTTTACCATGTGAATTTTGTCTTGTCTGTACTTGCTAAGGGGTTATACAGGGCAAAGGAGGCTGGCAACCTCAACATATGACAATGGTATGTTCATAAACCACTACAGCAAGCACTGATGTTTGCTTTATGCAAGTTCGCTCAGGAAAGCGAAAGCAGAAGCGATCCCATACTCCGAAGGGAGCAGTGAGATGATTACCTCACATGTTCCAAGGTGCATAGTATTATTTTGTGAGATATGTGTACTTTTATAATGTTAGTTCAAGCAAATCATTGCACTAGCGCTGTCCAGACACATTTTCCCCATTTAAGTGACCAGAAGAATAATTTGATTTCTAATCATATTCCCTGAGCTATGCTGTGTATACTCAGGGATAATAATTATTCAGATATTCTAACATTGGTGGGTGAGCAGCGAGACAATGCGCCTGTTAATCAGTAGCCCACAAATGTACTTAGCAGAGGCATTCATTCTTTTATTTTTCCTACGTTCGTGGTACGAAACTACATTACCGTTCGTGGTTCGAAGCTACAAGATGGTTTTTAGTACCAGACCAGTCTGAAGTAAGAATCTTCGCCACTATCTTGTGATTCAAAAAGCTGGTTTCGACACCAACTACCTACAGTGGACACGTTGTGAAGACACCCCCCTTGACATTAGTAGTGTAGTTCATCTAGACGCCTCTAGAGAAGAGTCCTTATCACAAAAAGCCTGACAACGACCAAGTGCAGTACTCAGCCAGTTAAGTTGTTTTTTTTTTTTTGTAACAGGCACAAACAACGGACAATAATAACCAACAGTCCTCAATTAAGTCTCGATGAAGACAATTTCTTAAACCCCCTAGAATCATCGTCATCCATATGTATTTTAACTTGTTAAAGACTAATCGATTATTAAATTTGTTGTATGTTATTTTACAAATTCATGGTCAATTCAGTTCTTTTAGATAAGAGAACGCAAATATGATTGAGAATCTTTAATACGAGAATATACATATATTTACAGCCACAGAGCAAAAAATACTTATAAAAGGAATGTCGCTGGATTACACCAGCTGTGGGCTCGAACAAGCCACACCATTGCTTAACACTTCACAAAAGGTGCAGGATCAGATATAAGTTAATAGTGCTCTGCCCTATGCAACTGTGACGGTATTGCCTCCCCTGCTTTGCAGTAGTGGTCCAACAGTGGCCAAAACTCAAGAGCATCTAATATGGGCTTCAAAGGTGTCTACCTTCTCACAAGATTACTCTTGGCAGAGATGTAGATAAAAGGGTAATGACACTTCTATCACAAAGGGAGTCTTCACAAGATATTCAGATAAGCGAAAACAATGCTGCTTTGGCTGAGCACGTTAATTCTAGAATCTGCCGACCACTTTTGTGAAGAATTAAGCAATGATTAATTTTAGCTCGTTCAAGCCCCCACCTCTGAGTTTCTCAGTGGAATTATAATTATACTGGTATAGCTCTGTTTAGTGCATGTGTAGTAAATTGACTGGAACAAGCATGCAACACATTTAAAAGGATTAAATCGAAGTTAAATTGGTAAAATTACAAATAACAAAATTTAATAATCACTTCAGGTTTTAACAAGTTTAAAGAATTGAATAATATTTTATGAAAAGGTTGTCATCACTGTTGTGATGGGATTTAACTGAATAAAGAAGGTCACTTTTGGCAGCGGATATTTTACACTTAGCTGCCAATGGTAGTTCCTCCTCCCTCTGGGTTGGTTGTTTGTACACTGTATCGCTGTTTACGCTCGTTTCTGGTCAATGTTAAAGGTGCCGCACGTTCCTAGAACGTCAAGGAGTAACGGCAAAGTTGGTCCTTCGTCTTAAAGCGCAAGCCACTGTTCCTTTATTGTTCCAGAGATAGTACCAGTCAGCTGGTACCACCACCAATAACTACGATAAAGAATAAAAACGAAACGCTCTTCTGGGTATTGCGTTTCCCGACACATACTCATATGTCACCTTTCTTCTATTCTACCATCCCATTTATCTCAGAATTTACCCTCGATGAGTTTTTCTAATTAGCGCGCATATTTTATTGCTGTTTGCTATTTTCTTTGATGATGTTCAACCAGCAGATCTATTAGTTACGTTGAGCTGTAATTTAAAGCCAGCGATTGAAAATCGTGGTAATAGATAAGACAGCGATCAAGGATGTATTACTTTTAGTACTAAGAGAAGATAATTTTGGAACCAAGGTGAGCAAATCGCTATTACCTCCCTTGTAATTCGTTCGCTAGAATGTTAATTAAATACGGCGAATTGCCAGATCAAAGGACACTGCTCGCTAGATGGCCATACGAGCAGAGACGTGTAAAATTTGCACTGATTAGCAAATTACGTTATGCCTGATTCTGGTTTTCGGCTCTAGCGTGAGGAACGGCTTTGATTTACACATAAGCCGAAATCTGAACGAAGATTCCCCGTAGGTGCTAACATCTGGCAGAGAGTCTGGTTTCGGTCTATAGTGTAATACTTTTTTTGATTTCAGAGATATATATACCAGAGCATTCTAACTCAAATTTATCCAGTACCGCCAGAATTGCAGAGAACATCTAGCTTTCGAATCTAAAGATCTCTTATAATAGAAGTATCACTTACTTTTTCGATTGGAGACCGTTTTACTTCTGGCTTGTGGTAATTATTATACTAGTAGTTTGAGTGATTTAACTAGTTAAATCGTCAATTATATTTCACTAAGATTTTGTGCAGAGTGATTTACTGGACAGGTCCGTCAATTATATTTCTCTAGTTTTACTGTGTTACAGTGGATAGCAGAACAAATAATAATTTCTAGCTAAACTCTTCCTGCTATAATATAAATTTTATTAACTGCTAGTAACCAGTCAGATAATATTTTAACCAACAAGTAAATGCACAGATTCATCATGAGTATTGACGAAATGTGTATTTATTTCTAATTCACGATGACTAATTTTTTTAAATGACTAGAATTTATTTCACGGGAGTTTTAAACGATAAGACTAGCTCTAAGCTTGTAGTTTATAATCTAAGTTAAATAACCGAAGTGGATAAATATATCATATTTTACGCGGGGGTAAGGATAGGATTGTGAATACTATATATTATGTTAAGTATTTTGTATGTTTTTCTCTTTACACAGTATTTGGGTCAAACCCTAAACCTTACCAGCGGCTTCCATATGAATCTGAGTATAACCTTACAAAAGAACATTCTTATATAAATATCGGGTTTTTTCAAGGTGACCTGTCTGGCCTCGTGGTTTACACCCAGAAAGAGATAGAGTACCAACCCAAAGAATATTAAGAATAAATTGTAACTGGACTTATAGAATATCCAGATTTTCTCTTCCCAAGTTCATATACATTCAGCCAGTTGAGGCGATAAATCAAATATTGACATTACCTGAATAACGACCACTGTGTTGTGAAGAAGATTTATCCTTAACCAGATTTATTTACCTGACACTCGTTTTAACGATTGAAGATTCCAAGCTACTGTACACTGTGAACATTATTTTACTACCTGGACAAAAATTGAAGTGACATAATCAGCATCCTACTATCAGTATCGAATCAAGCGTTTCCCATCATTTGAATTAATTATTAGTCTTTGGAGAAACTGGGGCTTGATTCGCCGATAACCAACCCTGGATGGCCTGTGTGTACCTTACGATTGTTCCAGATGTTGTGAAAGCACCTATTAGGTAAGAGTGAATGGTTGTGATCACAGGTCTGTCAGAGCGAGAGAAAGCAGGGATAAATAATTCTTTCATTGTATAACCCATGTACTAACTTTGTACATTTTTATGCAAGTTTTGCTAATGCTGTCCCTTTCAGAATAGATTAACGTATAGACTCTGTTCTTATTGTAGAAGGAAATCCTAAACCATAGTATAAACACCTTTGACTCTTTGGGGGTTAATAACTTCTCTTCTAACGGGATCTTGTCTCAACAGATGGAGGGAGGATTACACCTATGAGTCTAACTCTTTAATTAATTCATTAACCTATGTTTATTTGTATTTGATTTGATATTCAAGATATGGATGTTGTGTAGTTCTTTTTATGATAAATAAAAGTTACATAAACTTTAGTTACGTGTGTTGGTCAGCTCGTTCCAAAAAAAAAGATTCCTATTCCATAGATATAGTTTTCACGTCTGTGCGTCTAACTGTTGTCACTTATGTGTGTGTATATGTGAGTTGTGATATATATATATATATATATATATATATATATATATATATATATATATATATATATATATATATATATATATATATATATATATATATATATATATATATATATAGTGAGGTAGACTGTCTGACTACCAAAGTCTTGTTGTAGAGATAGGCTGAATGAGAGAAGTTTCTCGATTTCAGGGACAGACTTTACCTATTTTCCACCATCTCACTCGTGAAAATCTATTTCTTTGCCTTATCTCCCACTGAGCTATCACCCGTTCTAGTCTTATTCGGAAGGGACCAATCTATATCTTAATTCCCCTATCAAAAAAATCTACGACATTTACACTTACTGAAAATGTAGATATTATACTTAGAATGTACATCATTTCTTTCATCTTTCCCTTCCTGCTCCATATGAAGCCTGGGACTATTTATGAGTTTAGTTCTCTTTAAGAAACTAGCAATAAAGCAATCACCAATCCGTTGCAGTGGTGGTTCATGAAATCATCATTCTATGTGCTGAGGTTGCCTCAAATGACTTGGACATTCCTAGCAATTTTCACATTAAAATTCACGTGGTAATATATACATACATGTTAGTTCACATGTTAGTAATGAAATACAGAAAGCAGAATCACAACTTACGCCAATCTTGGCTCACATACGTTTTTGCTCAGATGAATATGTTAAGGCACTGGGGAAGGCCTCTTACACGTATACTTGGGGCCGCTAATTTAGCACTAAAACTCCCTCTTTGACTTTGTGTGTTCAGTTTTCTCAGAGTCCGGTTTCTTATAAAATTGGATTTCCTGGGCTGTACAAGGTGTTCCAAGAAAAGTCCGGTCTGATAAATGGGAATCCTGAATTTTCTTCTGGAAAGTCTGATTGTTCTTGGCAAGCGATTCCTCAGAGTAAATTTTCACAGTGAAGGAACACTGAACAAAAGCCAGGTTATATTCACAGTTCTACCCCGCTCTGTTTGTTATGGAGCTCAAATGATCTGCCAATCTGATATGAATATTTTGCATGACTCATCTAGTGCAAAATTTCAAACATTACTTTTCTGAAAATGGGCTGTAAACATCCGATTGCCCTGTGTACCAACTCACAAACATGTCGTTTAACTCATACGACAATGTGTGTCAGATGTAACACTTATTACTTTCTTACAAAGTAATGTCGTGGACAGGAAATGATTATATCATACGTGTCCGTCCCAAATGTGAAAGCACAGACAGGTAATCTTGTTATCTGTTGTTTCAGCAAACGAAAACCGACTACGGGCGAGTAATTTTATCACCCGGCCCAGTTCGAGCAAACAGAATCATGCGACAATTTTTAGTTTGTCTACTAGACCCGGTAATTCTGAACAAACATATGATCAAAAATATTTCTATATACTGTTCAAAAAAAGAAACGCAACTTGTTTGGTGTTACTTTTATAAAAGATATTCGCTGATTGGACATCAGTCAACCTATCGACTGTGTCCACCTGGTCATTAACTTCTCGTGGTTACCTGAATTGTACTCACCTCATGATTCGTGAGGTCATGAAAGAGGTCAAGGTCAAAACAACATTTTTGACAATAACTCGTGACAGGTTCATGAGAATCCCATGAAACTTACTGAACACAAAACTCTCTGACCATATTATTGAATGCCTATAAAAGAATAAATTCAGTTGAAAATTTAATGCGCAAGTATGGCTCATCTCACTACAGAACAACGACTCATCATCACTGGACGTTTACAGACTGGACAGTCACAAAGTGTAGTGGCCAGACAATTTAATGTGGTTAGAAGCACCATTAGTCGCCTTTGAGGGCGATTTCAAGAAACTGGCTCAGTGGCAGACCGGCCGCGCAGTGGAAGACCCAGAGTCACAACTCCTGCCGAAGACCGCTCCATACGGCTGCGTCACCTCAGGAATCGACTTGCATCTGCGTCCTCCACAGTCCAGTCAATGTCAGCAGCTCGTCGAATTTCAGATCGAACGGTCAGGAACCGGCTGCACGACTCTGGTCTTTGGGCTAGAAGACCCTACAGAGGCCCTGTTCTTATGGACCGGCATCGCCAGAACCGACTGCAGTGGGCGAACCAGCATCGTCAATGGACCGTTGGGAATGACTAGAGACGGGTTTGGTTTAGTGATGAATCATTTTTTGTGCTCCAGCGACACGATAGACGGAGAAGAGTTTATAGCAGAGTCCATGAGCGCTACGCCCAGAACAGCGTTGATGAGGCTCCTCCACATGGTGGTGGAGGTGTACTGATGTGGGGGGCGATCAACTTCATGGGAAGAAGTGACCTGGTGCAAATTGAAGGACGCCTGAATGCCCAACGATACGTCGCTGAAATTCTTCGTCCTCACGTCCTTCCACTTCTGGCTGCACGAGGGTCGATTTTTCAGCAGGATAACGCTCGACCTCATGTGGCACAACTCACCATCCAGTTCCTCGCTGACAACAACGTCCAGACCATTCCGTGGCCAGCCATGTCATCAGACATGAACCCCATAGAACACTTATGGGATAAACTCGACAGACGACTCCGCCAGCGAGACGTGGCTCCAGCCAATCTCCGACAGTTATCTCTTACACTGCGGGAAGAGTGGGCAGCCATCCCACAACAACAGATCCAACGGCTAATCGGATCCATGTCAAGGAGATGTCGTTCTCTGATAGAGGCCAGAGGAGGCCATACACCTTACTGAAACGGAGGCCTCAGTCGCAAAGAATAAAAAACCAAACCAAATTTAATAAACATCATTTCATTGTTAAAGTCGGAAAGTTTCTTCTTGCCAAGATTGAAACATTAATTCCGTAAAATAAAATTTTGGTACAAGTTTGAAATTTGGTGTCCATTACCACTGCAATAATGTTGCGTTTCATTTTTTGAACAGTATATATAGCTCTATTTCGTTGCAGTCGTTTAATTGTTCGATTTTATCGGGTGTGTCGTGAGGTGATTGAGGGCAGTTTAATTGCGAGTGAGATGTTTGACAGTAGGCAGAAATAGTTTAACAAATGTGAATGTAGAATGTTGTAAGTCAGTCTCCTGAATCTACATTCACATTTGTGAGATATACATATATATATATATATATATATCTTTCTATCTCACAAATGTATATATATATATATATATATATATATATATATAGGCCGAAACGATCATGTATTGATCAAATATTCACACTAAGAACAATTATAGAAGAATCAGTGGAAAGGCAATCGCCACTTATTATCACCTTCGTCGATTTTCAAAAAGCCTTTGATAGTCTACACCGCCCATCATTGTGGAAGATACTTACAATCTATGGTTTTCCAACAAAATATGTGAATATAATCAAAGCGCTATATGACAATGCAAGATGTTGTGTTAGAACAAATAAAGGGAATACAGAATGGTTTACAGTAGAAACAGGGGTGAAACAAGGCTGTATTATGTCACCACTACTTTTTGGAATAGCTATTGATTGGGTTATGAGAAACTATACCCACAATGAACAATTAGGTATAAAATGGACAAATGGAAAATTCCTGGGGGACCTGGATTTCGCAGATGATGTAGCATTCTTAAGTTCAACACCAAGACAATCCCAAGAAGCAATAAATAATTTGTGTCATCTCTCGGTGAAAATTGGTCTCCAAATAAATGCCTCTAAAACTAAAGCTATGAACTTTTCTAACGAGACCTTTGATATCATCTTGAACGGGGAAAAACTACAGAAAGTTGAAAGTTTCAATTATTTAGGCAGTAAAATGACTCAGGATGGTGACACAACAAGAGAAATCCATACTAGAATTGCTTTGGCAGCTAGCGCCTTCAATAGATTATCTAACATTTGGAAATTACGATCATTGAATATACATACCAAGCTTCGTCTGTTTAATTCAAATGTTATCTCAGTGTTAACATACGGTTGTGAGAGTTGGAAAATAACAAAATCATTGGAGAACAAGCTGAATACATTCGAGAACAAATGTCTTAGAAAACTCATGAACATCAGTTGGAAAGAATTCAAGACTAATCGACAAAAAAGAGAAGACTCTAGGCAGAAATATGTCTCCGACTATATAAGGAAAAGACGATGGTCATATATCGGTCATGTCCTACGAATGCAAAACAACAGAATACCACTACAGGCGCTCACTTGGGTTCCTGAGGGTAAGAGGAAAAAAGGAAGACCAAAAGAAACACTCAGAAAAACAATAATAAGAGAAGGAAGAACGTTGGGCCTAAATAATGTGCAAGAGCTAAGAGGAGTGGCGTCACAACGAACAACCTGGAGAGCACTGGTTTCTGCCTTATGCGCCGTGTTTGGTGCTTAAAGAATTTATTATTATTATTATTATTATTATTATTATTATATATATATATATATATATATATATATATAAATATATATATATATATATATATATATATATATATATATATAATATATATATATATATATATATATATATATATATATATATATATATATATATATATATATATATATATATATATATATATATATATATATATATATATATATATATATATATATATATATGTTATGGGAAGGAGAAATTGCCCGAATTCGTTCGTTGTCTAGGGTCTATTTGTATTATTGTAGAAGTGAGAATTCATTCATCTTGCTTTGGTTTATATTGTTGAATATTCTGGCAACCACCCGTCTTGTATACACCTTTCTATATCAACATCTCAAGTACTACATAAAGTTAATAACGGTGTAAATTAACCTTGAGAGATTGAATAAACTACTGGGCTTGGACGATTTGGCAACAGTTTAATAACGAGTAAGTACACACTAACAAGGTCACAATTACGAACATGGCATGTATGCTCCCTCTCTGTGTTACAGTCTTGCTTAAATCTGATTCGACTTTCTAAACATGTCACCCGACTTCTCCCTTCCACATATCTTGATAATCTTATTTATTAATCACTATTTCCAGCGGGGTATTTGGCGTCCCATTCAATAAAAATTCATTATAATTTTTCCATCAACATTGGGGGAATTTAAGCGTCCCAGTATCTCAATTATCCACAAATCAAATCCACATCAATCCATAAGCTTCGGGATATGTCGCTTCCCGGTATGACAATTCTACTAATTTTATTCTTATATCTTCGGGGAATGATACCTCCCGGAATAACAACTGTTCAATTATATTTGTTCATATAATTTTAATTTAACATCCTTCTTTGTCTTGGGAGTTATAGTCCCGTATCGACTTTACTTATAATCCTGGCATTTTCTCATGCCTTTCATTTAAGCGTATAGCTTACCCTTTTATCCTCAGAAATATTTATTGAATACACAAATATATTGGCTGATACACAAGCCATTTTAGACACACATCTTGACGCTATGACGTCACATATCAATCTGTCTACATCATACCTCGATACTCATCTCACAGCGACCGCTTTCATGTATTTCTTGCGTTCAGTTGAGGTACGACATGGTGCGACAAAACCTGGAACTAATAATAAGTTGCCCTGATAAAAATCGCACCATGAAGCAGCCTCAACATTACCCCTCACGCTCCGGAGCGTTTACTTCAGGAAACGCGCAAGATCCTGCAGGGTATAACCTTAAGCAATCTTACGTACGGATACACCTTACAGACAAGCACTCTAATGAGAAGTATCAGGAATTTGACATATATACATAAAACTATGAAGAGCAATTATTAAATAAACAAAATTGCAATAAAATTTGAGTCTATATATCCGGAAGAAATAGCAAGTCCAGAAGACACAATATGATGTCCAAACAAACTGGAACCATAAACCTGGATGCAAAGTTCCATGTGAAATATATCAGTCCTGGTGAGTTGCAAATCGCAACAACAAGTCAGCTAACCAATTGGCCTCACCGCGTATATGCTTGTATTCAAAAGAAAACTGTTGCAGTAGCAGAAACCATCTGTAGATTCTTGAGTTCTTAAACGCTTTCTGTTTCATTGACGTCAAAGGATGATGATCTACTTCAACGTAAAGTTTTCGTCCGAGCAAGTAGCGAGAAAGTTTTGATATAGTCCAGACAAGAGCAAGGAGCTCTCTTTCTCACGCCGAATATTTCTTTTCTGCTGCAGACCACTTCCGGCTCACAAAGAAGCAAGGATGGAGTACATCGTTGACAAGTTGCATCAAACTGCCACCGATTCCCATCTGAGAAGCGTCTGTGCGAATATAGAAGGGTTCATGGATATCTGGCAGAATCAAAATAGGATGATTCGCGAATAGTATTTTAATCTTATCCAATGCTAATTGACAAGTCTTTGACCACAATAATTTAAGATTAGCACTTTTGCGGGTCAAATCTGAAAGAGGACCAGAGATAGATTAAAAGTCTGGAATAAATTTATGATAATAGTTAATGAGCCCTAACAGACTACGGACCTCTTTCTTATTTTTCGGTATCTGAATGTTCAGGATTTTATTCACCAGACTATCCGAAGGATAAAGCCGATGATTACCGATTTTATGACCCAGGAAAGATATTTCCTGAAAACCTATCTGTACTTTCGAAGGTCTAACTATCAAATGATGCTTCCTTGGCTGTTCCAGCAAATAAATGAAACCTACAATATGTTCTTCCCATGTGTTATGGAATAAACAAATGTCATCTATATATGTGATGATATCGGGTCTATCGCCAACCAAACAGCGCATCATGCGAACAAATGTCGCAGGTGCATTCACCAACCCGAAACACATATAATTCCATTCAAATAAACCTCTAGGTTTGGAAAATGCTGTTAAATGTCTAGAATTTTCAGACAACGGAATTTGCCAGTATCCTTTTGCCAACTCTAGTTTAGTAAAGAATGTAGCGTTAGCCAGCTGTGGAAGAAGATCTTCCAAAATTGGAATTGGCTCAGCATCTGTGACTGTAACTTGATTTAGTTTTCGAAAATCGATACAGATGCGTAAAGATCCATCTGGTTTCTTCACCAATACCATTGGAGAAGAATACGAAGATGAAGAGTGTGAAATAATACCCATTTTAAGCATATCTGAGATTTCCTTATACACCTTATCTCTGTAGTGAATCGGAATAGGATATGGTCTGATTTTAATCGGCGTAGAATCAGTGATCACAATCTCGTGAGATATTAAGTCAGTATGACCTGGATGATCTGAAAATACGTCAGAGAAAGAACGTAAAACATCACGGATCTGAATTTGTTCAGAATGCGAAAGTGATGAAGAAATAGAAACATCCTGCCACGTTTCATGCGCAGAAATAGAAGGTAAAGTAAATTCCAACGGAATATCAGATGTAGCATCCTCAGACTGAACAACCGCGCATGAGGATCGATGAACCTCATCCAAGACATCTACCACTTCAGATGGTCTTGGTGTGTATAATTTCAACATATTTAGATGATACGTTTTAATTTTCCCTTTAATATTAATTGAGTAATCAACATCTGTGATCTTTTTCACTACTTTGTATGGCCCCTGCCATGAAATTAACAACTTATTTTCCTTAATAGGTAAGAGCAGTAAGACTTCATCCCCTGGGATAAAAGATCTTAGGGTACGAGATTGGTTATGTAGCAACCTCGATCTTTGAGTTGACGTTTGAATACTCTGTGATGCGATCTGACATGCATCCACTAACCTTTGTCGTAAATCAACAACGAACTCGTAACTACTGCGAGTTGCGTCATCCTGAGAAGTACCAAGGATTAAATCCTTCAGTAGATATAACGGGCCTCTCGGATTCGCGCCATACACGAGTTCAAAGGGAGAGAACCCAGTACTCTCCTGAGGGATCTCTCTGTATGCAAAGAGAACCGATGGGAGAATCTTATCCCAATCCCGCGGGTGTGCATCAGTAACCTTCCCCAGCATTAACTTAAGAGAGCCGTTAAATCTTTCACAAACCCCATTTGCACTTGGTCTATAAGGACTTGTGAATGAATGTTTTATGCAATATAAGCTTTCTATCGCGCTCATAAGTTCTGACTTAAACTGTGTCCCTCTATCTGACAGTATTTCCTCAGGAAAACCTATCCTTGTAAAAATCAAGTTCAAAGCTTCCGCAACTGATATGGTATTAATGTTTTTAACGGTATGGCCTCAGGCCATCTAGTGCACAAATCGATGCACGTTAAAATATATTGAAAACCTCGATCCGACATTACAGACAATGGACCGATGATGTCTATAGCTAGTTTCTTAAATGCGAGCACAGGCACATCTGTGACTTGCAAGGGTGCAGTCTGGTTCTTACCCCTGCGTGCGACTTTTTGACACGTATGACAAGATCTACAATATCTTTTTACATCTGTGTTGATACCAGGCCAATAAAAAGTTGTAGTAATTCGAAACAAAGTCCGATTACGACCTAAGTGTCCTGCCATAGGAACATCATGACCTGTATTTAAAACTAAAGGTCTAAAACTTGTTGGTACCACAATCTGTGTCTTTACCTGATCAACTCCTTTCCTAAAACATCTGATCAAAACCTTGTTGCGAAACTCAAACCAATATGATGAGCTTTTAGTAATCTTAATTTGTTTTGTTTCAGCCAAAGTGAACAATTTCTTTAAAGATTCATCCTCATTTTGTTTTTGTGTAAAGATAGTCGGAGAAATGTTTTGAGCATTTCTCAGTGGCGTCTCCTCCATGACAGATGGAGATGCATCGGTCAAAGTGCTTGCTTCATGCTGAGCTCTTGTAGTGACCGCATTCGCCATCAATGGGTGCTTGCTTAACCACTCTGCAATTTTCTCAGGTGAACAGTCTTTTACACCTGGAATGTTACCTAGTATCACGTCACTTAAAGGGTTCTCCAAGCCACACACGAGTACAGTTCCTGAATAAAAAGGTGTGTCGATCTCCGCCTTTGCCATGGGAAACCATTCAATGTTACCCCCAAAAGTAACGCATTTCAGTGACTTTCCTGTAAATGATGATTTATCCAGCAACGATTTCCGTATCCCGACAATCGTACATCCCGTGTCACGAAGAATGGTGGCTGGTCTGTCACCTATAAAACCTTTGTGTAATGTAAGGAGACCAATAAAATCGCAGACAGACATCGCTGGTAAAATATGGCCACACAAAAGTCTAGTTTTAGCACCTGGCTCATAAAGTGTATTACACTCAGTGCAATTGTTATCTTTGCTTGAGCGTACAATGCATGCATTAGCCTGTTCAACATGGCTATCGTGACCACAAAGTGGGGTACAGACGTTAGCCTGGTCTGCTTTCCCTTTTGCCAGTTTACAATCATTTTTGTGATCAGGTTTGTGATTGCATTGTTTGCCGTGCTTATTAGTTGCATCACCTAAATGACACCTACCATTTCCATTGGATCGTTCACTTGAAGTTCTTCTATCAAATCTGTGATGTATATCATCACTGCTATTACCGTAGTGTTGTCCACGACCTCGGTTAGAGTAATTAGAATATCTATACCCACCGAAGTGAGATGGTGACTGACGACGAGGAAAATTGTACCGTCCTCGAAAGGAAGATCGATAATCACTCCTATATCTGCCCTCTGTACTCCTTGGGCGAGAACGGTGGTCACCTACTCCTCCGTCGTGGTACGAAACACATACAGGTAATGCATTATCAAAGGAAACCTTACGCATTTCCTTGTTTGGATGTGCAGACATGTAGTTTCTCCCCAATTCTTGACATTCATTGATAGATTTTGGCTTTCTCTCCTGCAAAAAACTAACAAAATCTGCGCCACAGGTAGATAAAACTTTATCCCTGAGCATTAGGTCAAATAATTCATCAAATGTTTTATTGATACCCGATAAATCTATCCAGCGACCCAAGTACAATTTAATAGAAGAGATGAACTCTCCAAAATCTGCATTCTTGGACGGAACTGCAGAGTGAAATCTGGATCGAAAACCCTCCTCAGTGAGCTGAAATTTTGTCATCAATGTATTGGCAACAATATCAAAATCAGATCTACTTGTTTCATCAATTGACATGAAACAACGCATTGCTTCCCCTGTGAGGTAGTCTGAAAAGATAATCGGCCACCTATCTTTTGGAAACTTCAAATCCATAGCCCTCATTTTAAATCTCATAATAAACGAGTCCATGCAGTCCCGTTTATCATCAAAATTTGGTAATTTCAATTTTTGGATAATTAAAATTATTACCCTGAGAACCTTGTGGATTAGCACCAGTATGTTGGGCATTAATCTTTGCAATCTCAATCTCTTTTTCTTTATCAGCCTGTAATTTCAATGACTGAAGTTCTATAGCATTTCTGTGTGCTTGATCCAATGAAGAAGTTCCAACTTACGTATTTCCATTTTCTCACGTTCTAGTTCTCTAGATGCTTCTTGTTGAACTAATTTCTTCTCTTCAAGTTCCATTTCCTGTTTCTTTGCGGCTTCTTGTTGAGCCAATTTCTTCTCTTCCAGTTCCTTTACTTGATCAAGCTCCTGCTTCTTTAAATCTCGTTGCTCCTTATGTTCCATACGTTCCAAATAGTCATGATAGTTTTTGTCAGCATATGATTCCAACTCAACTCCAGATTTGTCTAAACGCAAACCCATCTCAATAAATTCTGATAATGATGACATCTTGTGTTCTAATTCGTATCACCAAGTGTCAAAACTCCTTTTAATCTCAATTAATTAATTACAATAAATTATGGTGTTGACTGAATTTATACCTTATGAAGGAATGAACGTACCAAGAATGAGAGACGAGCACAGTGAAAAAGAATGACACAAGTCAATGATGATAATAATAAAGTGACATGTCGAATTACAGCACATTACTCGACAAATATAACGGGAATAAAAGAAACAAATACATGTTGGAAAGCAACAACAACTTAGAATAATTACTTGTAAAATAAACAAGACAGAGAAGCACGAACAAAAACAGCAAATCGTCAAATTTCACATTAAGACAAGAGTGATAGAGAAACAGCTGTGCAGACAATGACCCAATATGTAAATTAGTGCATGAAAATATAGGTCTATGACGTAGACTTGACGAAACAATCTATACAAATACTGATGTCTGTTATGCAGTCAAAGTATAAAATTCCACTGCTATTTTCTTTGACTGAACAACCAACAATAACCTAATAGGACATCGTCATTTGCAAAATTTCCGAAGAAAATTTACAAATAGCGAGCATTTACTTTATACAAATAAACATGCAGATGAAATAACAAGTAGGACTAGATGTTGACTGGCAAAAGTCTCTGAAATGGTCAAAAACTGTCACGCATTAGACAATTTATAACTCTACTTATCTTTCTTATATCTCAGAACCTCTCCAGATAAGGAATCAGTGTGTTTGTGCCACACCTCGACTTCAGGAATTCATGAATGGACGAAAACCCTCCTGACTCCCATTTCAGCAAATGGTCGTTTGCAAGTTTTCCGGCTTTGACGACGTCATCGAGTAAAATTTGCCAGATTGTCCTTTATCGTTCAACATCGAAAATTGCGTGCTTTGCCAGTATTAAAATCTTGAATGTAGAGTTGTAAAGTTCGAACCGAATCAATTTGATGTTGCAGTGTTGAATCTTGACAGTCCTCAAGGTCAGGTCAACGATCTTTGATGCATCCTCAAGGAGTCACCGTTACATGGCATCTTCCATCGTGAAATTACAGTGAATGTACAGTCTTTTCTTTTGACGAATTATGATCGTACAGCTCTTAAAATGTCCAAAGTCCTGCGTACAAGTTCCGTGCAATAGTCCAGCTTCAGTTGATTTCAGATTCGTAATATGAAGAAAAATTCGTTTCTTGCTGTCCCAAGTAGACCTACCTGCCAGTTATCGTACAGGCTTCCAGCTATTTGACAGGACGTAAGTTATTTCAGTTATCGGACAACAGCCCCCAGTGATTTCTCCTCTGTTAAGAGATGGAGAAATTGTCCGAATTCGTTCGTTGTCTAGGGTCTATTTGTGTTATTGTAGAAGTGAGAATTCATTCATCTTGCTTTGGTTTATATTGTTGAATATTCTGGCAACCACCCGTCTTGTATACACCTTTCTATATCAACATCTCAAGTACTACATAAAGTTAATAATGGTGTAAATTAATGATGTTGCTTGCCCTGATTGCTAAATCAGAGGCACATCTCCAATCCAACCTGCAAGTCTGGAAGGAAGAGCTGGAGAAGAGAGGGATGGTCATAAGCAGCTCTAAAACAAAATCCATGGTGATATCACGAGAAGAAAGAAAACATCAGATTAAGTTGGGAGAACAGGTCCTGGAGCAGGTCGACCACTTTAAATCTCTCGGAGCTATTATAGACCGAAAGGGAGGCATCAAAGAAGAGTTGGCCACTCGAAAAGCAGCGGCTGGGAGACTTTTTCAGGCCATAAATCGTGGATTCCTCAGCAAGAAAGAGGTTGGTAAGAAAACAAAGATGGCTGTATACCGCTCCACCTATGTCCCAGTCTTGACATATGGATGCGAGTCATGGGCAATGACTACAACCCTCAAAAGCCAGATCCAAACCTCAGAAATGAGGTATCTGAGGAAAGTGGTTGAAGTAACAAGAAGAGACATGGTCCGCAACCAGACGATACGTCAAGGCCTAAAATCCCATCCGCTGCAGACCCAAATAGAACAGTCCCAACTAAGATGGTTTGGCCATGTCTGCAGAATGGGAGAAGATCGGCTACCACGACAAGCATTGGAAACAAAGAGCCAGGGATCCAGACCTCCAGGACGACCCAGAGTCCGCTGGGAGGACAACATTAGACAATCTTTGAAGGACTGAGGACTAGAATGGAACCAGGCCAGGAAGAAGACAGCTGATAGAATGGTCTGGCGCTCTCTCTTCCAAACCTCTACACCTCACGGTAGAAGGGGAACGACTAAGTAAGTAAGTAAGTAAATTAACCTTGAGAGATTGAATAAACTACTGGGCTTGGACGATTTGGCAACAGTTTAATAACGAGTAAGTACACACTAACAAGGTCACAATTACGAACATGGCATGTATGCTCCCTCTCTGTGTTACAGTCTTGCTTAAATCTGATTCGACTTTCTAAACATGTCACTCGACTTCTCCCTTCCACATATCTTGATAATCTTATTTATTAATCACTATTTCCAGCGGGGTATTTGGCGTCCCATTCAATAAAAATTCATTATAATTTTTCCATCAACATTGGGGGAATTTAAGCGTCCCAGTATCTCAATTATCCACAAATCAAATCCACATCAATCCATAAGCTTCGAGATATGTCGCTTCCCGGTATGACAATTCTACTAATTTTATTCTTATATCTTCGAGGAATGATACCTCCCGGAATAACAACTGTTCAATTATATTTGTTCATATAATTTTAATTTAACATCTTTCTTTGTCTTGGGAGTTATAGTCCCGTATCGACTTTACTTATAATCCTGGCATTTTCTCATGCCTTTCATTTAAGCGTATAGCTTACCCTTTTATCCTCAGAAATATTTATTAAATACACAAATATATTGGCTGATACACAAGCCATTTTAGACACACATCTTGACGCTATGACGTCACATATCAATCTGTCTACATCATACCTCGATACTCATCTCACAGCGACCGCTTTCATGTATTTCTTGCGTTCAGTTGAGGTACGACATGGTGCGACAAAACCTGGAACTAATAATAAGTTGCCCTGATAAAAATCGCACCACAAAGCAGCCTCAACAATATATATATATATATATATATATATATATAATATATATATATATATATATATATATATATATATATATATATATATATATATATATATATATATATATATATATATATATATATATATATATATATATATATATATATATATATATATATTATATATATATATAATATATATATATATATATAATAATAATAATAGCCCCTTCAGTCATAACTGACTATGGGAATGCGACGTGACAACACCTCGATATTTGTCACTTTATCTTTCCACGAGATGCCGACGATGCGGCGTAGACACCGCAAATGGAAGGTATTGAGCCTTCTTTCTTGCTTAGCATAGGTCGTCCAGGTCTCGCTGCCATATAGGAGTGTGCTGGTGACGCAGGCATTATATACCGCAGCTTTGGTCTTCATTGTGAGTTTAGAGTTTCCTCAAACACGCGATGTGAGGCGGGCAAAGGTAACTGCAGCTTTGCCAATGCGGCTGTCGATTTTTGTATCCAGTGAGAGTTTGTCATTGATGGTAGACCCTAGGTATGTGAAGTGGTGCACCACTGCCAGTTCATAGTTATCGATAGTGATAACTGGTGCAGCACCCACATCCTGACTCAGCACATTCGTTTTCTTTAGACTTATTGTGAGGCCAAAGTCCTTGCATGCTTTAGTGAAGCGATTCATCAAGCTCTGAAGCTCCTGTTGGCTTTGAGTGACGACTGCAGCATCATCAGCGAACAACAAGTCTCTTATAGTGACCCTTCTGATTTTTGTTTTTGCCTTCAGCCTTGAAAGATTAAACAGACGGCCATCTGACCTAGTGTGAAGGCATATTCCTTCAGTTGCATCTCTGAATGCATGTTTCAAGAGTAAGGCAAAGAAGATTCCGAAGAGGGTCGGAGCCAGAACACAGCCTTGTTTAACGCCACTTCGTATATCAAAGGGCTGTGACGTGCTTCCAGCATATTGGACTGTTCCCTTCATGTCGTTATGGAATGACTTTATCATTTCCAGCATTTTAGAAGGGCAGCCTATTTTCAGGAGGATTTTAAAGAGTCCATCCCTACTAACCAGGTCGAATGCTTTTGTGAGGTCTATAAAGGCGATATATAATGGTCTTTTCTGCTCTCTTGATTTTTCCTGAAGCTGGCGGAGAGAGAAGATCATGTCTGTTGTTGATCTGCCAGCTCGGAATCCACACTGTGCCTCTGGATATATGCGCTCAGCTAACTTGTGTAGTCGCATTAAGATGACTTTGGCAAAAACCTTACCAACAATACTAAGAAGAGAGATGCCTCTGTAGTTATTGCAATCACTTCTGTCTCCTTTATTTTTATACAGTGTTACAATCTCGGCATCTCGAATGTCTTGAGGAATAGTTGTCTCTTCCCAGCACTGGCACAGCATCCTATGCAGGGGATGTAATAGCGTGCTCTTACAGCATTTGATTAAATCAGGAGGAATCCCATCACTGCCTGGTGCTTTGCCAGAGGCCAAGCTATCAATGGCCTTACTGAGTTCCTCTAATGTTGGTTCGGCTTCCAGCTCCTCCATAGTTGGCAGACTATTGACAGCATCAAGGGCTGCAGGCGTAACGGTATTGTCTCTAGCGTAAAGCTCAGAGTAGTGCTCGACCCACATTTATTACAAATAAGGGAGGGAAACCTGAGGCCTGTAAACAGTAAATTAATATGAAACAAATATAAATAATAATAGGCTGAACTGCCCATGGAGGACTTCTGGTGTCGTGTATTGTGGTTCGCACTATTGACCTGCCATTGAAACATCATTTTTTGATGATGCGTAGATGGCAGAGCGGATAGTGTGATTCGCTTGCATGGCTAGGCGGGGTTGTCGCACGGAAGGTCCAGTGTTCAAATCCTGGGTAAGCCACTCATGTCTGTTGTTTTTCTGTTGTCTGGTGTTCTACTTCTTTATTTCCTGCGAGTGCCTGATAACATACCTTTATATTTGTTTCATATTAATTTAGTGCTCGACCCACCTCTCCATCTGCTTACCCTTATCGGTTAGCTTCTCTCCGCTGATGGTTTTTAGCGGTGCCGTCTTACTTTTATGGGGGCCAAGTGCTTTCTTTATACCGTCATACATTTGTCTAATGTTGCCTGTTTGCGCTGCGATCTGGATGCTCTCACTGAGCTGGAGCCAATAGTCATTTGCACAGCGTCGAGCAGTTTGTTGAACTTTGCTTCTCGTAGCCCTCAGGATCTGTAGGGTTCTGGCACTCGGTGAACGTTTGTATTCATTCATAGCACTGCGCTTAGCTTCAATAACAGGTGCCATCACATCTGATGAAGCGTCAAACCAGTCATTTGACTTTGCTGTTTTCTTACCAAAGGTGGCAAGTGCAGTACTTTGAATGGTGTTCCGTAGATGCTCCCAGTTCTCTGTAATAGTATCACCATGCTGAGGGCTACTGAGCACTTTCTTGAAGGTCGCAGTGAATTGAGCGATCATGAAAGGGTCTGACATCTTGCTGGTATCAATGCGTGGTTTTCCCTTCATGTCTGACACGATAGAGTTTTCTTGGTTGTGCTCTGATTTTGCAGCAAACCAAGGAGTGATCTGTGTCACAGTCTGCACTATGGTACGAGCGCGTGGAGAGCACAGACCTGAGGAGTGGCCTTCTGACGAGAATCAGGTCAAGTTGGTGCCAGTGCTTGGATCGTGGGTGTCTCCAAGACACCTTATGCTGGGGTTTTGTCTGAAAGTAGGTGTTGGTCACGCAGAGGTCATGGTGGACGCACAACTCTAAGAGCCGTTGTCCATTTTCATTCATCTTGCCAATACCAAACCTACCCAGACATGAAGGCCATGAAACATTATCGGCACCCACTCTAGCGTTAAAGTCACCAAGGAGAACAAGCTGTTCTTGCCTAGGTATGCTTTTGATTACTGCTGCTAGATTCTCGTAGAACTCATCTTTAGCTTCTGAGGCAGAGTACAGAGTAGGAGCATACACACTGACAAAGGTGATGGGACCTGTGCTAGTTTGCAGGCGGAGCGTTAACAGGCGTTCTGATCCATTCTCGCCTGGTTCAACCATGTTAGTTAGCGATTTTTTGACCGCAAAACCTACTCCGTGTTCTCTAGCTTTATCAAGATCTTTCCCTTGCCAATAAAATGTGTAGTCCTTCTCGCTCACCATTCCAGAGCCCGCCAGGCGCGTTTCCTGAAGTGCAGCTATATCCACCTGAAGTCGTTTAAGCTCATCATTAATTATGGCTGTCTTCCTTACATCGTTTACATCCTGTAGGTTTTCGAATAGTCCAGTCAACATAGTCCGGACGTTCCAGCATCCCAATCTGAGAGTTTGCTTATTTCTATTTTTTCGATAATTGCTTGGTGCAAAATTTTCTGTCCACAGTTCGGGTTTGACCCTAATCCCCATGCACCCAATGGGGAAAGCAGACAGTGCCCTACGCCAATTGGGCAAAATGCTTATAACCGGTAACTGCTACTTCCCGTGTTTTGCCGACACCTATAGGGTGAAGCTGGAGTGTCCTCTCCAGGGCGCGAGCTTGGGCACAGTTATATGGAGATCAAGCTGTTGCCCATGCAGCATGTTCCCCCTCTCCACACAGCCGGTAGATCCAAAGGAACGGCAGTAGCCGATACAGTTTGGTACCAGCCATTTCGCAGGAGTTGCCAGAATAATGTCGAATCGACATTAGACTGCCTTAGGGACTCCGACTCCGGATTTATCCTCAGGGTTTACTCCCGAAACCAATTCCACAAATGGATATTCCCGCAAGGCAGCGGTGGTTTGAATTCAGAGTTCCTTCTCTTAGATAAGCTACCAACCAAGGATCACGAGCCCTATCTGCCCGAAGCTGCTGGTTTTAAGGCGCCAGTCGCTCGCCTTTGCCCCTTCTCCCGTCAGTGGAAACAGTTCCGCCGGGCTCAAATTGAGCCACACGTGAAGGCCGGGAGCTGGACTTGGTTGTCAGAGGCTGTTTGAGGCGCGTGCCATAGAAGTATTTTATCTGCAGTGAGAGCTTATCCTCACTACAACTCCCGGCAATAACAACCTTATATATATTTTCACCTCTGTTTCCAGCTCTCTTCTCCATGTGTTTCTTGGTCTACCTCTGCCTCTCTTGCCCTGGGGGTTCCAGAACAAGGACTGCCTTGTAATGTTATCAACAGGTTTCCTCAGTGTGTGTCCTATCCATCGCCATCGTCTTCTTCTCATCTCTTGTTCCACTGGCACTTGTTTAGTTCTTGTCCTCAGTTCCACGTTGGTAACCTTGTCATAACATTTTAATCCCTCTATTCTACGCAAGCACACATTTATGAAAGTCTGTAGCTTTTTGGTTGTTGTCTTTGTTGTTCTCCATGTCTCAGAGCCATACAATAGGATTGACTTCACATTTGAGTTGAAGATTCTTATTTTCGTGTTGGATCCGATTTCTCTTCATCTCCATATATTTCCCAATGCAATGAAAGCTCCTCTTGCTTTTTGTATTCTTAGTTTGATATCACTGTATATATATATATATATATATATATATATATATATATATATATATATATATATATATATATATATATATATATATATATATATATATATATATATATATATATAGATATATATATATATATATATCTATATATATATATATATATATATATACATATAGGATTATCCTAACCAGGATTATCCTCGAGAGATTAAAAGAGTCCATAGACAAGAAATTGAGAGATGAACAAGCAGGTTTTCGACAAAACAGATCGTGTACAGACCAGATAGACACTTTCGTCTTCATGTCCCGAGGACAGCACCAATTCACCTGTGATGAGTTTCCTTGTCTACCCCCTTCCACTTTGTTTCACACAGTCCCAGAACCTCGATTTTATATTGCCTCATTTCTGCTGCTACTTGTGCCGCTTTCCCTTGTTCGTTCAATGTCCGAGCATTCCAGGTGCCAAATCTGGATGTTCTTCTAGAAGAAAGAAGGTTAGTCAGTAACACAGACTCCTTTCGGCTTTCTCTGTGTTGCATCATACGCCTCCCTGCGAGAGGACCTTCCCCTGTCTTGGATGGCTGTGTTTTATTTTCCTTAATTGACTTGTGTGACAGAATGGGGCGACCCCTCTCGATCTCTGTTTCATCCGGCATAATCGGTGCATTTGTTGCACTGATTTTATTGCTTGCTTTCAATTGTCGCACTTTCTTTCTATACTATGTAGCAGATAATTTATATTTTCAAGTATTCTTTCACTACTTTCAGTATATTTTGTCTTGCCTGTTGTATGTCACTCCTTGTGGATGTTAAACACCTCACATTTGCAAGGCGAGGTAGAGATAATATTACGAGAGGTAGGTTGGTAAAATTCCCTTATACCCAGCTTGGCCGCTACGAATTAACACGTACATTGTCCAGCGCTATCTGCCTAATCACCGATAAGACGGGTGCGCGCATCACCAAAGCTTGGAATACGGGGAGACAACTTATGGACAGACACCGATAAGAGATTACTTTCTGATAAAGTAATGAATTGTTACTTTTGACACATGTTGTCATATGAGGTTATCGATATGTTCGCGAGTCTGTACACAAGGCATCGCATGTCTTATTGCCATATATGTTAATACGTGACCTTTTGCTTTACACACCTTATTTCACGTGGAATATTTTGAAAGTACCACACCCACACCACCTGTTTGAAAATGATTGGAGTGTTTATTTAACTCCATAACAAACAGATGCGTGGTAGACCGGGAATATAATCTGACACGTTTCAGTGTTATTCCACTGTGAAGATCGCTTGCCAAGATACCAGACCTTGCTAGAATGAAGCCTAGAATTCAGAATTGCTTCTTAACATACCGGACACCTTTTAGTGGAGAATTTCGGACGGACTTTCATAGCCCAGGAAATCTCTTTCATATTAAATAAGGAAACCGGGACTGGGAACACTGAAGGACAACACACGAAGTCAGAAAGGGAACTTATTAAATTAACGATATCTCAGACGCGTGTAGGAGGCAGATTCAAGTCTCTTTTATTCATCTGAGCAAAACGTCTGTGAGCCAGGATTGGCTTAATGGTGGTACCAGCAGAAAGTACTATCTCTGAAGGTAGAAGTGGACTGACGTTGTGCGAGACGCCATCATAAGAGGGTCTTATAGACAGATGTAGGACCAACTTGGCCTTCACTTTTTGACGTTTTAGGAACGTGCGGGGCCTTTAACCTTGACCAGCGACGAGTGTGAGCAGTGTAAACAGAACCCATCAGCGGGAGCAAAAATTACTATTGGCTGCTAAGTGAAAAAGATACGCTGCCAAAGTGAACTTTTCCCATCATCTCTACTATAAATCAATGATGAAACTTTTCTTCTAAACTATTCAATTTATTTTCAAACTGTTAAAACCTAAAGTGATCATTACATTTTGTTATTTGTAATGTTACAAATTTAACTTCGATTTAATCATTTTAAAGTTACTGCATTTTTGTCTCAGTCAATTTACTACACACACTCTAAACAGAGCTGTACCAGAAAAATAAGAATTCCACTGAGTAAATCAGGGGTGCGGGCTTGAACGAGCTGAAATTAATAAGTGCTTAGTTCCTTCACAAAAGTTGTCAGCAGATTCTAGAATTAACGTGCTCAGCCAAGGCAGCAATGTTTTCGCTTATCTTCTTCTTCTTCTTCGTACACTCTCAGACGTCCACTTGAATGTTCTCAAAGAAAGCAGTAGTCAGTTTGAGGCTATTTGAATCCCCGTAAAGCTTTTCCACGAAAGGAGCTGGCGTCGGCCATATGCACTTTCTCTGTACCACATATAAGGAGCTACTTTGAAGCAGATGTTCAGCAGTCATTTTATCAGTGCCACAGTTACACTGATCGGTAGTTCCTATCTTTAGCTTGTTGAGTAGATGGTATCTCAATCTGTTGTGGCCAGTGCGGAGTCTGAAGATTACCACTTGTTTTCTTCTGTTGAGCTGGTAGTAAGCATCATTCTGTGTGTGACCTGCATGTTCTACATTCCATTTGTTTCTGTATCTGCTTCTGATAAAACTCTTCGCCTCCTCGAAAGTTTTGCTTGCATCAGGCTGAGGTAGATGTGAACCTTCTTTTACCATTCTGTCAGCCTCATCATTGCCGGTGATGTTACAATGAGATGGGATCCATTGGATCACAACACTTTTGAATCGTTGACAAAGTTTGTGGAGCACTATTTTGAGGTCATCCAGGTCTGTATTATTTTGGCTTTTCAACGTTGCAATTACTGACTGTGCTTCAGTAAAGAAGGCAACTTGTCTCTCTGTGCTTTCTTCTGTCAATATAACCTCTGCTGCAGTTTACAATGCCTCTGCCTCTGCTCTGTAGTTACTTGAGAATTGTCCTGTTGCCACTGACAGCCTTTTTTCTGCACTAGTGCTTAAGGTCAGAAAGACACCCCCACCTCCATTTTCGGTTGCTTTTGTTGCTGATCCATCTGTGTATGCATGGGTCCAGGTGTTGCGTGGGTAATGTTTCTCTATGTTTTTGTCGCTATGGATTTTCTCTCTGTTGCAGTTTGGCTTTTTTTCGCTTATCTGAATATTTTGTGAAGACTCCCTTTGTAATAGAAGTGTCATTACCCTTCTATCGACATCTCTGCCAAGAGTAATCTTGTGCAAAGGTAGATACCTTTTAAGCCCATATTAGATACTTTTGAGTTTTGGCCACTGTTGGACCACTACTGCAAAGCAGGGGAGGCAATACCGTCAAAACTTGTATATGTTTGTTGAAGCTTTTTGTGCTTTAAATTTTTTTTACAGGATGGAGTAACCAGCCTCATGCCCAACCCTCCTGTTGTGGTTGAGTTAAAGTGTAAGCGTAGTTTGTCGAGTTGGACAATAGTAGTGAAATCGACAAGGGATAGTGGACTGACAGAGTTATAGATTACACGTAGATAAGGTGTAAATAGGAGGTGGACTTGAGACAACTTGGAAGAAGATTTATTAAATGATCTCTCTCCAAGCCTCAACACACTTATACTGTCTAAGCACCGCCTGCTCTCACTCTTTTCTCTGGATCATAAATAGAGACTATAGTAAAGAGCTAAGAAAATGTTAAATATGGATGGAAGGGTCGTGAACAGCGCATTAATAAAATGTGTAAACTTTATTAAATGAAGAAAAGCATGAAAATAATGCATGTCATCACAAACAACATAAAATTACATCAATAATCAAAAATATGCAAAATACACCCATGAACACACACCACCACTCATAAAACCTGTAGAACACAGAGAAATGAAATAAACTGAGTGTCAGCCCGTCCGCTTTCGTGGGACCAAAAGCTAGCTCCAGAAAAGTGTATTACATGTAGCTATTCTTTAAGGGGATGAAATAAACCTACAAAACTTTCCTTGTCGGTGCTATCATTGGTGACCTCTAATTGCGCGAGGTGAACTGGAAGACTCTATTTACCTCCGGTTTACCAAATGAATAAACTGAGTGTCAGTCTGTCCGCTTTCGTGGGACCAAAGGCTCTAGCTCCAAGAAGTGTCTTTACGTAAATATATACTCCATGGGTGATGGAATTAACCTGCGCGAGGGAGACTGGAACTCTGTCTATCTCCCCTGCTGACCAAATAAACAAACTGAGTGACAGCCTGTCCGCTTTCGTGGGACCATAGGTGCTAGCTCCAGAAAAGTGTCTTTACGTAAATATATACTCCATGGGTGATGGAATTAACCTGTAAAACTTTCCTTGTAGGTGCTAAACGTTGGTGACCCCTAATTGCGTGAGGGGGGCTGGAACTCTGTCTATCTTTGGCTGGCCGCTCCTAAGTGCGAGGTTCTACATAACCCAGTAATACCAGACGAAGTTACTTGAGGACAAAGCGGTCCATTGCGCACTTATCCGGCGCTTAAAGAATCTTGCGTACTTGGTATTAAATCCTGTTTGGGCTGGCTGGACTGTGGCGTGACTGAGTGCCCCGTTTAGGTACACAAAGCTTGGTGATATAAATAATGCTATAGATGCTGGGCTGTTTGATATGCTGGAAGCCGCCATGCTCTGACTGGCGATCAATAGGCGAGTAGGAGACTACTACTGCAACAGATGATTTAAGATTTAGCGTTGGCTCGTTGCACACTGCGTGAGCTTAACTTGGCGTTGACAAAGGGTTTTGGTTCAGGAATGGGGTTGACAACTCGTTACGCTAGCGGTATTCAGAAACCCTCTAGATCGAAGAGAATATGACGTTCTTCGCCTGACTGGAGTCTGCTCTAGCAAGTCGGTATCCCTGAAACTGAGACCCAAAAGAGACACCCTTTACATTAAGCAAACAATAAAATCACATTAATGTTATATAACCAGTTATGCTCCGCTCCTTCCACTCTATCAATTATCAGCATGTGCCCGCATAGGCTTAATATATTTTGTACACCCAGGTACCTGTCAATAAAGGTTCTGACAGCAAAAACTACTCCTCTTCTTCCAACTAAACATACAGGGAACCTAACCTTGTAGTTACAGTTGAATGGATATGCTTATTCATCTTACAACATTAAATGAATTACATAAACAGATTTCAGCATGTGACATTATACAAATAAATCATATGTCCCCTTGGGGAAATATATTAACATTCCACAAAATGAGTACATAGAAAATGCAATGTTCTTGCTATAATAATACAGTTGTGACTGTACATAAGATAGAATTATATCTATGGCGGGTGTCTGCTTTCTGTGAAAGTTATGACTAGAGTCTAGCTACACAAGTGAGCATATAATGATTCTCCCCAGCCACTAGAAGTATCTATCGAAAGGAATAAGTGACTTTCTCCTATAACTCAGAGTTATAGTGCCTGTATCTGTCTATTCAGTGTTAAGTGAAAAATCCACACCTCTGACATTTTCTTACAGAAATGACAGTTAATTCTGCCGACTCTTAACCCATGGTAAGCATTGTATGGACTGAGTCTACATTATCACTGAATTAAATTACTAGAAGTCCTCAGAAATGAATTCACGTCACTTTCCTATCAGATATATGAAAAAGCTAACATGAATATATCATACATAAGATATGTCTACTCACCCCGAAAAATGACAAGAACTTAGGCAAACACATTCTAGTTCTGCTGTGCTAACTCTGCCTTAGTCTCATATGGTCATCTACGGGCCAGGAAATATTTACGAGTGTGTTTGACTTATTAAAATTCTCTCGTCTTATAGTTTACAAACAACGTTACCCGGGAAACCTGCATAGCCTGATTCTACAGATGTATCGGCGTAATGCGTAATCAAAAGTAAGACAAAGGTTTCTCTAGAGACTACATCAGAAGTCAACAACCGCGAGAAAATTCCCTCCGATAGACATAATATTTGATCACTAACTGCGTTCTGAAGGCCAAACACAGAGACCACCCGCGGGTTATCTTCCCCTGAGTCGGAGATCAAAACTGCTTTCCGACCGCAGACAAGCCGTTTCTTTCACATAAACCCTTTCGCTCGTTCAAACACTTTAAACGTAACAGAAATGTTTCTCTGGTCAAACGAACCACAGGTGCGCTGATGTAATATTACCGCTACGCTGACCGTTGAAGGAATTTGTACTGAAGGCCAGCCAGAACGTAAACAAACCTCGGGTGGGGTTTGAGAAGGTGAAAAAATGTGGGCTACGAAGGTAGAAAAGAAATTACAAAATGTCAAGGAAACCAGAACATTAAAAAAAGTAATAACATATGGAACGGAATGGTAAAATAAATTATCAGTCACTGTGACACCTCCTTAGTCGCTTTCTACGACATGCATGGTAGGAAATAGTGTTACTATTCTTTGCTCCCCTTTCCGGCTCCGGTTACACACGGGTGAGCTTTGATTTACTTGCTGGGATCTTAATCTTGGTACTCTAAAACACTATGATGATAACTGAAGTTGGTCTCCAGCTGAATATAACCTGTAACAATCCTGAACAGCATGATGCAGTTAGAGTTCTTGTCAGGATTATGCTCAATACTAGCTTTAAGAGCTTACAGTATTTTTCAGGGATTAGCTCTTAAAATGCTGGGTGCAAAAGAGTTCGTCTTCTTCTTCTTCCTATTCGTCTATTCTTCTTCTTCAATTGCTTCTTCTCTTTATTCGTTTCATTTTGTTCAATGCAAATTTAAATCTTCGTTGATGCAATATCTCTGAAGGGAAACCACTTTGGCATAACTTAGGACCACAGGAAATTAATTAATACAAAAGCTAGGAAAATTGTATAAAGATGTCCATAGTCTTTCGATGTTTTATTGATTGTATGACATACTTCTTTGATTGACATGACCACACCCTCGTGGACTATGTTGTCTAAATGAGGAATCTGATCAATAGTGGCCCGTGCACTAGTAGTTATATTGATTTTATGTAATCAGAGTTGATCCTTCATATGTTGTGATGGTTCAAGTGCTAACTGGCGTTCCGCCAGAGATCGTAATACTTGACCTTTTGTTATTTTTTTCAACCCAGGAATGTTCTTCCCTTTGAGTTTGGTAATACTCAAAACAGTTTCAGCACAACAACGTATAATCCACAAGAAATTATTGTAAAGTTCCACAAACAGCAATGTAGAAAAATTCAATTAGAGTTTATTGATGTAATTAGACAAACACTGTAAATTTCACAATGATGATTGGTTATCCAAAATGAAACATATATAATCCGACTGAATAATATACACACTTGTCTACTAAAGAAAAAAACTTGTCTTGGTATCCTCAAAGACGAAGTTCTCCTAACGCTATTTGTAAAAATCCTCTAGTCTAAAATCATGGTATCCTTGGAATCATAAATCCTGAAATCGCTACCTATCGCCCACAACTCTTCTATTTATACTATTTCTCCTTTTTTCCCGCCTTTTTTTTCACACGACCCGTCCTTTTTTTCACACGACACAATAATTAACATTTGCACTCCGTTCCTCAGATTTTAGACATTTTTGCACACGACATTCTGTTATTTCGACTTTATTTTCACATGTGTGATCTTTTCCAACTTAACAATAGGATAAAAAAAACCAGATCACACAAACATTCATTTCCCACTTTCGCGCTTATAAAACCCATTCATTATTATCTGGGACTGACCTACGTTTACCCTGTCAGAGCAGTAACGGCAACTGAACTTTGAATGAATGCTGCGTTTTGTGTAAAAACGTCTTATTTGCTTTTAAGGTCTGTCACTCTTACGTGTAGCATCTTCTAGCACATATAAATGCTTATCGTGAAGTAGGAGGGACAAAGCTAGCGTGAAAGGTCAAGCGGTCACAATATGTTTTCAGGTTCCTACCAGAGAGAGAGATACAGTAGTAGCAACAAAGCTTCTGGTAGAAGCGTAACAGACTGTGGTGTGTGAGTAAAGGAGCACCTCTGCATCGCCTGGAAGTAGCATTATGTATACCTCTCCCGGAGAAATAAGTATCTTGGAAAGTCTACACATGATCAATGATAGAAGTGTCGATAGCGGCAGGAATTGAAGGAGTTAAGTAAACGCTAATTAAAGAAGCAATATCCAGAGGTCACCAAATGGCCGATATGATGAAAAAGACAATGACAAATTATTAAATTACAGTTTGTGATGTTTGTAAACGGCCATCTTCAATCTTTTACATAATTTCTATTTTAATTAGTAAAGTGTACTGATATATTTTTTATAATTTGCAGTTGATCGATTTTGTTAATATTTTAGTTACAGTTCTAAATTTTTTGTTCGTGTGTGGAATTCCAAATTATTTAATATTTTTAATTGGTTGGGATAATAAACGAGCTGCATTTCACACCAACTATTAATAGAAACACACTTGGAGCATAGGATAGATCTAGCGGGCATGTGACTTACTTCACAGCTCTCTTCTACAGTTACCATCTAGAACTGTGCAGTTAACAACCTGACTTGTCCTGTACCATACCCATCACTAATTCACCAGTTCTCTTCTCTATTTCTGGGGACTATATTTTTTCAATCTAACGTCCATCTCGCCACAACCCCCTTTTTTGAAGTCTATCAATGACGTATTTATCACATGCCCCGCTAACATTTATTTATATTTTAGTCAATTTAAGTCTCAGTTAACTTTTCTTTATTCTGTTACGGCTTTACAAGACTTACCTTATCTCACTTTTGCGTGTTATAAAATGTGTTATTTAATACACATCAGGGAAGAAGAGGAACGACTAAGTAAGTAAGTAAGTTATTTAAATCTTGTAATAAACTATCCTCTATAATAAAAAACAAACCACCCTACTTTTAGCCTACAATTTTGAGGCTTTGTAAAACTATTTTAGTGTGACTTGATGTGAAATGCTACGATTTAAGTTAGGCTAGGTGTCTGAATGTTTATGTCTTTCGTAGAGTATGTCATAAAACGTTTTGTGAATGTACTTTTGCGCCCTTCTCTCTCCTTCATCGTCCTATTATTTGATATATTTTATGCACCTATATTTTTTGCCTAACCGCTCCCAGACTTATTTACGTTTCACCATGCGAATCATAGCATGACAAAGCTAATTAAACAGGTCGATAGCCCGTCTAGGGAGATTATGGTGGGAAAGGCATTTTGAAAGGAAATGAGTTCACAGATGTGTTTGTGAGTTTGCATACAGGGCAATCGGAAGTCTTACGGACTTATTTGAAAGAGATCACGCGTTTAAATGTTAAAATTAATATTTTAAAACCCGCGTGGAGAAAAAAAAATGATTTAACACCGGGCCCACCTAGTTCTAAAGAAATTGGATTGGTTTAATTTGAGAGACGGAAAAGAAATTGGATTTCATCGGCAAATTCGTCGGAAATACAATCTGGGACTTTAACTGAGAAATGGGAATATAATCTAGCGAAATCGGAGACACAAATCAGACTGCATCGCCACGTCAAGCTAGCAATTCCCTAAAGCCGGAGAGAAGGATCGGACAAAGGATTACAAAATTATAAGTGACAGATAGAAGTATTTGGGCGTCTTTATAGCTTGAAAGAGAACCAACAATTTTTAATACAAAGACTGGAAACTTCAGGATCATGAAACACAAGTCATAAGAGGAATAATAAAATTACCCAGACAAGTGATTCGAAGCATCGCTTCAGCGTGCTGTGTCCATACATCTGTGCCAGGAGATTGTGTTCCCAAAAGTTACTTTGGGGTAAGTGTAAACATTTATGTTACCATGTGAATGTGACATGTCTGTACTTGCTAAGTGGTTATACAAGTCAAATAAAGCTGCAACATATGAAAATAGAATGTTCATAAACCACTACATGAAGCGCTGGTGTTTGTTTTATGCTAATTCGCTCAGAAAAGTGAAAGCAGCAGCAACCCCAGACTGCTAGTGGAGCAGTGATGAGTGAAGATTACATCCCATGTGCATCAAGTATATCGTATCATTTTTTGAGATATGTAAATTGGTAATTTTAGTTCAGGCACAAATCATTGTACTCGCCCTGTCCAAGCACATATTTTCCCGTTAGAATACCCAGAAGAATAGCGGTGATTTCTAATCATAATCCCTGAGTTGTGCTGTGTATACTGAAAAGGTCTAATTATTCAGAGAGGATAACATTGATGAATGAACAACGAGACAATGCTCCTGTTTATATTCCAACCCAGTGTACTTAGCAGAGGCATTTGTTCTTTTTATTGTGTCTAAAGTTCGTGGTACGAAGCTGCAAGACTAATGTTTCTACACCACTAGTGTGAGTCAGGAGCAGGGATTCAACACTAACCGCCTACATTGGACGAGTTGTGAGTGCCCTCATCACAAAAGAATTGACGAAATCACGGCTGCAAGACTCACTTAGACCAGCTACGTTCTTTTTAAAGGAAAAAGCAAAAGGACAATTTTTTTTTTTTTTTAATTAAATCCTCACCCCTGTCTCGGTGAAGACATTTTTTTTTTTTTATATACATCTAAAATTCACCATCATTCCATCGTTATTTTAACCTGTTAAAAACTAATTGATTATTAAATTTGTTACATGTTATTTTAAAACAAAACAATCATTGTTGATTCAGTTATTATAGGTATAAAAGCAAACGTTTGAGCAATACTCTTTAATATATGTATACGCATCTAGACATATATTTACATATATAGAGCAAATACTTATGCAAGAATTTCGCTGGATTACACTAGCTGGGGGCTTGAACGGGTTAAAACCATTGCTTAATTCTTCACAAAAAGCGACGGATAAGATATGAGTTAATAGTGCTCGGCCCTATGCAGCATTGTTCTTGACTTCCGAAAATATCTTGTGAAAACTACCTAGAGATAGAAGCCTCATTATCCTTCTATCTACAACTCTGCCAAGAGTAATCTTGTGTGAAGGTGGACATCTTTGAAGACCCATGTTAGATACTCTTGAGTGTTGGCTACTGGTGGACCACTACTGCAGAGCTAAGGGGAGGCAATCCGTGACAGAGTACGCACGTATTGTCAAAGGTAGAACATGATATCCTCGTGATATTTGTGTAATCAGGTCATACTGATGGATTTTACTGTGTTCAGTTTTATGTATTTTTCGCATATTTATATATATTTGTTAGAGACAGATTTGTCATTCTGTCAGCATATCGTGGTGATGCTTCCAGTGAAATTGTCATTTATTCTACTGCTGCATCTGTAGAATGCAAGATTTTTTCGATCATCCTTTTTCTTTCTTAAACCGCCAGCCTTACCAAAAAATATCACTTAATTTCCGACAAGTGCTTTTTTGTATGCCAAAGAACAGCTGCTTATCGACACAGCATTCCCACAATAACTCACAAAGGGTGGCATTCAAAAAGCGTCGAGGACGCTGGACATGGACCAGAAATGCCACCAAAACGAATTCCTCTGGGCTATTGGGGGAAGGAAAGGGCAGTGGAATAGGGCTGATAGTATTGATCGGAAATGTCCCAATTTTCGGATGTATAATACGAGTTCTGGCTAAGCGCGGTAAAGAGCATCATTGCTAGCCTCATCATTTCGTCTCAGGCGGAACAATAAGGGCTCTGGTATAAGACAGATATAGAGGACTGTGTGCCAGTTAACGTTTTGTTGAGATATTGCTTTTCGCACAGAATACTTGTTTGTGACCAAGATATTTTAGCTGAACAAAACATATTTTTTCCAGAAGCGCGACTTTGACATTCTCAAATAATTTACAGTGAAACGCGCCATCTAAACATTTACTGATGCACACTTTTTGTGTGTGTGTGCAAAAGCAACGAGGTTTTAGGCCATACATACATTTTTCTAAAAATCTGGATTCATTAACAAAGGTAAGACAGCCTCTAGTCACAATGTGACTGTTTTAAACGTGTTATCTGTCACTGTGTAGCCTGTACTGCCTCACATAATATGTTCTACTACATTATCAGTATCTCCAGTTGGCGCAGTTCTTTCTCAAATAAAGCTGATTACAAAAGACTACATCTTCTCTAAAAGTACGTATTTCTTTATCACAGCTATGGTCTCTGATTTTTCCCGTCTTCAAATTTAAGGGGGATCGGGAAGATCTTTGGGGGTACTTCCCGGGACTTTAAAAATACTTTTTTTTTAAATTCTACTTATCATCACCTTAAAGTTTAAGGCGAAGAGAGCTATAAATCTTAGGATTACAAATTAAACACGATTTATTTCATTATATTGTATCTATATTTCGTTTCAAAATGTACAAAATAATCTTTTTTTTTAATTGACATAAATGTTTGATAACTTTTGGATAACTTGTGGGTAACTTTTGGATAACTTTGAATTCTTGAAAGTTTCATCACCACCTTTCAGCTCCCGTAGGAGCAAAGGCTTTCAACATAAGTTTGCCAAGTCTTCCTATTTCATGCCCTCAGCTGAAAGTCTTTCCATGCATACTTAATGCCCTTCTAATCTGTCTCCAGTTCTCTTCTCCGTGTGCTCTGTGCTTTCCCTTTGGCTCTCTCTCACCAACATAAACACGAATTTATTGAAGTCTACTGAACTAGTCATTACAGTAAGTAGCTTCACTGTACAGATATAGTCGGTGACTTGTGTATTATTCGGGGACAAATATATTCCCCACATGTCTTCACCCTAACGATCGACAGCTTATAATGTTTAACATGTACAATAATACAGTTACGAAATGTTCAGTGAATGAACTCAGTACATAACTATACCATCAGGACTGATAACCGGGCTAAATGCCGCATGTAGACAAGAATACATCATTACCGCAAGTACAGCATAGAATACAGTGGAAATATGGATTGTAGGCATTCGTTTCTATATGATGTCACTGAGTGTCAGGGAATATCACAGTTGACGGTGCTCGCATTTTGGCTTAAAAAGAAAGAAAGAAAGAAAGAAAGAAAGAAAGAAAGAAAGAAAGAAAGAAAGAAAGAAAGAAAGAAAGAAAAAACTATTCTATATCGTTCTATTGTGTATACATATACATATATACATATATATATATACATATATATATATATATATATATATATATATATATATATATATATATATATATATATATATATATATATATATATATATGCGTGTGTGTGTGTGTCTGTCTGTGTGTGCGCCCGCGTATGTACGTGTGTGTCCGAATTCTTGGAACACTACTATTTGTTATTATCACCATGATTGTTTTTCTTTCTTCTTCTGTTGCTTGTATCTATAACATAAGCGTTCCACGTATTCTGGCCTGGAATAGCTGTCATTTTGTGTCTGTATTTTCTCTATCGATCTTCGTCTTGACCAGCCTTTATTCTATACTGTTCAAAAAAAGAAACGCATAGCTACTGAAGGCACACACATAGCCATAATTATGACATTCAATAACGTTTTTAATTTAAAGAGTTAATTGTTCAAATTGCACACAAGAATACCTTAGGGTACAACCAATCAATTGACAGTTGTTTTGCATCTGGGTCACGAGAGTTTTTTGGCGTACTTGTACGTGCTTTCCCGTTAGTATGGTGTGTGGCCTCCTCTTGCATCGATCAGCGACTGGCATCTCCTGGGCATGTGTCGTAAATTTATTTTGAGAGAAAAAGAGTCTAGAAATAGTAGTCCGGTTTAGAGTGGAAAATGATGATGGAAAGCTCAGTGATAGAAAATGTAGAGATTAAATAGTTGCTTCACAGAGTGCTGGAGGAGAGTAAAGACAGACTTATTTACGACAAATCGTTTCTCTCAATCTTCTCTTCCGCTCTCTTGATCAAACAATTATTTGCCAGTTTTCCAGACACGCATCTGCGCGCACACCGATTTGGCGTTTTCAAAAACTTAGACGACGTGATTACAGCTATATTAAACAAATAGGGAATGTTTGGGCTTTTGGGTATTCCAACACAGTCCGATTTAAGTTTATGATGTTTATTTACCGTAAAGATCAAATCACAAAAAAACAATATCAAGTGTTACATAAATTTTCATAAGTACAGAAAAAAATGCAAATAACAAGTTTGGGAGGGGTGAAGAAGATTGGTATCGACTAAGCCCTTCCCGCTTATTAGACAAAGATAAACCCAGTCCAAAGATAGATAATATCAGGAACATAGGTACGTTAACCTAACAGTAAAGTTAATTACTCTGAAAAGAGGTGTTACCAAATTAGGTATAGCTGGTAGAAAGAAATCCTGTTCTTCCCAATTGTTCTTCCCTTTACTAAGCAAATGAAAAGGAGGGGGTTTTAAACATAGTTAACAAATTATCAACTATCCCACTTAAAGGAACAATGTAGGGTATACAGAAAAGATATATATTACCAGGTAAGCAAGTTAACAAAAATGGTTACACAAAAGAATTAATTTCCTGTCATTCATACACTCTGTGCGGATTCACACTCATATACACCACACACTTACCGAGTTGCAGCATCAGACAATCCCTTAGAATGATAAACACAATAATTAACTCTTGACGTATGACAACTGTCTAGTCCTTCTATGTCCCGCCCCAGATAATGCGAGGATTCACTGAGAGCAAATATTCCCGCTTATCGCCGGACTTGAAGTTCTAAGAGTTCTTGTGGTTTATTATAAAGAAACGAGTCTATGGGATGGCACTGACGCAGTTCGACACAGGGGTGAAAATGAAGTGGTCTCTTTTAATCTTCCGCTATGGTAAAATTCCTTCGATGCGTGATGATAGTTTTATTAAATCCAATTGAGGAAAAACTAGGCTCAGTCACAGTCAGGAAAATATGTACTCTCTCACAGTAAACAGTAAATATAATATCGCTACTGGCGATGATTACCTTCCAGTTTATCTTACAGGTTTGTAATGGTAATTTGATGATTGTTCTTTAAAATGTTCTTGGGTGGGCTTTATTTCATTTAATTCTGACAGCTAGGTCGCAAAAGGACCGCCACAAGATTATATTTAAAAGAAATGTTTCTTCAATATGACTGGAAGTTTATAGGATGATTTCTTTATTTCTTTCTTTATTTAGCTGGGACCGCAGGTTACGATCACTCTGTGTGAAAGAAAAAAAGACATGTAACATACCGAAAAATCAAGCGCGATAAATTCCCCGTTAAGCCTATAATACACTCGAGTATTTAATTATGTATTTAATAAACACTGCGCGAATTCTAGTGGTTAAAAACACACATCTATAAAACTAGGACTTAACTGAATTTATTAATTATAAATTCCTTCGCGACTTTAAAAGTTAATTTAAGCATCTATTATCTTTTGAAATAATATAATAGATAGATCATTATATTTACAACTGGAACTATTGAGATGGTTTAATTTAATAGATTTAAATTAACACAAAATCCATTGAAATAGAATGACTGAACTAGACCACTGATCACTTTACACAATATATATTACCGCTTTGCACAGAATAGAAATCACTGCAAATATATATATAAAATCCAGGGGAAAATCTATAACAAGATTTCAATAAAGCTAGTGCTTCTGTAAAGGTCTGGCCAGCGAGTGATAAAATGTCTATTCTTCATGGTCTATTTATCTAAAATGGAATGTAAGTTGAGTGGGACATGATAAACTTGACAGCTTATTTTTTGATCTCATGACTTTGGGGGATCTGACCGCCAAATCCAAAGAGAGAAGCCGCCCCTGGCCTCTTCGTATCTTCGCTCGCTGCTTGCGTCCGCTTTCCCCGTTCGCTCTGGCTGCGATCGGTTCCGTGCTTAACACCGAGATGCGAAATCGTTTCAGGGACCACTACTGTCTTTGATAGCGCCGATAGTCTCCCCTGAAATCCCTCAGTCTGTCTCTTTGATCGTGGTCGCACTATCTGTTTGATTCTCGGTCGGTTCGCTCTGGCGAAACGAAAAGTTACAACAAATGTTCAGGGGTTCTAATGTTTTGAAAAGCTAAAAGTCCCTTTAAATCATCCATCATATCAGGGAAAATTCACTTGTCGAACTAGACGTACGTCACAATCGTCTCCACTTTTAGACATGACACCATTTTTCATGTTTCATTTTTTGACAATGGAAGTGACCTGATTGGTGATTTTAGGATGAGTGGTATCTTCAGTTTGCTCTTCTTCCTCTGTAGACCAGTTTCTACTCAGGAAATCAGCCCCGACATTCTGTCTTCCCGGAATATATTCCACTTTGAAAGAATAAACGCTTAAAAGAAGCGCCCAACGCATGATCCTTGCGTTAAATTCTTTATTGGCACCAAGAAATGCTAACTGAGCGTGGTCTGTTTGCACCGTGAAAGATGTACCATAAAGAAACTCATGATGGCGTCTGATACCGTCAATCAGAGCAAGACATTCCCTTTCAACTACGCTGTAGTTCCGTTCCGCTTTATTTAATTTCCGACTGCCATAGGCAACTGGAAATAGCATGTTCAGGTCACTGTCATCGGCTTGAAGCAGTGTTGACCCGATGCCCTGACCTGAGGCGTCGACCCGTAATACAAAAGGTTTCTTGAGGTCAGGCAACCTCAAAATGGGGTATGCAGACAACTGTCCTTTCAAAGTGCTATACGCGTGTTCGCACTTTTGATCCCATATGACCTTATCAGGACAACCATTCTTTGTGAGGTCAGTCAGAGGTGCCGTCAGTCCGTTGAAGTTCTGGATGTATTTCTGATAATATGCACATAATGATAGGAAGGACCGTACGTCTTTCTTCGTTCGGGGTCTTTTGGCTGCAGCTATTTTCTCCACGTTCTTCTTAATAGGCCAACTGCATCCGTGAGAAATAGTGTGACCCAGGAAGTCTAACTGTTCAAACCCGATGAGACATTTGCTAGGTCTGGCTGTGAGACCCGTTTCCTGTAGTCTCCTGAGGAGCATAGCAACCGTAGCAATATGTTCTTCATAGGTTTCCGATGCAATTAATATGTCATCCATAAAATTATGGATATGGGGACTTTGCAAAGGTTCTAGAAGTTTCCTCATCATCCTGGTGAACACTCCTGGTGCGTTATGCAAACCGAACGGCATCACGTTAAATGTGTAATGTCCTTCACTAGTGCTGAAAGCTAACAAAGGTTTAATTTCCTCCTTGACTGGTATTTGATAATAACCTTTGCTGAGGTCAATCTTGGAGAAGATCTTTGCTTTGCTGAGCTTGGTGAACAACTCAGAAACAGTTTGGAGAGGTTCGGGCTGGAATTCCGTTACAGCGTTTAGCAACCTGTAATCAATGCACAGCCGAACTTCCTTATTGGGCTTCTGCAACAGCACTACGCTCGAGCTGTAAGGAGATGTAGACTCACTGATAATTCCTGTCTGACGCAGCTTGTCTATTTCTCCGCGAAGTGCATCCGCTTTAGCGTACGGGATGGGGTAAACTCTGGTTTGAACAGGGGTCTCGTTTGTTAATTTCATATCAAATTCAATGAGATTTGTTCGACCAGGTACATCCGTTAAGACTGCACTGTACTGTTTTAGTAGAGCCCTGGTTTCTGTTTGTTGTTCTGGTGAGAGATTGTCGCCGAACTTGACATCTTTAAAGGACTCTGTGGGTTGCAGTGGATACTCCATGCAACCGTCATCATCTTCCTCGTCTTCCGTTGCTATGGCGACAGCCAGGAGATGCTCGGAGGATGGCACCGGTCTTTCCAAATATTTATTTAGCAGATTTATGTGGAAGTCCTTCTCCTTTCCTTTGATGGAGATCTTGTAATTGGTACGTGAGATCTTTTTAAGGACGGTAAACGGTCCTTGCCATCCGATGCGAAGTTTATTGCTTCCGGTTGGAAGTAGCAATAGGACTTTCTCCCCTGGTTGTAGTTCTCTCTCTTTTGCAGCTTTGTTGTATCTTTTAGTAATTTTAGCGCGGACTTTCTTAAGGTTGGTAGTAGCTAGATCCCATCCTAGCTTTAGCCTTTCCTTAAGCTCAGATACATACTTGCTTGCAGAGACGACTGTCTCGTCAGCCTTCTGGTCTGTCAGGGACCGAAGTAAGGCTTCTAGTGGCCCCTTTATAGGTCTGCCAAATAAAAGTGTAGCTGGCGCAAAACCCGTAGACGCTTGGGGTACCTCTCGGTAGGCGAATAAGGCAGCCGATATATATTGGTCCCAGTCTTCCGGTTTCTCCTGACCCAGCTTACGTAACATCATGGTGAGGGTACCGTTAAACCGTTCCACGAGCCCATTTCCGGCCGGATGGTAGGGACTTGTGTGGATATGTTTGGCCCTCAAGATCTTAAAGATCTCCTCCATTAACAGGCTACGGAATTGGGATCCATTGTCCATCAAAACTTGTAGAGGGAATCCCAACCGTGTAAAAATTTGAACAAGGGCTTCTGCGACATGCTTGGAATTAGTGCATGGTAGCGGTACAGCTTCGGCCCACATAGTGCAAGTGTCGACTAAGGTCAGGATGAGCCTGTTCCTTCTTTTGGTCTTTTCCAGGGGACCAATGATGTCGACAGCAACCCGTTCAAATGGAGTCCCTACTATTGGCATTTGCCCCATAGGTACTGGGGGTGTCAAGTGCTTGGGTGCTACCCGTTGGCACTGGGCGCAGGATTTCACATACCTGACAATGTCAGAGTTCATTCCTGGCCACCTATAGTGGTTTTTTTATTCGCTGAATAGTGGCGTTTTGTCCCATATGTCCGCTAAAGGGAAGAGAGTGCCCCATTTCTAAGATCTGGCTTCTGTACTGCGTCGGTACTAGGAGCTGGTTATTCCCCGTGTCCGGGTTGCCCGTTCTACGATACAATACTCCATCCTTAGAAAAGATGTCTCCGTTGTGTCTGGGGTCCTTAGCCATGGGCAGTTTTTTAAAGCAGGGCGCCAGAGTAGGGTCCTTTTGTTGCGCCTCCTTCAGTTCATTCGGCAACAAGTTTGGCGCAGGCTTCCTCTCCTTCTTGGCTTGCCCTCTTGTGGTTACCGCTGCCACAATCGGCTCCTTAGGTCTCCCAATGAACACATATCTACATCCCAGGATAACTGGGTAGATCGGATCATCCATTATGGCCGCTTTAATAACTCCTCCGACAAAGTCAGAGTGTATTTCTACCAGTGCGATAGGAAGCGTCCTGGGTGCATCACTCCTGAAAACTCCACTAAGTTTGACGGTTTCCTCTGTCTCCTGACCTGGTTTGACTAGGTGTCTAGCAACAATACAACTAAAGCTTAATCCAGTGTCAAAAAGACAAGTAGTAGAGGTACCGTTAAAAATTACAGTTCCTCGAGTTGAGGGTCGGTCCCCCTCAGGTTGAGAATCACTGACATTGACTCTACCTTTCGAGGCTGTATGCAAACATCCAATGCGGTTTGCACCGGTTTGTTTGCCCTGATCAGACGTTCCTGGTGTAGGGGTCTTCCCTTTTCCTTGACCTTGGTGGCCGCGCTGCCACGTAGGCTTGGTGGGTTGATCAGAATTGTTGTTGGGGGGGGGGGGGGGGTAATCGAGTTTTGTAGAATTTCGATTTTTCCTGGGGAGGTTTCTGGGTATTATTATCTCGTTCGTTAAAATGTTGAGAGGAAGTGGAAGAATAGGATGCCTGCTCTAGATTCTGTTTTCGAGATGGCTCATCGGTGGGTTTACGTTTAGTGCTGGGAAGTTCGGCCATTGCATTGCTATAGCGTTCGGCTTTATTGAGTATGTCTTCAAGCCTGACTGCCCCCTGTTCAGCCAAAAATCTACGAGTTTCATTCGACAAAGTGGATTTTATCTGCTCCACAAGAACAAGTTCGAGGAGTCCCTCATATGAAAGAGGTAGGTCAGATAATTCAATGCACTTTGTCAGATAACCCGTGAGACGTGAAGAGAACTGGGGAAATGTTTCCGTGCTCTCTTTTCGGCTGTTTCTGAACAACTGCAGAAACTTTCGGGCAGTCATCTCAAACTGCTGTAGTAAGGCCTTCTTCAACAGGTCATAATCATGTTGATTCGGTCCCAGCTTTGTGTACACGTCATAAGCATTTCCTTTCAGTGACATTGAGAGTTTAAGCGCCCAGCGGGTACTCTCTAATCCATAAAGATTCGCGAGTCTCTCGAATTTTTCTAGGTAGCTGTCAATTTTTTCGTTAGGGCTAGGAAAAGATTCTAAAGAAAACGACATAGCAGTTAATTGGGCAGATTGAGTACTGGAGAGGTCCACTGATTGAGACTGGGGCGAAGACGGCTCTCCGTTAGTCGAAGTAGAGGCGCCCCGACTCTCTAGAGCCTTAAGCGCCAGTTGATGCTGTCTTTCCTTGTCTCTCTCTCTCTCTCTCTCTCTGCGAGTTTCCATCTATGCTTCAATTTTCTTCTGTTCCAAAAGACGTTCTTCCGCTTCTTTTTTATCTGCCCTCTCCTGGGCTTCTCTCCTCTCTGTTCTTTCTTTCTCTTCCTTCCTCTCAGCTTCTGCTCTCTGTTGCTCCGCCTTCCTCTCAGCTTCTGCTCTCTGTTGCTCCGCCTTCCTCTCAGCTTCGGCTCTCTGTTGCTCCGCCTTCCTCTCAGCTTCGGCTCTCTGTTGCTCCGCGTCATATATTTCCAATTCCTGGTTAATAAACGCGTTTGCAGCTTCTGCATCTAATCCTGCCTCTTTCGCTTCCAGCCTCAAGATGGACCTCATCTTTATCCTCTCTGCCATTGTTAAAGAATAAGATGAAGTATGCCTAGAGAACTAGTAAGAAGAAACGCGAAAGGGAGGAACTCTGAACCGCTACGAGAAAAAAACACAAGTACAAATTTACCTGTGTTACCTCCTACCTGTAGTGTGCAAACTTTATCGCTGCTATTATCTGGCAATTTAGGCTCTAAACGCAAGCGACTATGCCACTAAATGGTAAGTTACACTGGAAAAGAATCTACTTTTACTAACAGTAGAGAAAAATTTATATTAAAACAATTTAAAAGGAAAAAAAATTTTCCCCTAAATTTTAAATCTCTGGCAACAAACTCCGTCCCTAAAGTCAATTATTGAGATGAGACGTTGTTAACTTAATTTTTAAAAATCAGAACAATCCGTCTTTAGCTAAGCTCAACTCTTTTTAACTTCAAAAACCTTAGTGACTGTAAAACAATCACGCAATCCCAGCAACTCTTATAAAGAAAGAAATATAATTATCTCCGCCAGAGGATAATTAAAATAGCAAATATTTTTGTTTATCTGTACTTTCTACTGCTGTGGAGAGAAAACAACCTGTAAATATGCTGTGTGGACAACCCAAATACTTAAAGAACGTTTGTCTAGGGGTGTAATTATTTATTCATTTCCCTAATTCACAAAGACAGATCATTCACACTCTACCTAGTTAGACCCAGACTAAATCAGACTCAAAATATCTTTAACCCGGCTATGCGATTGCCTCAAATGTAGCTCAAGATCCCAGAACCAGCCCACAAATATGTGTGCATCAAATGTATCTCAAAATTATCCCGGCGAGCCAGCCAAATATTGTCGTAAATTTATTTTGAGAGAAAAAGAGTCTAGAAATAGTAGTCCGGTTTAGAGTGTACAATGATGATGAAAAGCTCAGTGATAGAAAATGTAGAGATTAAATAGTTGCTTCACAGCGTGCTGGAGGAGAGTAAAGACAGACTTATTTACGACAAATCCTTTCCCTCAATCTTCACTTCCGCTCTCCTGGTCAAACAATTATTTGCCAGTTTTCCAGACACGCATCTGCGCGCACACCGATTTGGTGTTTTCAAAAACTTAGACGGCGTGGATACAGCTATATTAAACAAATAGGGAATGTTTGGGCTTTTGGGTATTCCAACACAGTCCGATTTAAGTTTATGATGTTTATTTACCGTAAAGATCAAATCACAAAAAAACAATATCAAGTGTTACATAAATTTTCATAAGTACAGAAAAAAATGCAAATAACAAGTTTGGGAGGGGTTGTCGTGGAATATTCTAATCCACATATATAAATTATCAGGTAAATATGAAGCCTAACAAATACATTTAATAAAGAAAAGAGCAATGGTAAAATAACAGTGCTGTCACAATGACTGTACTCGAAATCCCCCTTGTTTTCTGCTTCGTCTGCAAATTGTAACGCTTTCACGTTGATAGTAAAAGCCTACTATATTATTACCCGCTTTCTTCAATGAAACGTGTACTAAACTTGAGATACGCACGCTGATCAATGACCTAAATTTAATATCTCATTCATTCCATTTTATACACGGCGTAACTAAAAAGACAGATAAAGCAGGAGTGAGAGAGGGGCGAATGAAAGCAAGGACACATGCAACACTAAACACGCGTCGCGCGATACACAATTGCTGCCATCACGCGTGTAAGGCCACATGCACTAACTTTTTTTCAGACGGACAGTGATAAAAACACTAACCTTCCCAGAGTTAGGTTTTAAAAAACCTGGAAAACGCTTATTAGAAAAGATGACATTAGATGGGTTTACGTTTGAAAACATTACAGTACCCAGACAGCACATCTTCGAAACAGGAGGTAGAAGAAATTGCATATTTTGAACGCAGCCACTTAGCTCTTTTAAATTTGTATATTTGGGTTCCTTAGGGCTTGCTGACAAAGAATATGTAAAACGTTACGCAAATAGTCTAGGAATTACCAAATTATAACCAAAATAAAATAGTGGGGGTGCCTGACAGCATGAAATCATTTCTGCTCATAAAATTTTTTTTATAACGTGTTTGAAAAAACCTTACGTTACGGAAATAGCCTACCATGTTAACTCCTAATTGATTGGAGCGCAACAAATATAAGACTAAACACGATTGGTCGGGCTATAAATACTATCTTGTGTTGTTATAGGAAACGAATAGAAGGGGTACTTTTTTGAAAAGATGTGTAGACGTGGTTTCATTGGGTAGAGCTGCGAATATACTCGATTCAGAGCGTCTGTTCATTGCCACATCTTGTAATAAACCTACTAAGAAGCAGTGCGTTGAGCACCAGTGTATATTTTTTTATAAAATAAAGCCTGGGACATCGGCAGATCGGAGTTGTGCTATATTCATTGCCAGTCAACGAAACTGTTTATTATTCTATGAATTGTGGTAAGCTTGAAATATTCAATATCTTTTAATGAAAATTGAATGTAAATTGTTAATTTATGCCTGTATATATGTGTAGTTCAGTAGCAAACATGATGTAAAGCCTATAATGCTCCAGCCTGAACAGAAGGTGTCGGAGGAAAGTAAAACTGCATGGAATGGCCAAACAGTACACTGACACCTAGATTATTGACTAGAAAGAAATAATGCTGGAATTGCAGAGGCGTAGTAACCATTAGGGAGGGAAATACTGGTATAAAGTATTTCAGATGAAGCTGACAGTTGGCCTAACGCTCTGAACTCAATGTTTGTGATGTATTGTGCTCAGTGTAGAAAGAGAGTATAAATTAGTTATGACGTAGAAGGTACATCCTTCTTGTTTTCAGGGACCGTGGTCTTAAAGTTATTGAGCAGCACCTGGTCAGAGCTTTGCTGAAGCCAGAGGTGGACAGCATACTCCTTGGTCCATATAGCAACCAGTGGGGTGGCTCCAGAACTCATTAAAGTAATCGAGCAGAGGAGCCTTTTTCTGCAGTCATCACTAAAGATAAGAGAGTGTGGCCATGGAGCTCAACATTATGTACCCCATCTTAAAATGACAGTGTAAAATACAATTAAGAGGGGAATTTAATTGTTTTAATATCAGGAACTGAGAACATCTCCAATACTAGTTCCAATAAAGACAAACTATTGAAGTCATGATGACAAATACCAACAGAGCTTGAACAAAACAAAACCAGTATTACCTCATATTACTACTACACAACTGACACACATAGGATACTATTAAAAATATATGTCACTACAAGATTCATATTGATAAATTCTGTACATATAACTTGTAATTAAAATTGATTGTGATTCCTGGTTCCCTTTGTATTTGAATCAGGACACATATACATTCATGACAGCACTGAATACATATTGTTATTTGAAAAGTTATCAGTGACTCCTTTAAGATATCCTCGTAGAGTGTTTTATGTATGTGAGTGTCACAGTGTTGTCAAGTGTGGTGGAATAAATTAAATTGTTTATCTGTCTGTTGTTGTTATGACTTACACTTCATACACATACCCTAGACATATAACGTAGTCATCACACTATTCCAGAATAATTCTGACTGAGGTATACATATGTGGCAGCAAGTAAGGTTATCTATAATACACTACTCTTATTAGATATAGATACCTTCACAGCTGATCTCAGTCAGTACACTAAGTCCCCTATAAATATTTATAACATCCCACTTCACCACATATATTGGGGTCTCACTCTCGGGATTTTGAATCTTTACCTATTACAAATATTGGGGGTAATTCACTTCAGGGAATAATAAGAATTAAAAGGTATCCTTGGGTGGAATTAAATAAGGTTGAGCTCTCGGTGCCTGTGTTGTCCATTAGATATATATTTAGAGATTGAATTGTTAGTTAGACATTTTATAAACTTACCTGATAGACAATGGCGGACCTAGCCAAATTTCGATCTGCTGCTGTTCAGACTGCAAAAGAGTTAGGATTAGATGGGCAGGTTATGGTTGCCTATGTCACTACTGAATGTGACAAATTTATTGAACGCGAAGAAAGAAGGTTTGAAGCCGAAAGAAAATTAGAGGCTGAAAAGGAAATTAAGAGGTTGCAGATTGAGGCTGAGGCTAAGAAATTGGAAGCAGAGGAAAGAAGACTGGCTGCAGAAAGAGAAGAGAAGAAATTAGCTGCAGAAAGAGAAGAGAAGAGATTAGCTGCAGAAAGGGAAGCAGAAAAGGAGGAGAAGAGATTACAAAGGGAACATGAGTTACGACTAAGGGAGTTTGAGTTTCAGGGCCATGCTCCTGAAAATGGTGCCAGTCCCTTTGCCTCTGATGCCACTGCTAGCCAAGGAGCCTCAACCTCAGCTATGAATTTTCATTTAGATCATTTTGTTGAGAAAGACGATGATATAGAGAGCTATCTAAATAGGTATGAACTATTAGCTACCACGTATGGGTTAGAGAGAGAAAGGTGGAGCTTAAAGTTATCTCAAGGACTTCGTGGGGCAGCTTATGAAGTTTTTTGCAAAAATGAGCAGAGGTGATCAGGAAAATTATGACATGCTAAAGCAGGCTCTTTTGTTAAGATATGAAAAGAATGCAGAATTTTATAGGAAAAAATTTAGGAATGCTAAACTACTGTCAGGTGAAACCTATCACCAGTTCTCTGCACGAATAGAGACATACTTGGAGAAATGGACTTCTCTGGGGAAAACCCAAGATCTTAAGGAAATGGTCCTTATAGAGCAATTAAGAGAGTCCATGGCTCCAGACCTGAGAAAGTTTCTCATGGAACAAGGTGCAGAGAGGCTGGGTGAGTTGCTAAATGTTGCTGAAAGGTATCAAGCAGCTCAAGCAGAGGTAACAGGAAATAAAAAGAAACAAGTGGATAACTTTAGGGCACCACAGAACTTTAATAAATTTGATCCTAGGGATCAAAACAAAGGTAAGCACCAGTTTGATAGGCCACGGTATGAAAATAAAAATAAAACCCCACAATTCGATGAAAGGAAATATGATGAAAGAAAATCTTTCAACCAAGGAAAAAGGTGGTGTAAAAATTGTAAGATGAACAATCATGACACTGACCATTGTAGAAGGAAACCTCCTCATTGTGCTGCTATGACATCGGGGAAAAAGGAAAAGAAGGTCAAACCTGAAGAATTACAGGAACCATACCACCCCCCAGTGTGTGAAGATGTCATCTGTAATGGTGTCACTATAAGGTGTTTATATGATACCGGTTTAGATTACGATTCCGTTGTGAGTTCTCACCTGGTGCAGGCCGATCAATACACCACAGAAACAGTGGAGATTCAAACTGCAACCAAGGATGTAGCTACCATGACACTTCCCGTCGCCCGAATAAAAGGGAAAACGCGATATGTGGAAGGAATCATAAAAGCAGCAGTGATAAATGAGCCAATCTACCCTCTAATATTGGGGTGTAGATATGTCTTCTTGGGGAATCCCAAGAGACCTGTGATATTGGCAACAGTGCAGACCAGATCACAGTCAAAAAAGGAGGAGGATAATCCCATAAATACTCACCCAGATGAGATGAGGAAGGCACAGGCTGAGGACAAAACACTCAAGCCATGTTTCAAGAAGTTGCCCAAATCTCATACACCTCCAGGCAAGGGAGAGTTTTATATGAAGAACAAACTGATATATAGGAAGGCTGGATCTGAATCCAATGGTCACGGACAGCTGGTCCTTCCCACTTCATATAGGACTAAAGTGTTGGAACTAGGGCATGCGATTCCCTTCAGTGGTTATATGGGAATCAGCGCAACAGGACAGCGAATAGCTTGTCACTATTTCTGGCCAGGAATAACTGAAGATATCAAACGATATGTAAAATCCTGTCCAGAGTGCCAACGAGTAGCACCTAAACATTGGACTGCACCAGCAACTCTGGGGGAAATGCCCATAGTGGGAACACCCTTTGAGAGAGTTGCCGTGGATCTTGTGGGACCTCTCACCCGAACCAAGAGAAGGAACAGCTACATTCTGACTCTGGTGGACACTTGTTCTATGTGGGGAGAGGCAGTAGCCCTGTCATCGATTGATTCTAAACATGTGGCAGAGGCATTGCTCACAATTTTCACAAGGTTAGGCTTTCCCAATCAAATCTTGACTGATAATGGCTCTCAGTTCAAGGGGAAACTAACTGAAGAAGTTTTCAGGATCTTCCAGGCCAAACACTTCCATTGTAGTGTGTACCATCCCCAAGGGAACGGCCAAGTGGAAAGATTTAACGGCACATTGATGTCGATCCTGAGAAAGTTGGCACACGAAAAACCAGATACATGGGACCAGTACCTGCACGCCGCCCTCTTTGCTTATCGGGAGGTACCCCATAGTTCAACCGGTATGGCCCCGGCAACATTATTGTTTGGAAGGCCAATAAAAGGTCCACTCGAAGCTTTGTTAAGAACGTGGACTGATGAAAAGGCAGAGGAAAACATTACATCTTCATACCAATATGTGAATGAGCTGACCACTCGTTTAAAAACTGGCTGGAAACTTGCCAATGAAAATTTGAAACAAGCCAGGAAGAAACATGCTGCCTATTATAACAGGAAGGCGAAAGACAGAGATTTGGCTGTGGGAGAGAAGGTACTGCTTCTTCTCCCCGGGAGTCAGAATAAGTTACAAATTGGATGGCAGGGTCCATATACAGTTTTAGAGAAGGTGTCTAGAACAAATTATAAGATAGATAAGAAGGGGAAAGAAAAAATCTATCATGTGAATCTCCTGAAGAAATATTTGGAAAGAGAACATCAGGAAGAGACACACTTGTTGACCTTGTCCATCGCCATGGAGATGAAAAAGGAACCACTTTTATTATTTGGGCGACCACCACGATCCTCTCAGACAGCAGCACAGGTGAAAATCAGTACACATTTAACGAAAACTCAGAAAGAGAGAGTGCAACAGGTTCTAAATAATCATGCAGAGGTGTTAACAGACCGACCAGGGCATACAAACCTATTGGAATATGATATGAAACTGATAGACCCCACACCTGTCTGTATGAAACCATATTCGATTCCGTTTGCAAAGGAGAAAGCTTTGAAGGAAGAGATAGACTATCTGTTGAAGGAATGAATTATTTCGCACAGTGAATCTTCGTATAGTTCCGGTGTTGTACTCTTAAGGAAGCCCTCTGGAGAACATAGACTCTGTATAGATTACAGGAGACTGAATGCTATTACAGAAGGACAGGTGGATCCATTGCCGGATACAAATCAGCTGTTTGCCAGACTAAATAAAGCTAAATATTTCTCCAAAGTGGATCTGAGTAAAGGATACTATCAGATTCCAGTAAAGCCTGAGGTTAGGCCATACCTAGCTTTTAGTACCTCAGAAGGACACTATGAGTTTAATAGATTGCCCTTTGGATTGAAGAATGCGCCTAGTGTCTTCTCTAGAATGATGAGAAAATTATTGGACCCTCTGAATAATCCATGTATAACAAATTTTATGGATGATATCCTTATAGCAACAGAAACATTTGAGGAACACATTGACTCTCTGAACATGCTGTTTAATCGACTTAGGGAAGCAAATTTAACAGCCCGACCAACCAAATGTTGCGTTGGATGTAAAGAATTGGAATTTTTGGGACACACAGTTTATCAGGGAAACATGACCCCTGACCCAAAGAATTTAGAGAAACTAAAGAAAGCTCCGAGACCACAAACCAAGAAGGACGTGAGATCATTTGTCTCATTATGTGGTTTCTACCAGAAGTATATCAAAAACTTTAATTCCATATGTGCACCGTTAACTGATTTGACACGTAAAGGACATCCAGATCGCATTACATGGACACCACAATGTGAAATGGCTTACCAAGAATTGAAGGAAAAGCTCACAAGTAAACCTATTTTGAAATTACCTGACTTAAGTCAAGAATTCATAGTAAGGACGGATGCCAGTAATATTGGGTTAGGTGCAACTCTACTACAGAAATCAGATGCATTGGATGGGGAATTAAGCCCAGTGGCATATGCTAGCAGAAAGTTGAATAAAGCTGAAATCAACTACTCAACTAGCGAAAAAGAATGTCTTGCAGTAATATGGGCAATAAAGAAATTCAATATTTATCTGTATGGGAAGGCATTTAAGTTGCAAACAGACCACAAACCTTTATCGTTTCTAGCACAGGCTAGGCATGAGAACTCTAGGTTACTCCGATGGTCTTTACTTTTGGCTCCATATAATTTTAGCATTGAGTATATATCTGGAAAAACAAATTTGGGAGCGGATTTTTTAAGCCGCCATCCGTGTGATGAGAATCACCGTAAACCCCAGAAATAATAATAAATTTCTCTATGTGTATATAGAATAAAGGACTGACATATAATGTCTGTTTTAAGAGGGGAGATGTCGTGGAATATTCTAATCCACATATATAAATTATCAGGTAAATATGAAGCCTAACAAATACATTTAATAAAGAAAAGAGCAATGGTAAAATAACAGTGCTGTCACAATGACTGTACTCGAAATCCCCCTTGTTTTCTGCTTCGTCTGCAAATTGTAACGCTTTCACGTTGATAGTAAAAGCCTACTATATTATTACCCGCTTTCTTCAATGAAACGTGTACTAAACTTGAGATACGCACGCTGATCAATGACCTAAATTTAATATCTCATTCATTCAATTTTATACACGGCGTAACTAAAAAGACAGATAAAGCAGGAGAGAGAGAGGGGCGAATGAAAGCAAGGACACATGCAACACTAAACACGCGTCGCGCGATACACAATTGCTGCCATCACGCGTGTAAGGCCACATGCACTAACTTTTTTTCAGACGGACAGTGATAAAAACACTAACCTTCCCAGAGTTAGGTTTTAAAAAACCTGGAAAACGCTTATTAGAAAAGATGACATTAGATGGGTTTACGTTTGAAAACATTACAGTACCCAGACAGCACATCTTCGAAACAGGAGGTAGAAGAAATTGCATATTTTGAACGCAGCCACTTAGCTCTTTTAAATTTGTATATTTGGGTTCCTTAGGGCTTGCTGACAAAGAATATGTAAAACGTTACGCAAATAGTCCAGGAATTACCAAATTATAACCAAAATAAAATAGTGGGGGTGCCTGACAGCATGAAATCATTTCTGCTCATAAATTTTTTTTATAACGTGTTTGAAAAAACCTTACGTTACGGAAATAGCCTACCATGTTAACTCCTAATTGATTGGAGCGCAACAAATATAAGACTAAACACGATTGGTCGGGCTATAAATACTATCTTGTGTTGTTATAGGAAACGAATAGAAGGGGTACTTTTTTGAAAAGATGTGTAGACGTGGTTTCATTGGGTAGAGCTGCGAATATACTCGATTCAGAGCGTCTGTTCATTGCCACATCTTGTAATAAACCTACTAAGAAGCAGTGCGTTGAGCACCAGTGTATATTTTTTTATAAAATAAAGCCTGGGACATCGGCAGATCGGAGTTGTGCTGTATTCATTGCCAGTCAACGAAACTGTTTATTATTCTATGAATTGTGGTAAGCTTGAAATATTCAATATCTTTTAATGAAAATTGAATGTAAATTGATAATTTATGTCTGTATATATGTGTAGTTTAGTAGCAAACATGATGTAAAGCCTATAATGCTCCAGCCTGAACAGAAGGTGTCGGAGGAAAGTAAAACTGCATGGAATGGCCAAACAGTACACTGACACCTAGATGATTGACTAGAAAGAAATAATGCTGGAATTGCAGAGGCGTGGTAACCATTAGGGAGGGAAATACTGGTATAAAGTATTTCAGATGAAGCTGACAGTTGGCCTAACGCTCTGAACTCAATGTTTGTGATGTATTGTGCTCAGTGTAGAAAGAGAGTATAAATTAGTTATGACGTAGAAGGTACATCCTTCTTGTTTTCAGGGACCGTGGTCTTAAAGTTATTGAGCAGCACCTGGTCAGAGCTTTGCTGAAGCCAGAGGTGGACAGCATACTCCTTGGTCCATATAGCAACCAGTGGGGTGGCTCCAGAACTCATTAAAGTAATCGAGCAGAGGAGCCTTTTTCTGCAGTCATCACGCAAGATAAGAGAGTGTGGCCATGGAGCTCAACATTATGTACCCCATCTTAAAATGACAGTGTAAAATACAATTAAGAGGGGAATTTAATTGTTTTAATATCAGGAACTGAGAACATCTCCAATACTAGTTCCAAAAAAGACAAACTATTGAAGTCATGATGACAAATACCAACAGAGCTTGAACAAAACAAAACCAGTATTACCTCATATTACTACTACACAACTGACACACATAGGATACTATTAAAAATATATGTCACTACAAGATTCATATTGAGAAATTCTGTACATATAACTTGTAATTAAAATTGATTGTGATTCCTGGTTCCCTTTGTATTTGAATCAGGACACATATACATTCATGACAGCACTAAATACATATTGTTATTTGAAAAGTTATCAGTGACTCCTTTAAGATATCCTCGTAGAGTGTTTTATGTATGTGAGTGTCACAGTGTTGTCAAGTGTGGTGGAATAAATTAAATTGTTTATCTGTCTGTTGTTGTTATGACTTACACTTCATCATACACATACCCTAGACACATAACGAAGTCATCACACTACTCCAGAATAATTCTGACTGAGGTATACATATGTGGCAGCAAGTAAGGTTATATATAATACACTACTCTTATTAGATATAGATACCTTCACAGCTGATCTCAGTCAGTACACTAAGTCCCCTATAAATATTTATAACATCCCACTTTACCACAGGGGTGAAGAAGATTGGTATCGACTAAGCCCTTCCCGCTTATTAGACAAAGATAAACCCAGTCCAAAGATAGATAATATCAGGAACATAGGTACGTTAACCTAACAGTAAAGTTAATTACTCTGAAAAGAGGTGTTACCAAATTAGGTATAGGTGGTAGAAAGAAATCCTGTTCTTCCCAATTGTTCTTCCCTTTACTAAGCAAATGAAAAGGAGGGGGTTTTAAACATAGTTAACAAATTATCAACTATCCCACTTAAAGGAACAATGTAGGGTATACAGAAAAGATATATATTACCAGGTAAGCAAGTTAACAAAAATGGTTACACAAAAGAATTAATTTCCTGTCATTCATACACTCTGTGCGGATCCACACTCATATACACCACACACTTACCGAGTTGCAGCATCAGACAATCCCTTAGAATGATAAACACAATAATTAACTCTTGACGTATGACAACTGTCTAGTCCTTCTATGTCCCGCCCCAGATAATGCGAGGATTCACTGAGAGCAAATATTCCCGCTTATCGCCGGACTTGAAGTTCTTAGAGTTCTTGTGGTTTATTATAAAGAAACGAGTCTATGGGATGGCACTGACGCAGTTCGACACAGGGGTGAAAATGAAGTGGTCTCTTTTAATCTTCCGCTATGGTAAAATTCCTTCGATGCGTGATGATAGTTTTATTAAATCCAATTGAGGAAAAACTAGGCTCAGTCACAGTCAGGAAAATATGTACTCTCTCACAGTAAACAGTAAATATAATATCGCTACTGGCGATGATTACCTTCCAGTTTATCTTACAGGTTTGTAATGGTAATTTGATGATTGTTCTTTAAAATGTTCTTGGGTGGGCTTTATTTCATTTAATTCTGACAGCTAGGTCGCAAAAGGACCGCCACAAGATTATATTTAAAAGAAATGTTTCTTCAATATGACTGGAAGTTTATAGGATGATTTCTTTATTTCTTTCTTTATTTAGCTGGGACCGCAGGTTACGATCACTCTGTGTGAAAGAAAAAAAGACATGTAACATACCGAAAAATCAAGCGCGATAAATTTCCCGTTAAGCCTATAATACACTCGAGTATTTAATTATGTATTTAATAAACACTGCGCGAATTCTAGTGGTTAAAAACACACATCTATAAAACTAGGACTTAACTGAATTTATTAATTATAAATTCCTTCGCGACTTTGAAAAGCTAAAAGTCCCTTTAAATCATCCATCATATCAGGGAAAATTCACTTGTCGAACTGGACGTACGTCACAGCATGGATGCGATCAGACGTCTGATGTGGGCCTGTGGGATGTCTGCCCACTCTTACCGGAGTGCCTGGAACAGATCACGACGATTGGCTGGAGCAACGTCTCGGCGACAAACACGTCTATTCAGCTCATCCAACAGGTGCTCAATCGGACTCATGTCTGGAGACAGGGATGGCCAGGGAAGGGTGAGAATGTTGTTGGCAGTCAGGAACTGCGTGGTCAACCGTGCACAATGGGGTCTGGCGTTGTCCTGTTGAAACACAGACCTTTGGGCAGCCAAAAGTGGAAGGACATGGGGTCGAAGAATTTCATTGACGTATCGTTGCGCATTCAAGCCTCCTTCAATGTGCACCAATTGACTCCTTCCGTTGTAACTGATCATTCCCCACACCATTGCACCTCCACCACCGTGCGGCGGAGCTTCATCAACGCAATTTTGGGCGAAACGTTCATTTCGCCTACGGTAGACCCTACGCCGTCTATCATGACGCTGCAACAAAAAGAAAAATTCGTCACTAAACCAGACACGTCTCCATTGATTTTCAGCTGCCCAGGGACGATGCTGGTTGGCCCAAAGAAGTCGATTTTGGCGATGGCGTCGCGTAAGAACAGGTCCTCGGTGAGGTCGTTGTGCACAAAGTCCAGCGTCATGCAGTCTATTCCGGACAGTTTGATCAGACACATGACGTCCTGCTCGCAATGACTGGGCAGTTGAGGAAGCTGTTGTAAACCTGTCTCTGAGGTGACGAAGCCGAATAAAGCGATCCTCCGCTGCTGTTGTCACTCTGGGTCGTCCACTGCGATGCCGGTCTTCAACTGAGCCAGTGGCTTGGAACCGGTGCCAAAATCGACTGATGGCACTCTGATGCACGTTTAGATGCCTGGCAACCTGACTTTGACTTTCGCCTGCATGCAGTCGGCCAATAGCAATGTTCCTTAAATTTATCGATAGAGACGCCATAAATGTCTGCTTGAAAATGAACTGAATTTTGTGTGTGTAGCGTTATCCTTTTATAGGGTTTCAGTTGCGTAGTCAGTGAATAGTGTTCACCCCAAGTTTTGTTGCTTTCACGTGCGCGCAACATGAGCTGTGGTCAAAAATTGCGTCATAAACACTATTGACCACTGCTTTGTAACGATTACAAAAACGAACGCAATTCAGGTCAACACGTGCATTTGACACTGTAAAGAACATTTGAGGCTGGTTTTTATATACCCTGTGGTGGGTCGATATTACTCATCTATATATTTACGTAGCAGATGTGAAGTCAGCTATGCAAGCTCCTGAGGAAGTTTACCTTTTAACTATATGTCAGGAAACCTGTCTTGCTTCCACCAATGACTACCACCCGCTATGTATGTTATCCCCAATTTATATGTTATAATGTATGGATGTTGTGTAGCTACGTGTCTAGGGTATATGCAATGTATGTGCAGAAAATAACAACAACCACACTTTAAGGTTAATAAACAATTAAGTAAACAACTCCCTATTGAATTTTGGTCTGAACAATTTTTTACAAATGTATTAAGTATAATTGAGTTGATTCATAAAAGATTAAACGTCAAGATATATTTACACACAAATTAGTTTAACTATTAGAGTCTATTATTTCCTGAACTAGGAAGTGTTCTTCGTGTAATACTTTTTGTCCAAAATTAAGCACATATTTGGGAAATCAATATTGTCATCATTTTATTTAATCTGGTTGATATAGTAACTGGTGGAGAATATTTCAGTGAATTCACAAGGCCCCAAAACACAGGGCTTATCTTAAGATATTTGTAGAAAATTCTGCGATGTCCTGGTTATACGTCTTCCTCCTCACAGCACTGCTCAGCTTTCAGGATTCAAGATAAGGTAGGGCCCTCAAATCATATGGCCTCGAACAGGTACCAGGGTTGAACAACAACGTGACTGGCTCACTTCAGTTTCACACCCAGAAACTCGAAATATCGAATTTTTTCACTATGTAAGTTAATTACAGGCCATAAATGGTCACACAAGATCTCCTGCTGAATAACAGAACAGCGAAGGCATCTGATCACACTTGTCTGTAAACGTTATTAACTTTACATGTGAAAGTTTAAATTGAAAGTGGCAAGGAACGCTCGTCTTTCTGAGTATTTATTTCACTTTCTTAGTTATGCTCAGCAACCAATCAGGGGACTTCCGTTCCTACGCGTCTATTTTCAAAAAAGTTAACCTACAATTTTCAAATCAGGAGACACCCCTTTCTATTGCCTCAATATGGCTAGCTTCAGTAAAGAAATCCCAGGCACGTCTATATATGTCTTCATTCTACCATATCGCTAGTATTATCTAAGTCATGTTAATCCAGAATGAAAATATTTACTTAGTCTACCGTTCGTCATCTAATGTATAAGGTTTCACACTTCTGGCTATTATTTTTACCATTTTCGTCTTTCCTTTATATTTATTCAAATCATCACACATCTCCCCACTTAAGAACATGCTTGTAAAGCGAGTTCAAAATCCGAGATTCACATAGATCAAATTAACTTATTTGGCCTTATGACTCCCCTGAGTTTCTTCCAAAGGATGTCTACTCAGAAAATCCGCTCCCACATTCAGCGAACCGGGTATGTACTCAATGGAAAACGAATAAGGTTGGATTAGTAACGACCACCTTAATAATCGGGCGTTTTCATGCTTAGCCTGTGATAAAAATACGAGGGGCTGATGATCCGTTTGGACCACAAATGTTCTACCATAAAGATAGATCTGGAACTTTTTTATAGCCCAGATTAAAGCTAGACATTCTTTCTCGCTTGTTGAGTAGTTTTGCTCAGCTTTATTCAGCTTGCGGCTAGCATAAGCGACTGGGTTCAGCTCCCCTTTTTTAATTGGACCGTTGCAACAATGTAGCCCCTAATCCTACGTTGCTAGCGTCCGTTCTTACCACAAATTTCTGAGTCAAATCAGGCAATTTCAAAATAGGCTTGCTAGTGAGTTTCTCCTTTAACTCTTGATACGCCGATTCACATTGAGCAGACCACACAATTTTATCCGGATTTCCTTTGCGAGTTAAATCCGTTAGAGGAGCACATATAGAGATAAAATTTTTTATGTACTTCTGATAAAATCCACATAGCGACACAAACGATCTCACGTCCTTCTTGGTCTGTGGTCTAGGTGCCCTCTGTAATTTCTCCAGGTTCTTGGGGTCAGGGGTCATGTTACCCTGATATATCGTATGTCCCAAGAACTCCAACTCTTTACAACCAATATAGCATTTGGTTGGTCTCGCAGTCAAATTTGCCTCTCTGAGCCTATCAAATAGCATCGTCAAAGAGTTAATGTGTTCCTCAAATGTTTCTGTGGCAATGAGGATGTCATCCATGAAATTCGTTATACATGGATTTTTTAGTGGATCCAACAATTTTCTCATCATTCTTGAGAACACACTCGGAGCATTTTTCAACCCAAACGGCAACATGTTGAATTCATAATGTCCATCCGAGGTGCTAAATGCTAAATAAGGTCTGACCTCAGGCTTTACTGGAATTTGATAATAGCCCTTGCTAAGATCCACTTTAGAAAAATATTTTGCCTTGTTCAGCCTGGCAAACAGCTGATTTGTGTCAGGTAATGGATCCACCTGATTCTCTGTGACAGCATTCAGTTTTCTGTAATCTATACACAGACGATGTTCCCCAGAGGGTTTCCTCAGCAAAACCACACTGGAGCTGTAAGGAGATTCACTGTGAGAGATAATCCCTTCTTTTAACAAATAATCTATCTCCTTCTTCAATGCTTGTTCCTTAGCGAACGGAATCGTATAGGCCCTCATACAGATAGGTGTTGGGTCTATTAATTGCATATCATACTCCAACAAATGGGTGTGCCCCGGTTTATCCGTTAACACATCTGTATGTTCTGTTAGAACCTTTTGAACCTGTTCCCTCTGTTTCTTAGTCAGGTGCCTACTGACTTTCACCTGTACAGGTGTTTCACATGGTTTTAAGGGGTATTCCTGCGAGGTGAGTGGTTCATTTTTCATTTGGGTTGCAATGGACAAGGCCAGTAAAGGTGTCCCTTCCTGGTTTTCTCTCTCGAGATACTTCTTTAGGAGGTTTACATGATATATTTTCTCCTTTCCTTTCTTGTCTATTTTATAATTGGTTCTAGATATCTTTTCTAGAACGGTGTATGGACCTTGCCATCCAATTTGCAACTTGTTACTACTGGCGGGAAGTAAAAGAAGCACCTTCTCTCCCACATTTAATTCTCTATCTTTCGCTTTCTTATTAAAGTATGCAGCATGTTTTTTCCTGGCTTGTCTGAAGTTATCATTTGCAAGTTTCCAGCCAGTTTTTAGACGAGTGGTCAGTTCGTTCACATACGCATATGATGAGGTAACAGTCTCTTCTGCCTTCTCATCGGTCCACGTCCTCAATAGGGCTTCCAATGGACCTTTTATTGGCCTCCCAAATAACAGGGTTGCGGGTGCCATCCCGGTTGAACTGTGTGGAACTTCCCGGTACGCAAACAACGCAGCGGGCAAAAATTGGTCCCACGTATCAGGTTTTTCATGGGCCAGCTTTCTCAGGATGGAAATGAGAGTCCCATTGAACCTCTCCACCTGGCCGTTCCCTTGGGGGTGATACGGACTACAATGAAAATGCTTGGCCTGGAAGATCCTAAATACCTCTTCTGTTAGTCTCCCCTTGAACTGTGAGCCGTTATCCGTCAAGATTTTTGGTGAGGGAAACCTAACCTCGTGAATATTGTGAGTAATGCCTCTGCCACATGCTTCGAATCAATTGATGACAGGGCTACCGCCTCTCCCCACATGGAACATGTGTCCACCAGAGTCAGAATGTAACTGTTCCTCCTCTTTGTCCGAGTGAGAGGTCCCACAATGTCCACCGCAACTCTCTCAAAAGGTGTTCGCACTATGGGCATTTCCCCTAGAGTTGCTGGGGCAGTCCAATGCTTTGGAGCTACCCGTTGGCATTCTGGACAGGATTTTACATATCTTTTTATATCCTCAGTTATTCCTGGCCAGAAATAATGTCAAGCTATGCGCTGACCTGTAGCGCTGATCCCCATATGACCACTGAAGGGAATAGCATGTCCTAATTCCATCACCTTCTCCCTATATGCCTTGGGAAGGACCAGCTGTCCGTGACCATTGGATCCAGTTCCAGCCTTCCTATATAACAATTTATTTTTCATATAATATTCTCCTTTGTTTGGAGGTGTATGGCATTTAGGTAATTTTTTATAACACAGCTTGAGTGACCTATCTTCAGCTTGTGCCTTCCTCATCTCCTCTGGATGAGTATTTATAGGTTCATCTTCCTCCTTCCTTGACTGTGACCTGGTCTGCACTGTTGCCATAATCACAGGTCTCTTGGGATTCCCCAAGAAGACATAACGACATCCCAATATTAGAGGGTATATGGGTTCGTTTATAACTGCTGCTTTGATGATCCCTTCCACATAACGAGTTTTCACCTCTATCCTAGCTACGGGAAGTGTCATGGTTGCTATATCCTTAGTCGCCCCTTGTATCTCCACTGTCTCTGTGGTATACTGATCTGGGTTCACTAGGTGCAAACTGACGACTGAATCATAATCTAGACCTTATCATAAAGGCACCTTATGGTGACCCCATTACATACAACGTCCTCACATACTGGGGGTGATAGGGCTCATGTGGCTTAATAGGTTTTGCCTTTACTCCCTTGTTCCCAGTTTTCATTGCAGCAAAGGTGGAAGGTTTTCTTTTACAGTCATGGGTGTCATGGCCATCCCTCTTACACCATTTACAATATTTCTTTCCCTGGTTAACAGGTTTTCTTTCATTATATTGAGGGTTTCTGTCACGCTGTTCGTACCTGGACCTATCATAATATGGTTTATTCTTGTTAAACTTATCTCTATTGTCATATTTGTTCTGAGGTTGAATTTGGGGACCCTTATTATGATCTATATGTTTCTTCTTTGCTCCTGCCAACTCTGACTGGGCTGCTAGATATCTCTCAGCTACATTTAAAATATCCACCAGTCTCTCTGCACCCTGTTCTGTGAGAAACTTTCTCAAGTCTGGAGCCATGGACTCTCTAACCTGCTCCATCATAACCATTTCCTTTAAATCTTGGGTTTTCCCCAGAGCAGTCCATTTCTCCAAATAGGTCTCTAGTCGGGCCGAGAACTGGTGGTAGGTCTCCCCCGTGAGTAATTTAGCCTGTCTAAATTTCTTCCTATAAAATTCACAGTTTTTCTCGTATCTGACCAATAGTGCATGTTTAAGAATGTCATAATCGTCTTGGTCATCTTTACTGAGCTTGGAAAATACTTCATAAGAATTTCCCCTAAGTCCCTGGGATACTTTAAGGCTCCACTTATCCTTCTCCAACCCATATGTTGTAGCTAAACTTTCCAAACGGCTAAGGAAGGACTCAATATCATCGTCTTTCTCAATAAAAGGATCCAAATGAAACCCCATGGCTGATGAGGAGGCCCCCTGGCTTGCAGCTGAGTCGGAAGTGGATGGGCTAGTTCCATTTTCAGGAGCATGGCCTTGTAACTCTAACTCTCTTAGTCGTAACTCATGCTCCCGCTGTAACCTTTTATCTTCTGCTTCCCTTTCAGCAGCCAGTCTTTTGTCTTCCCTTTCCGCCTCCAACCTCTTTTCCTCCAACTGCAGCCTCTTAATCTCAGCCTCCCGATCAGCCTCTAATTTCTTAAGTTCTCTAGCATCTTCTAACATAATTCGTTTCTCCTCCGCAAATCTATCAGCCTCTAATTTCTTAGCCTCCCTAGCATCTTCCCTTTCTCTGGCTATATATTTATCAACCTCTGCTGTAACATAATCAATTAAAATCTGTCCCTCCATACCCATTTCCTTCGCAGTCTGCACAGCAGAAGATCTGTACTTGGCCAATTCTGCCATCTTAATATTCTAACCAATGTGATTTAAATAAACCAAAATATCTAATTAATATCTAATTAACAGGACAACACAGAGCAATGTCAATTCACCAAAACCTCCACTTATTTACTTATTATATAACTTTGGAAATCCCGGACGAGCCCCCACTATATGTGGTGGGTCGATATTACTTATCTATATATTTATGTAGCAGATGTGAAGTCAGCTATGCAAGCTCCTGAGGAAGTTTACCTTTTAACTATATGTCAGGAAACCTGTCTTGCTTCCACCAATGACTACCACCCGCTATGTATGTTATCCCCAATTTATATGTTATAATGTATGGATGTTGTGTAGCTACGTGTCTAGGGTATATGCAATGTATGTGCAGAAAATAACAACAACCACACTTTAAGGTTAATAAACAATTAAGTAAACAACTCCCTATTGAATTTTGGTCTGAACAATTTTTACAAATGTATTAAGTATAATTGAGTTGATTCATAAAAGATTAAACGTCAAGATATATTTACACACAAATTAGTTTAACTATTAGAGTCTATTATTTCCTGAACTAGGAAGGTTTCTTCGTGTAATACTTTTTGTCCAAAATTAAGCACATATTTGGGAAATCAATATTGTCATCATTTTATTTAATCTGGTTGATATAGTAACTGGTGGAGAATATTTCAGTGAATTCACAAGGCCCCAAAACACAGGGCTTATCTTAAGATATTTGTAGAAAATTCTGCGATGTCCTGGTTATACGTCTTCCTCCTCACAGCACTGCTCAGCTTTCAGGATTCAAGATAAGGTAGGGCCCTCAAATCATATGGCCTCGAACAGGTACCAGGGTTGAACAACAACGTGACTGGCTCACTTCAGTTTCACACCCAGAAACTCGAAATATCGAATTTTTTCACTATGTAAGTTAATTACAGGCCATAAATGGTCACACAAGATCTCCTGCTGAATAACAGAACAGCGAAGGCATCTGATCACACTTGTCTGTAAACGTTATTAACTTTACATGTGAAAGTTTAAATTGAAAGTGGCAAGGAACGCTCGTCTTTCTGAGTATTTATTTCACTTTCTTAGTTATGCTCAGCAACCAATCAGGGGACTTCCGTTCCTACGCGTCTATTTTCAAAAAAGTTAACCTACAATTTTCAAATCAGGAGACACCCCTTTCTATTGCCTCAATATGGCTAGCTTCAGTAAAGAAATCCCAGGCACGTCTATATATGTCTTCATTCTACCATATCGCTAGTATTATCTAAGTCATGTTAATCCAGAATGAAAATATTTACTTAGTCTACCGTTCGTCATCTAATGTATAAGGTTTCACACTTCTGGCTATTATTTTTACCATTTTCGTCTTTCCTTTATATTTATTCAAATAACATATCTTTCTTTTTACATTAAGATAATATATTTAGACTAAAGAATATTATATATTTAACAACTAATTAGTAGCATTTTAATCTTCATTTTTAGTCTTTATTTTTCCTTTCGTTCGTTTTGGCCATTTAGTTTCAGTTTTAACATTCAAACGAGCTCTATGCATTTCCCCCGTTCTCTCCCTTGTCTTTTCCAAGAAATACACGATTTCTAACGACACTAACTTTCACGCGTGCATGTTGGTTAAAGGCTTGCAAGTCTGTGACGTCACATTGGCATTTATTCTACTATCGTTTTTCCTATGTTAACCCTGTAGGAACCGAGAAAACTCTAGTATTTTGGTGGTTTGGTAATACCTATGTTATTTTATACCTACAAACTACTAGATGCTATACTTTGATCGGTGAAATATCGGATATCATCACATACCCTAGCACCAAATTTTACTTACAAACTCATAAAAACGCGCACTCGGATATCTATGCGTTTCTTTTTTTGAACAGTATAGTTTATTCTTCCGTTTAAGGAATTTTCATTGTCGAGTTTTACAAGTTTGAACGGACTATGCAGTAAAAGCCAAACAAAACGAGCACTGAGCTCCAGCATTTACCGCCCACAACGAGAATACGTGATGCCACGAATCAATAGTCTTAATTCACTTTACATAATATAGGGCTCATTTTTTCATTCCAATCCGGCAAATTAAGGATATGAGCTTGGTTTAATGTTCTTCCTACATTGTTCTCGGAACTAATGCGGATGCAGTTTCTAGAGCTTGTTTAATAATTAATCTTCTGTATAGGACAGGGCAGTGCACTAGAGCATCTTCTATAATTAGAAAGAATAAAACTTAATTTATAGTACTAGACGTCACGAGTCCTCGGAACCTGCCTACAGCATGAATAGTTGGGAGTATACTCAGTAAATCTAACTACCTGAAAGACGGCATCTTAAAACAGTTGCCTGACAATATTCGGACGTTTCCTGTGCAAAAAGTCTGTAATTTGCCCGGTATCGGGGTACGGTGTAATATGTACATTTTGTCATTTTATATATTGCATTTTACATATATAAATGGCTTGCGGATATACAGTTGCATATGAGAATAGCAACCTCATCGTGTAAAATAACTTGTCTTATGAACTACCACTGCAAGAACTGGTGACTGCTTCGTGAGGGTTTCCTGACAAAGAACCAATAGCAGAGGTGGCCCCAGGATCCCGAGAGAGCAGTGAAACCCTTACTTAAATTTTTTTGCGTTAGAAGCACACCTCAATGCAATAGTACAATTAAAACCAAAAAATGTTAAACCTTCCTAAAACGATTCGCTGTAAATCCGACTTGCACCCATTCCGGCATGGATCCGGGCTAGGCCGGGTATGAGAGCTAGTATATATATATATATATATATATCTATATATATATATATATATATATATATATATATATATATATATATATATATATATATATATATATATATATATATATATATATATATATATATATATATATATATATAAACAGTCTAAAGTGTTAGTATAATACACCGTGATATCATCATATCAAACAAAATTTAAGTATGAGCTTCTTTGTAGACGATTGCAAGTACAGTCACTTGGTGACAACACGTATAAGTGTTCCGGTGTGCTAACTCGGGAAAATGCCACATACAGTTGGCCATGTGAGAAGCACTCATCGCTTAAGTCGACGCTGGCCACGTGAAGCGTTTGACCTTGTGCTTTATTAATGGTTATTGAAAAACAGACTTTTATAGGGAATTGGAGTCTCTTAAAATTGAACGGCAGATCGGAGGGAATCATCGGGATTCTTGGTATGTAGACTTTCTCACCGCTACCACAACCTGTCAGGATAGTGGCCTCTACAATGTAGTTCTAGAAGTTATACCAAGCTTAGCCCGGGTCCATGTCGGAATGGGTGCAAGTCCGGGTTTGGTGCGAATCGTTTTAGGAAAATTTAACTTTTTGGGGGTTTTAATTGTACTATTGCATATCTTGCCAAGTATATAGACAAAACGTATGAATCACAAGTCTTTGAATTCAATGACTTTTTTCATTCGGTTTTGTTTTATGTAATGTATATTACCTCTCGTCATATCACTCCTTCACATACACATTTATACTTGCACCATATGTTATACTTTTTTCAATTTTTTTTAATGAAAGGACATAATTCAATTGGTATCGAATAATGTTAAAGACATTAGGATTATTTCCAGTTTGTAAAATTTTTTTTTTTAAATAATGTACCCATCACACACACATACACACACATACACACACACATTTACACGCCTACTAAACGTTTTTTTTTTCATGCTACTATTTACGACTTTCAGCGTTGGCGTTAGTATTTCAGTGGTTTTCTTGGTTTGGTTTGTTTGAAGTTAACGACGACTAAGGATCTTGGACCTTTCAGTCCCATATTATATTACATATATATATATATATATATATATATATATATATATATATATATATATATATATATATATATATATATATATATATATATATATATATACATATATATATATATATATATATATATATATATATATATATATATATATATATATATATATACTGAAGCACATTAAAAACGCACCACTATTATATATACTGTTGCCGAGAAGCTGGAAAAAAAAGTGTGGGAATGGATTTTCCCCGTGTTTGCCAAGAGGTAGAGAGCGAATGGCTGCTGGAATGGAAAGTGCATGATTCAACCCACGGGTTTGTGTACAGACTACATGAAAACGATGAAAGTTACACGTGCAACACAATTCCCAACAGCTATGACCCTGAAAATGTGTACACGTTGTGGCAGTATACTCGGTATAAAAAGGCCGTTGAGACAAAACACCCAGTACATGTGCTTGAAATGCCACGACTATCTGAAAACGACCGCAAACGAGCCATTGGTATGTTGGAGACCGGAATGAGCTCGCGGGCCATTGCCAGAAGGATGAATTGCCACCACAGCACTATTGTACGTCTCAATGAACGTTACGGAACCACTGGCAGTGCCCGGGATAGACTTCGGAGTGGCCAACCACGAGTTACTACCCCTGCGCAAGATCGTCATATTGTGCTGAGTTACCTAAGGAATCGTACTCTCCCGGCAAGTCAAACAGCAAGAGCAATAGTGGGTAGACATGGGCAAGTCTCTTGAATGACAGTCATGCGACGACTCAGAGATACAGGCCTTACTGCAAGACGACCTTATGTTGGGCCAAACTTGACTCACAGACATCGTCAGCAGCGCCTGCAGTGGGCAGAGCAACATGTCAGATGGACTAGACTGCAGTGGAATGCTGTCCTATTCACAGACAAGAGCAGATTCAACATATCCTTTGCTGATGGACGTATGCGGATTTGGCGACGGTGTGGAGAGCGCTTTGCAGATTGCAGTGTCAACCGATTTGGAGGTGGCAGTATTCACATTTGGGGATGATTCAGTTTTCACCATCGCTTGCCTCTTCACGTCTTCCGTGGAAATGTTAATGCTGTGACATATTGAGATGAGGTTCTGGATGCACTGGTTGCTCCTGCGTTCACAATTTATCCAGACTTGCAGCTTCTCCAGCAGGATAACGCACGTGCATTTTTTTGTATTTTTGCTTTTCTCCCTTGCCTGCACAGAATGCAATTAATTTCATAACAATCAAATGTACAAATTAATGACCAGCATGGATTCACAGGAAAATGAATAAAGATTCCAAATATGTAAACTTGTAAACACTTATATTTACATTTCACACTCTGTTCCTGGATTATACAGGTGGTGCGTTTTTAATGTGCTTCAGTATATATATATATATATATATATATATATATATATATATATATAGATATCTATATATATATCTATATATATATCTCTATATATCTATATATATATAGATATATATAGATATATATATATATATATATATATATATATATATATATATATATATATATATATATATATATATATATATATATATATATATCTTGTCGTCTTCCGGTATCCAACGGTATTTTCAACCGACTCACTGGGTCTAAAATTAATGATCAAGGAAGGGCAAAAATTCGGAGGAAAATGAAGTGGTGGATGGAAAACTACAGTCCTTGAGGAGATAAGTATAACACCTACCAGCAAAACTACCATAGAAAAGATCTCCTGGTCCACATGATGACCATAGTTTTTTTTTCTCCCTCAACAGAGCCTATACACTTTTGTTGACTTGTAAATCTTTAAAAGTTGCGAGAATCTATATCTTTTTTAAATTCAACATAACAGAGTCTGTTGGTAAATTTTTCTTGTTACTTTTATTTGGGTTGTATTTTGTTTTTAAACATAAATCTACACCCTAGGGTGTAAACAAACTAACTTCTAGTGGATCGTGATATTTTAGTTAATGTGGCTGGACACCAAATTTCCTTTCTCAAACTTATAAATAATTTGCGTAGTCCTTTTGTAGGAATCCGGAGCAAGAATTTATCGTTCAGAAAATATCCCGTTTAGTTGCCAGAATTCTCTTTGCATTAAGGATTTCTAGTAGACTATTTCCCAAGGAGAGGCAGTTTCTTCGAACTCATAGACTATCACATTGATTTTATTCTTTCAGTCATCCAATCTGTCAGCGGAGGTCGCCAGATGTTCATATCAGGAGACCAAATACTTAAAAAGAGGTGTTTGTTTCCTCTTAGTTATAGTACAAGTTGCTACCAGTCGACGATAGACGCCTACATCAGAGGAGTCTTGAAGACGCTTGCCTGGACAACCTAAGTAGTTACCCCTGTGCAGTCAGCGGAAGATTATAATGTTTTCCTCTTATCCACCGATGATGACAAATATAGCTCCATTTTTATAGACAACTTTATTTATTTTAATTCTGTTAACCCATAATCTTCTATTTATATCTCTGCCAAGAGTAATGTTGAGCGAAGACCTTTGAATACCCTCATTTTGTACTCTGTTTGGCCATTGTTGGACCACTACTGTAGAACAGGGGAGACAATACCGTCACAATCAGGCTGAGGTATTCCACCTTCCTTTGCAAAGCTATCGGCCTCTTCATTGCCGGGAATTTTGCAATCAGATGGGATCCATTGTATTGCATCTCTTTTGAATCGCTGGCATAGTTTGTGGAGTATTGCTCTTCGGTCATTCAAGTCTGGTTATTTTGGCTCTTCAGCGTTGCAATTACTGACAGTGCGCCTGTGAAAACAGCTACTCGTCTCTTGTCACTTGAACCTCTGCTGCAGTTTTCAAGCCTCTGCCTCTGCTCTGAAGTTACTTGAGAATTTTCCTGTTGCAACTGACATCCTTTTAGTGCATCAGTGCTTAATGAATATAAAGATCCATCCACTTCAATCTTCGTGTGCATTTGTTGCTGATCCATCTGTGTATGCATGTGTCCAGTTGTAGCTTGGGCAATGTTTCGCTATGTATTTTGTCATTATGGCTTTTCTCTCTGTTGCAGAATGGCTCTTCTTTCTTTCAATTCCAGAAATTTTTTTTATCATTTCAGGGAAACAATGTTGTTTCCAGATTAGAAGCTTGTGTGCAGTGTAGATGGGTTTAGTTGTTGATACTGCATTTGTCACAAAACGTTTTGTGCATGTACTTTTGCGTCCTTCTCTCTCTCCTTCATCGTCCTATTATTTGACATATTTTATGCACCTACATTTTTTGCCGAGCCCTTCCCAGACTTATTTACGTTTCACCATGTGAATCATAGCATGACACATCTAATTGAACAGGTCAGCGGATAATACTTTTATCACTTACGTTTGTCTAGCCACCTTTGATAGAGACGGTCACTGTTGATCCAAGGGGGTCCCTACCACTCCTCATAACAATACGACCCGGCAGAGTACGGAACGAATGTCATATTATCTGTCTAAGCTGCCGGTGATCCGTGTTTGTCCGTCTGGCGGATGCATGAAAACACAGATGATAATGAGATAATCGTTTCCGCTGGGCCATTTCTGTATCAAGAATACAGATAACCAGTCTGTGGAGATTATGGCCGGCAGGAAATGAGTTCACAGAAGTGTTGGTAAAATTGCATAAGGTGCAATCGGAAGTATTACTTACATACTGAAAGAGGTCACGTGTTTAAATTTTAAAAGTGATAAATTAAAAACACGCGGGGGATAGAAATCATTTAATTGAATTGTTTTAATTTGAGAGACGGAATAGACATTGGATTTCACTGGCAAATTCGTCAGAAATACAATCTGGGACTTAAACTGAGACATGGGAATATAATCTAGCGAAATCAGAGAAACAAATCAGACTGCATCGCCACGTCAAGCTAGCAATTGAACATAAATAACACATAAGGAAGGGAAACCCGAGGCCTGTAAACAGTAAATTAATATTAGACAAACATAAAGGTATGTTTTCAGGCACTCGTAAGAAATAAAGAAGTAGAACACTTGGACAACAGAAAAACAACAGACGTGAGTGGCTTACCCAGGGTTCGAACCCCGTACCTTCCGTACGACAACTCCGCCTAGCTATCAAGCGAATCACACTGACCCCACGGCCAGCTAGGCATCCCCAAAAAAAGATGCTTTACTGGCTATTTATCAGTAAGAAACACAAGATAACACCGAAAGTATACAGTGGGCAACTCAGCCCCTTAATAACGCAATCACTTCTGTTGTTCTCCTATTAACAGTATGTGTCAGTCCAAACAAGACAAAGACCTTGATACTGGGTCCAGTAAATAGTAGAAGACTAAAGGACAATAGTATAGAACAGTGGGTAGGTTTCTGGTATTGTATGAACATAAATAACACATAAGGAAGGGAAACCCGAGGCCTGTAAACAGTAAATTAATATTAGACAAACATAAAGGTATGTTTTCAGGCACTCGTAAGAAATAAAGAAGTAGAACACTTGGACAACAGAAAAACAACAGACGTGAGTGGCTTACCCAGGGTTCGAACTCCATACCTTCCGTACGACAACTCCGCCTAGCTATCAAGCGAATCACACTGACCCCACGGCCAGCTAGGCATCCCCAAAAAAGATGCTTTACTGGCTATTTATCAGTAAGAAACACAAGATAACACCGAAAGTATACAGTGGGCAACTCAGCCCCTTAATGACGCAATCACTTCTGTTGTTCTCCTATTAACAGTATGTGTCAGTCCAAACAAGACAAAGACCTTGATACTGGGTCCAGTAAATAGTAGAAGACTAAAGGACAATAGTATAGAACAGTGGGTAGGTTTCTGGTATTGTATGAACATAAATAACACATAAGGAAGGGAAACCCGAGGCCTGTAAACAGTAAATTAATATTAGACAAACATAAAGGTATGTTTTCAGGCACTCGTAAGAAATAAAGAAGTAGAACACTTGGACAACAGAAAAACAACAGACGTGAGTGGCTTACCCAGGGTTCGAACCCCGTACCTTCCGTACGACAACTCCGCCTAGCTATCAAGCGAATCACACTGACCCCACGGCCAGCTAGGCATCCCCAAAAAAAAGATGCTTTACTGGCTATTTATCAGTAAGAAACACAAGATAACACCGAAAGTATACAGTGGGCAACTCAGCCCCTTAATGACGCAATCACTTCTGTTGTTCTCCTATTAACAGTATGTGTCAGTCCAAACAAGACAAAGACCTTGATACTGGGTCCAGTAAATAGTAGAAGACTAAAGGACAATAGTATAGAACAGTGGGTAGGTTTCTGGTATTGTATGAACATAAATAACACATAAGGAAGGGAAACCCGAGGCCTGTAAACAGTAAATTAATATTAGACAAACATAAAGGTATGTTTTCAGGCACTCGTAAGAAATAAAGAAGTAGAACACTTGGACAACAGAAAAACAACAGACGTGAGTGGCTGTCACGTAGGGTTTATATTCATTTAATTTCCTACATCTTCTTCCTATTCTTTCACCCAAATTCTCTCTTTTATTATCTCTGTATTTCCTTTTTCCTGTATATTTTTCATCCATTCGTTTTTTGCGAATATTATTTTCATATAATTCGCAAACTTTACCTGTTTTCCTTTCTCTAAAACTGAGAATCGCACCTGGGTGGTATTGCGTACATGTCAGTCGCGCTGGTCGGACGATAGGCGTGAATTTACAGCATTCGCTAGACATTCGTCTGAGGGTCTCTGGCCTGGGGCGTGAAAATTCACCCGAGGGACATGGAAAGTAGACAGAGAGTCTGCATTTCAGTAAACGCATGAGGTTTTTCGTCAGGAAAAACCCGGCTTAGCGTGAAAATCCACTCCGCACTGCAGACGGTGGTCTGAGATTTGCAACTCATGCAAGCCCTCGGCCACTGATGGCTGTTACGTCACGCGATAAGCGGACGAAGGTGTTATACGGACAGGGGAGACTATTTCGCTTGGCGAAATAAGATTAGGATCCTGTGTCCGATTTTAAAGATATTGGCCAAGTTTGAAACTTTAATTTCATTCTCGCTCATAGACTCACAGTAGATAGGTTGCTCGTAAACAGAATAGCTGTTAGCGAAGATCTCAGTTTGTTTCGGCAATTTGTCGAACTTCTAGACTTCCAGAAATATTTTCAGCATTTTTATTCTTAAGTTGTGCGACTACCTGTAATTCTGTGGTTGAGGTAATTAATATGATAGATATATAGATTTTGTGAGTGTTAAAGTGTTTAATCGCTTAATTCATTTTAATCTATTTCTTTAGCGCAGAAGAGAAATAAAGTGGTAGGCTATTATATTTTCTAGGGAAGCATTCAGTGGAAAGCAGAATAAAATTAAAATTTCTAGCTTATAACGGAAATTGTAGCTATTTATGAATTTAATTTAACCGCTAATACTCAGTCGAGTGTATTTTTCTAAACTAACGTATAAACTCTAGAATCGAGCCTCATGAATGGTGACGGAATACGCACGTGTTCCTAATTCATGAGAATTGCTGATTTTTAAATATAACTTACGTCACGGGAAGTTTAAATGATAAGCAAAGCTCTCTGCTTGCAAGTTTAAATGTAAGTTATAACCAGTACAGATTCTGTTTATTATATTATATGTGTTATTTTTCCTCCACACCGTGAAAGTTTTGGGGTGACCCTAACTTTACCAGCACCTAGTAGTAGTTTCCATACTTGTGAAGAAATAGACAGTCCTTATTTTCAACCCCGGGGGTTTCTTAAGTACCACTGGTCTAAACAGTGCATATGCAACCCGAGTTAGCCAGAAATACTATATCCCAATAACGGGTTTTTCAAAGACTGTAATGATAAATACTGGACCTTGGAGCCAGATCTTAATTTCTTCTAGAAACTCTACGTAATCTTTCTGCCTGGTGGCGCGAAATACTTCAAGTATTAACTAACATTTCCCGACTATATATATATATATATTTTTGTGGACAAATCTGTGGTGTGACTAAAGTGAATCCTATACTGAGGGAAGGCACCGACCTGACATTCATCATTTCTAGAAACCTACGCTATTGACACTGTGCTCTGCTAACTCCCGCGCCTGGAATAATTTTAGGTGACTTAATCAGACATTTTGAACAAATTTGCACACCCAAGTAGTCGTTCCCGGAGACTCCGAGTTAAATACGTCTTTGGAACTGGGGACTTCTTGGCAGAAGACTGCATTTTTTGAGTCTGTGTGAAAATCTAAAATCAGTGTGTTCCAAGAGGCAGCGAGCAAAGTCGTGAGTACATGTATGAGAGGCCATGGCGGAATGAATGAGTGTACGCTGGTTTGAGTGATATTTTCACTATTATATCTTTGACACCCTGTTGCTGTCCTAATTTTTTTTTTTCAATCTGCATAATTTGTTGCTAAGGCTAGAGTTTCTTGTGTTTTTTTGTCTTAGGTTAAATCAGATTTTTTTTTCAAACTCTGTGCATATAATTACGAGATAAAACAACGAAAACTCTTAGAATCAAACCCTATGTATCTGTGACTCTGGCGCCATCATCTGCTCTCTTAACGGGGCCGGGATAAACCTAGAGTTAACACTATAACGGGGCTATCATCCTTGCAACATTTCCTTGAATTTTTATGACTATGTGTATATGTATTTTCCTTGATGTACTTTCTTTGATGTTGTGAGCCGATTTTTTCCTGATATTAAAATCGCTCTTGAACTTAATAATAGTGTTTGGTCAGCTCGTTCTAGATAATATATATATCATTGTTATAGTTTTCCCACGTCTGTGTGTTTACCTGTCGTCACGTGTATGTGCGTGCCTGTGAGTGATAGAAATATACGTAATATGTATATTGGTGTAGTCTGTCTGACGCTGTAACAACTGTTGTAGAAGATAGGTGAGAGAGAGAAGAATTCTTTTCGCTTTCAGAGACAGCCACTATATCAAAATCTATCATCTCACGTGTGTGGAAATTCTATTACCTTTCACTAACTCTCACTGAGTCTATCACCTATTCAAACCTATTCAGAAGGGACCAAACCTAGTCTTAATTCTCCTATCGAAAATCTACGACAAATGGGTTCTCGTCCGTAGGATTTTTGAACTTAGAATAGGAAGACGAGTACGACAAATGGGTTCTCGTCCGACGGATTTGTTGAACTTAGCATAGGAAGACGAGTACGACAAATGTGGACTCGTCTATCTGGATTTTGAACTTAAGATTCTGTATTCTGATATAGATAAGAGTGTGATGTCTTGTGACTGTGTATCTTTTAAAAAAATATTACCCCCTAGACTAGCGATCTGTTTACGGGCGTGCTGACCACACAAACTAATAAGTTTTTTTTCCACAGCATCTTTGAATAATATACATTTTGGTTACAGGTTGATTTTGTCGGGATATATGTTATCTGCTGATTGTAAAACTAAACGCTGGTAAAGTAGTGAGTGTATAACATTCACTGGGTTTTGAAGAAGTAGGTGTTTGAGCAAAAGCTAAGGAGTGCGTTTCGGACTATTTGTCCAGATTAATTGCCTCCCTTACCCTAACTGTCTTCAGGGGTGAACGTGATAGTGGACTTTATAATTAAAGGATTATTTTTCTCTTTAATTTTTGCAATATTCTTTTGCTTTTCCACTGTAGCAACTTATTATTCAGTTGTAATCTTAACTACCATTTATTTGGCGTAGTCGTGTTTTGCATTGAGTTCTTTATTGCCGATAATAGCAGCGATAGTTAGATTTTATTTTGGAGGAGGTATCCCAGGGTTAAATATATCATCTTTTGATTTTTTTGGTAATTTTTTTCTCGTAAGTGGTAGGAACCAGGTTATCCTTTTTCCTATTTTCTTTCTCCACTAGTCTCAGTCACTGACCTAATATGGCCGAGAGGGCAAAGCTTAGACAACTCCTCAGGGACGAAGCGAGAGAGGAGGGACTGGAAGGAGAAGAAGCGAAAGCTTTTGTCAGGGACGAACTTGAGAGATATGATGCAGAGAGGAAAGAAGAAGAACTAAAGAGGAAAGAAGAAGCAGCGGAGAGAAAAGAAGCGGAAGACCGGCTATTACAGCAGAAGAAGATGGACGAGGAAATGGAAATTCGCAGGATGCAGCATGAGGAAAGAGAGAAGGAGAAGCAGAGACAGCAGGAGAAGGGGAGGTAGGAGAGACAGCTTGAGGAAAAAGAGAAACAGAGACAGCATGAGCTGGCGCTTTTTTTTTTTTTTTTTTTTTTTTTTTTTTTTTTTAAATCTCAGGTTATTATTTATGTCTAACCTGACATTGATTTTACGTGAGTATCCCTTTACTTCTTGTACAGAGACAGGTGTCCCTCGCCATTCAGGCAAATACTCGCCGATTTCGGAGGTACCCATTGCAGCTGGGTCGGCTCAGGAGCCGCCAGTCCCTGGTCGACGACACTCCTTCAAATGTCCTTGCCAGGTCTCGAGTTAATCCAGTCCAAATCCCGGTCGACGAAAAATCCTCAAATGCCGTCGCCCGGGTTTGATCCTGTATCACCCGGTCGCCAGAGCGGTGTTTTAACCACTACGCTAGCGCGGCTCCCAGCTGGCGCTTAAGACTCTAGAGTTCCAAAGCCGTGGTGCTGCCTCTACCTCCAGCAATGGAGAGTCTTCTCCTCATTCCTCCTTAACTGATCCTTCTAACACTCAATCTACTCATCTTTCTGCTATGTCTTTTCCGCTAGAATCTTTCCCTTGTCCCAATGAGAAGATTGACACATGGCTAGAGAAATTTGAGAAAATTGCAACTCTGTACGGTTTAGAGAGGTCGCGTTGGAACATGAAGCTTTCCCAGGCTTTGAAAAGTTCTGCGTATGATGTTTACGCCAAACTGGAAAGCAGCCAACAAGACAACTATAATCTGTTGAAGAAAGCGTTACTGGAGCGCTTTGAAATGAACGCTCGCAAATTTTTGCAACTGTTTCGCAACAGCCGGAAAGAGAATTCTGAAACTTTTCACCAGTTCTCATCTCGTCTAAAGGGATATCTAACAAAGTGCCTTGAGCTTTCACAGCTCCCCTCTACCTATGAAGGTCTTGAGGAATTTGTTTTAACAGAACAAATAAAGAACACATTGTCTGCTGATACCCGGAGATTTCTCGCTGAGCAGGGGGCAGAAAAACTTGAAGACATTTTGGAAAAGTCTGAGCGTTATCACAATGCGCTGGCTGAACTACCGGCCACAAAGCGGAAACCGACAGAGGAGCATTTTCGAAAACATAACCTAGAGCAATCTTCTCAGGCTTCTAACCAAAATAACCACAGAGAAACTGGACCTCAAAACCCCCCTCCTGAAAAATCCAAGTTCTACAAAAACAAGTACACCAACCACCCCAAACAGCCTGATCAACCCGACCGCCCTACATGGCAGCGCAGCCAGAAAGGACAAGGTGGCAAAGGGAGAACCCCTGAGCACGGGACATATGATCAGACCGAGCACACCGAGCCGAAACGCATCGGATGCTTATTGACAGTCTCGCAAGGCGGAATTATTGACAGTGATTCCCAACCTGTTGGGGATAGACCCTCAACGCGAGGTACTGTTACTTTGAACGGTTCTCAAACTTCTTGCTTATTTGACACGGGGCTTTCTTATGATTGCATTGTTGCCAGAAAGCTGGTTAAACCCGGTCAAGAGACAGGAGAGACCGTCAAACTTTGTGGAGTTCGTAAGAGTGATGCACCTACAGCGCTTCCCATCGCATTGGTGGAGATACACTCTGACTTTGTCAGAGGTGTGATCAAAGCAGCTGTTATGGATGATCCCATCTACCCAGTCATACTTGGCGGGAGATACGTGTGTATTGGGAAACCGGAAGAGCCGATTGTGGCAGCAGTAACTACAAGAGGGCAAACCAAGAAGGAACGGGAGCCTGCGCCTAATTTGTTACCTATGGAACTTAAAGAAGCGCAACAAAAGGATCCTACTTTGGCACCCTGCTTTAGGAAACTGCCCATGGCGAAGGAACCCAAACAGCACGGGGACATTTTTTCTGAGGATGGCGTACTTTATCGGAGAACGGGCAAGCCTGACCAAGGTTACAACCAGCTCCTAGTACCGAAACAGTACAGAAGCCAAATCCTAGAAATGGGGCACTCTCTTCCCTTCAGCGGACACATGGGACAGAACGCCACAAACCAACGTATAACCACTCATTATTGGTGGCCAGGAGTAAACACTGATATTATCAGGTACGTCAAATCCTGTGCCCAGTGCCAACGGGTACCACCCAAGCAACGGACACCCCCAGTCCACATGGGTGAAATGCCAATAATGGGAACACCATTCGAACGGGTTGTGATCGACATTTTAGGGCCTTTCGAAAGGACTAAAAGAAGGAACAGGTTCATCCTGACCTTAGTCGATACATGCACTTTATGGGCAGAAGCGATCCCGCTAACATGCGCAGATGCCAAGCATGTCGCAGAAGCCCTCGTGCAGATTTTCACTCGGTTGGGATTCCCTCAGCAAGTGTTGACGGATAATGGATCTCCATACCGAAACCTGTTGATGGATGAGATCGTTAAGATCTTGAGGACCCAGCACATCCACACTAAGCCATATACTCCGGCCGGAAATGGGCTCGTGGAACGTGCAAATGGAAACCTCACCATGATGCTAAGTAAGCTGGCACAAGTGAAACCTGAAGATTGGGATCTCTGTATTCCTGCAGCATTATTTGGCTACAGAGAATCTCCTCATACTTCCACAGGATTTCCGCCAGCTACACTCTTATTCGGCAGACCCATTAAGGGCCCGCTTGAAGCCTTACTTCAGTCTCTGACAGACGAGAAGGCTGATGAGACAGTTGTCTCAGCCAGTAAATATGTGTCGGTTTTAAAGGAACGGTTGAAACTAGGGTGGGACCTAGCAACGACTAACTTTAAGCGAGCACGCACCAAGCACGCTAACCGATACAGGAAAGTCGCGGAAGAGAGAGAACTGGAAGCAGGAGAGAAAGTTTTGGTGTTGCTCCCTACCGAGAACAACCAACTGAAGATCGGATGGCAAGGGCCGTTTACCGTCCTGAAAAAGATTTCTAAGGCTAACTACCAGATCTCTATTGAAGGAAAGGAGAAGGTTTTCCATTTAAATCTCTTAAAGAGATACTTGGAAAAACCAGTGCCAACCTCCGACCATCTCCTGACGATCGCCAAAACTGACGAAGATGACGATAGTGGCAGGGATATTCCACCGCTATCACAGGAAATCTTTCAAAAATGTCAGAAGCGGCGACGCTCTTTCAAGCGCGCATATGAGACATTCCAGGGGAAGGAAACTTTGAGGAGTGGACTTGAGTAGGAATTGGACAGAGATGGAGGGGGAAGAGGAGAGGGAAGAAGACAGACACCCCGAAGCTACGGTTATAGGAAATTAAACTCCATAACGTAGACATGGAGTGCTTCCATATCTTAAAGGGGGGAGGCTCTGTCACGTAGGGTTTATATTCATTTAATTTCCTACATCTTCTTCCTATTCTTTCACCCAAATTCTCTCTTTTATTATCTCTGTATTTCCTTTTTCCTGTATATTTTTCATCCATTCGTTTTGCGAATATTATTTTCATATAATTCGCAAACTTTACCTGTTTTCCTTTCTCTAAAACTGAGAATCGCACCTGGGTGGTATTGCGTACATGTCAGTCGCGCTGGTCGGACGATAGGCGTGAATTTACAGCATTCGCTAGACATTCGTCTGAGGGTCTCTGGCCTGGGGCGTGAAAATTCACCCGAGGGACATGGAAAGTAGACAGAGAGTCTGCATTTCAGTAAACGCATGAGGTTTTTCGTCAGGAAAAACCCGGCTTAGCGTGAAAATCCACTCCGCACTGCAGACGGTGGTCTGAGATTTGCAACTCATGCAAGCCCTCGGCCACTGATGGCTGTTACGTCACGCGATAAGCGGACGAAGGTGTTATACGGACAGGGGAGACTATTTCGCTTGGCGAAATAAGATTAGGATCCTGTGTCCGATTTTAAAGATATTGGCCAAGTTTGAAACTTTAATTTCATTCTCGCTCATAGACTCACAGTAGATAGGTTGCTCGTAAACAGAATAGCTGTTAGCGAAGATCTCAGTTTGTTTCGGCAATTTGTCGAACTTCTAGACTTCCAGAAATATTTTCAGCATTTTTATTCTTAAGTTGTGCGACTACCTGTAATTCTGTGGTTGAGGTAATTAATATGATAGATATATAGATTTTGTGAGTGTTAAAGTGTTTAATCGCTTAATTCATTTTAATCTATTTCTTTAGCGCAGAAGAGAAATAAAGTGGTAGGCTATTATATTTTCTAGGGAAGCATTCAGTGGAAAGCAGAATAAAATTAAAATTTCTAGCTTATAACGGAAATTGTAGCTATTTATGAATTTAATTTAACCGCTAATACTCAGTCGAGTGTATTTTTCTAAACTAACGTATAAACTCTAGAATCGAGCCTCATGAATGGTGACGGAATACGCACGTGTTCCTAATTCATGAGAATTGCTGATTTTTAAATATAACTTACGTCACGGGAAGTTTAAATGATAAGCAAAGCTCTCTGCTTGCAAGTTTAAATGTAAGTTATAACCAGTACAGATTCTGTTTATTATATTATATGTGTTATTTTTCCTCCACACAGTGAAAGTTTTGGGGTGACCCTAACTTTACCAGCACCTAGTAGTAGTTTCCATACTTGTGAAGAAATAGACAGTCCTTATTTTGAACCACGTGGGTTTCTTAAGTACCACTGGTCTAAACAGTGCATATGCAACCCGAGTTAGCCAGAAATACTATATCCCAATAACGGGTTTTTCAAAGACTGTAATGATAAATACTGGACCTTGGAGCCAGATCTTAATTTCTTCTAGAAACTCTACGTAATCTTTCTGCCTGGTGGCGCGAAATACTTCAAGTATTAACTAACATTTCCCGACTATATATATATATATATTTTTGTGGACAAATCTGTGGTGTGACTAAAGTGAATCCTATACTGAGGGAAGGCACCGACCTGACATTCATCATTTCTAGAAACCTACGCTATTGACACTGTGCTCTGCTAACTCCCGCGCCTGGAATAATTGTTAGGTGACTTAATCAGACATTTTGAACAAATTTGCACACCCAAGTAGTCGTTCCCGGAGACTCCGAGTTAAATACGTCTTTTGGAACTGGGGACTTCTTGGCAGAAGACTGCATTTTTTTTGAGTCTGTGTGAAAATCTAAAATCAGTGTGTTCCAAGAGGCAGCGAGCAAAGTCGTGAGTACATGTATGAGAGGCCATGGCGGAATGAATGAGTGTACGCTGGTTTGAGTGATATTTTCACTATTATATCTTTGACACCCTGTTGCTGTCCTAATTTTTTTTTTTCAATCTGCATAATTTGTTGCTAAGGCTAGAGTTTTCTTGTGTTTTTTTGTCTTAGGTTAAATCAGATTTTTTTTTCAAACTCTGTGCATATAATTACGAGATAAAACAACGAAAACTCTTAGAATCAAACCCTATGTATCTGTGACTCTGGCGCCATCATCTGCTCTCTTAACGGGGCCGGGATAAACCTAGAGTTAACACTATAACGGGGCTATCATCCTTGCAACATTTCCTTGAATTTTTATGACTATGTGTATATGTATTTTCCTTGATGTACTTTCTTTGATGTTGTGAGCCGATTTTTTCCTGATATTAAAATCGCTCTTGAACTTAATAATAGTGTTTGGTCAGCTCGTTCTAGATAATATATATATCATTGTTATAGTTTTCCCACGTCTGTGTGTTTACCTGTCGTCACGTGTATGTGCGTGCCTGTGAGTGATAGAAATATACGTAATATGTATATTGGTGTAGTCTGTCTGACGCTGTAACAACTGTTGTAGAAGATAGGTGAGAGAGAGAAGAATTCTTTTCGCTTTCAGAGACAGCCACTATATCAAAATCTATCATCTCACGTGTGTGGAAATTCTATTACCTTTCACTAACTCTCACTGAGTCTATCACCTATTCAAACCTATTCAGAAGGGACCAAACCTAGTCTTAATTCTCCTATCGAAAATCTACGACAGTGGCTTACCCAGGGTTCGAACCCCGTACCTTCCGTACGACAACTCCGCCTAGCTATCAAGCGAATCACACTGACCCCACGGCCAGCTAGGCATCCCCAAAAAAAGATGCTTTACTGGCTATTTATCAGTAAGAAACACAAGATAACACCGAAAGTATACAGTGGGCAACTCAGCCCCTTAATGACGCAATCACTTCTGTTGTTCTCCTATTAACAGTATGTGTCAGTCCAAACAAGACAAAGACCTTGATACTGGGTCCAGTAAATAGTAGAAGACTAAAGGACAATAGTATAGAACAGTGGGTAGGTTTCTGGTATTGTATGAACATAAATAACACATAAGGAAGGGAAACCCGAGGCCTGTAAACAGTAAATTAATATTAGACAAACATAAAGGTATGTTTTCAGGCACTCGTAAGAAATAAAGAAGTAGAACACTTGGACAACAGAAAAACAACAGACGTGAGTGGCTTACCCAGGGTTCGAACCCCGTACCTTCCGTACGACAACTCCGCCTAGCTATCAAGCGAATCACACTGACCCCACGGCCAGCTAGGCATCCCCAAAAAAAGATGCTTTACTGGCTATTTATCAGTAAGAAACACAAGATAACACCGAAAGTATACAGTGGGCAACTCAGCCCCTTAATGACGCAATCACTTCTGTTGTTCTCCTATTAACAGTATGTGTCAGTCCAAACAAGACAAAGACCTTGATACTGGGTCCAGTAAATAGTAGAAGACTAAAGGACAATAGTATAGAACAGTGGGTAGGTTTCTGGTATTGTATGAACATAAATAACACATAAGGAAGGGAAACCCGACTCCTGTAAACAGTAAATTAATATTAGACAAACATAAAGGTATGTTTTCAGGCACTCGTAAGAAATAAAGAAGTAGAACACTTGGACAACAGAAAAACAACAGACGTGAGTGGCTTACCCAGGGTTCGAACCCCGTACCTTCCGTACGACAACTCCGCCTAGCTATCAAGCGAATCACACTGACCCCACGGCCCGCTAGGCATCCCCAAAAAAAGATGCTTTACTGGCTATTTATCAGTAAGAAACACAAGATAACACCGAAAGTATACAGTGGGCAACTCAGCCCCTTAATGACGCAATCACTTCTGTTGTTCTCCTATTAACAGTATGTGTCAGTCCAAACAAGACAAAGACCTTGATACTGGGTCCAGTAAAAAGTAGAAGACTAAAGGACAATAGTATAGAACAGTGGGTAGGTTTCTGGTATTGTATGAACATAAATAACACATAAGGAAGGGAAACCCGAGGCCTGTAAACAGTAAATTAATATTAGACAAACATAAAGGTATGTTTTCAGGCACTCGTAAGAAATAAAGAAGTAGAACACTTGGACAACAGAAAAACAACAGACGTGAGTGGCTTACCCAGGGTTCGAACCCCGTACCTTCCGTACGACAACTCCGCCTAGCTATCAAGCGAATCACACTGACCCCACGGCCAGCTAGGCATCCCCAAAAAAAGATGCTTTACTGGCTATTTATCAGTAAGAAACACAAGATAACACCGAAAGTATACAGTGGGCAACTCAGCCCCTTAATGACGCAATCACTTCTGTTGTTCTCCTATTAACAGTATTTGTCAGTCCAAACAAGACAAAGACCTTGATACTGGGTCCAGTAAATAGTAGAAGACTAAAGGACAATAGTATAGAACAGTGGGTAGGTTTCTGGTATTGTATGAACATAAATAACACATAAGGAAGGGAAACCCGAGGCCTGTAAACAGTAAATTAATATTAGACAAACATAAAGGTATGTTTTCAGGCACTCGTAAGAAATAAAGAAGTAGAACACTTGGACAACAGAAAAACAACAGACGTGAGTGGCTTACCCAGGGTTCGAACCCCGTACCTTCCGTACGACAACTCCGCCTAGCTATCAAGCGAATCACACTGACCCCACGGCCAGCTAGGCATCCCCAAAAAAAGATGCTTTACTGGCTATTTATCAGTAAGAAACACAAGATAACACCGAAAGTATACAGTGGGCAACTCAGCCCCTTAATGACGCAATCACTTCTGTTGTTCTCCTATTAACAGTATGTGTCAGTCCAAACAAGACAAAGACCTTGATACTGGGTCCAGTAAATAGTAGAAGACTAAAGGACAATAGTATAGAACAGTGGGTAGGTTTCTGGTATTGTATGAACATAAATAACACATAAGGAAGGGAAACCCGAGGCCTGTAAACAGTAAATTAATATTAGACAAACATAAAGGTATGTTTTCAGGCACTCGTAAGAAATAAAGAAGTAGAACACTTGGACAACAGAAAAACAACAGACGTGAGTGGCTTACCCAGGGTTCGAACCCCGTACCTTCCGTACGACAACTCCGCCTAGCTATCAAGCGAATCACACTGACCCCACGGCCAGCTAGGCATCCCCAAAAAAAGATGCTTTACTGGCTATTTATCAGTAAGAAACACAAGATAACACCGAAAGTATACAGTGGGCAACTCAGCCCCTTAATGACGCAATCACTTCTGTTGTTCTCCTATTAACAGTATGTGTCAGTCCAAACAAGACAAAGACCTGGATACTGGGTCCAGTAAATAGTAGAAGACTAAAGGACAATAGTATAGAACAGTGGGTAGGTTTCTGGTATTGTATGAACATAAATAACACATAAGGAAGGGAAACCCGAGGCCTGTAAGCAGTAAATTAATATTAGACAAACATAAAGGTATGTTTTCAGGCACTCGTAAGAAATAAAGAAGTAGAACACTTGGACAACAGAAAAACAACAGACGTGAGTGGCTTACCCAGGGTTCGAACCCCGTACCTTCCGTACGACAACTCCGCCTAGCTATCAAGCGAATCACACTGACCCCACGGCCAGCTAGGCATCCACAAAAAAAGATGCGTTACTGGCTATTTATCAGTAAGAAACACAAGATAACACCGGAAGTATACAGTGGGCAACTCAGCCCCTTAATGACGCAATCACTTCTGTTGTTCTCCTATTAACAGTATGTGTCAGTCCAAACAAGACAAAGGACAATAGTATAGAACAGTGGGTAGGTTTCTGGTATTGTATGAACATAAATAACACATAAGGAAGGGAAACCCGAGGCCTGTAAACAGTAAATTAATATTAGACAAACATAAAGGTATGTTTTCAGGCACTCGTAAGAAATAAAGAAGTAGAACACTTGGACAACAGAAAAACAACAGACGTGAGTGGCTTACCCAGGGTTCGAACCCCGTACCTTCCGTACGACAACTCCGCCTAGCTATCAAGCGAATCACACTGACCCCACGGCCAGCTAGGCATCCCCAAAAAAAGATGCTTTACTGGCTATTTATCAGTAAGAAACACAAGATAACACCGAAAGTATACAGTGGGCAACTCAGCCCCTTAATGACGCAATCACTTCTGTTGTTCTCCTATTAACAGTATGTGTCAGTCCAAACAAGACAAAGACCTTGATACTGGGTCCAGTAAATAGTAGAAGACTAAAGGACAATAGTATAGAACAGTGGGTAGGTTTCTGGTATTGTATGAACATAAATAACACATAAGGAAGGGAAACCCGAGGCCTGTAAACAGTAAATTAATATTAGACAAACATAAAGGTATGTTTTCAGGCACTCGTAAGAAATAAAGACCAGAGCCAGAGAGAAGGATCAGACAAAGGATTCCAAAATTATAAGTGACAGATAGAAGTATTTGGGCGTCTTTATAGCTTACAAGAGAACCCGCAATTTTAAATACTAAGACTGGAAACTTAAGGGACCAGATCGAAGTATTTGGGCGTCTGTTATAACTTAAAAGAGAACCCGCAATTTTAAATAAAAAGTCTGGAAACTTCAGGAATCATAAACACAAGTCATAAGAGGAATTATAAAATTACCCAGACAAGTGATTCGAAGCATCGCATCTACGTACTGTGTCCATACATCTGTGCCATGAGATTGTGTTCCCAAAAGTTAATTTTGGGTAGGTGTAAACATTTATTTTACCATGTAAATGTGACATGTCTGTACTTGCTAAGTGATTATACAAGTCATAGGAGGCTGGCAATCTCAACATATGAAAATAATGTGTTCGTAAACCACTACAGCAAAATTGACTTCCAGTTTGGCACAGAAACTGTAAAAAAATGAAGTTGTATTTTTTACGTGTTTTCCTTGACTTGTTTTATTGGTCATTTGTTTTTTTGTTAGTAACATAAAGAATTTCAACTTGCCGCAGTAAAAGCAAAAAAACTTACAATTATATTTTTAGGTTCTTTTTGTTTTGTTTTATGCTGTTCATTTTCTTCTTTTAATAATACAAAATAATTTTAGTTTAGCTCGGAAACTAAAAAAGAAAGGTTTGTTTTTTAGATCATTTTTTTTATTTTATAGGGCGTTTTGGGGGGGATTTTTTTTGTCATAAATTCATTTTTTATGTCCCTTTCTAGCAATTTTTAGGTCATTAAAATACTAGCCTGTTGTGAATTTAGATAGGTTTGAAGATATTTATGGTCCCGCCTGAATAGGGTGGATGGTGATAGTACGTGAGAAGTAAAGGTGTGAGAATAGATTTCACGAGTGAACAGTTTATGGAGAAGATATGTCTCTGGAATGAGTAGTTTCTCTAGTCCAGCCTATCTATACGACTATCTTTTAGTATAAAACAATCTTGCACCTCCCTATATCTAGAAATATAAGTTTCACTAAACACACACACAGCTATGTGACAACAAGACACACAAACGTGAAAAACTATGGTAAATTGGGTATGGGTCTGACCAACACACAAAAGTAAGTTCTTTTGTTGTTTATTATCTTTAAACTTTACAACATCGAATATCTAAAGAAAGATCAAATAAAATCTGAATTCATACATAGAAAAACAAAACCAGAATACATGTGCCCTCCCCTCATTGAGAAGAAAAGAACCCAACAAGTTAATAATCCCAAAGGTCAAAGGCTAGCACTATGTTACAGAATAGACAGTACAGAAAAGAACCAAGTTCCTACTAAATGCTATCCAGTAAAATTAAACAATCTTCTTCTTCTTCCGTCCTTAGCCACCGACCGTCAAAGCAGTCAGTGGCCATTACGCCTAGTGGCGTCTTAGGGCAACAGCAGATAGGTTTCCTTTGCCATTGTTTCCCATCACGCCTAGTGGCGTCTTTAGGGCAACGGCAAATCAACCCATTTGCTGTTGTTTCCGTAATCGAAGTGACTGGCAAACGGGTGATCAGCCCGTTAAAATTAAACAATAATTAAGCAAAATACAGATGTGGTACAATTTTCCTGTAACAAAGAAAATATTCTCTCTCTCTCTCTGACATACGTGGCCACTCACTCACGCTTACCCTATTCTTGGTGAAGAAATCTCTTGGACGTACAATGTCTGAGTATATATATTCCAGTGTTTTTATCTTCCAAATTGGGCCCCCAGTCCCTCCTTCTAATAATTAAATTTGTATAAGGGGGACGCCTAATTTGGTGGTTGATTCCTTGATAGACAAAATGTCACCTCGAAATAGTTCATGTAGAAAACCCGAGATCTAGTGTTCACAGTACGAAGGAAACATTCTGGTTGCTAAAAACTGTTAATTATTGTTAATTGATGATGATAAATCCTATCAGCTGGCTCTGGGTGTGAGTGCCGATTTTGAAACAGCGTAACGTGCTGGATAAATCCGATGCTACGACTGTCAAAAGTCAGGTAGTACTGTTATTGGTATTACGCCCCAGTTGGCTGATAAAATAGCAAAAAAGATATCTGGGTATGTGTAAGTCCAGTTAAATTTACTATTTAAAATGTTAATTTGTCTCTGTGGCCGGTCCTGTTCACAACTGAACTTGGAGACGCGTAAGCCAAGAAGAAGACAACATTAATCCAATCAATAAATGGAGAAAAGGACCAAAATAGATCACAATAAACCAAATAGACCAATATTAGACCGCTGGTCGCCGTTTGATCAGGTCATGCCTAAGAATAGAGAAACATTATGAAAAAATTACTACTAATAATTATCTACATATAAGCACACGGTGTCTCTAGCCTATTCCTATCCGGTCAGTTATTATTTAATTATCCATACGCGCACTTAACAAATATCGCCTGTCGCTAAATAGCTATTAGAGGGTCGGCGTCGGTGGGTCGTCGTATGGTATTTAAACAACAGTCACTTACTAAAATTACACAAAATGAAATATAACGTGAATTCTATTCTGTCAATTATCCGTCGCGCCTAGTGTAATAAGTAGTCAACTAAAACGTCTCTACTGTGTGATAAAGCGGGTGGTAAAATTATCATTAAACTGAACGACTGGTAAACAAATAGCTACGCGTTATTTTCCACTGGTCTTTAACAGCTAGACTTTAAGGGAATTATAATGGTAAACTTTTAACACTTTAACACGCTTAAGCACAAATATATATTACCAGAAAATCAGAATGAAATCCCCACGAAACTATTAACACATCTATTCACAATGGTTCCAGACTACCTGTTTAGACTATTCGAAAAATTCTGAGCGACAACTGATAACCGATTTGAGAAGCCACAGTTTATATACCATCTCGGTTATCTGCTCTCCAGAGGATGCTAGTTTTCACACTTGTGCGTAGCTGAGAAATCAGAAACTACGTTTTCCAAAATAAAGGGCATTACGGTCGCTCTGTTTCAGCGTATTAAATCGACAGCGGAGACTTAAACCAGGTAACGGGTTTTTTTAGATTTTGCCCGCTTCTCGAGATCACAGAGTAATTTCTCCCTGTATGTACGAACATCAAAGGCTTCTCGGGGAGTTTGTTTTAGCCCGTGCGGCTACTTCAAAAGAGGTCCGATGTTTCCACGTGCATCTGTCTGATATCTGATGATTGACAGATCAGCTCGCGTGAGAAACTCGGGTAAACAAACCAGATTTCGCTCCCCGTTATGACTGGCAGAACGCGGAAGTTGGTAATTTGTCTGTTTGTTTACGTGTCAAGGAAAAGAGGCGTGGATTAAAAGTGAGTAATGCAGGCTGTCAAATGCTTGACTTCGCAAACGAATCATAGAACGCCACGAGGTCACGAAAGACTGTCGGATACTGTAGGCTATATTTCCATTATATGTCACATAGCCCTAATGCTTTTTTTTCTGTGACCATATTGTCAGCTTTGTTTTATTCATTTTCATTCTAGTTTTGCTTATTCTTCGTGGGAGCGGTAGCTTTGTTACATTACACCTCCCACAAGGTATAGCCTAGAAGTTAGGAGGGTACATTTTGGCCAGGCCTGAATTACAACCGGGGTTTAAAGTTGCTAAGGCTGTATTATATAACCTGAGGTTATTTTTGGCTACATTTAGACTCATGTAGATGGGAGGGAGTCTTAAATCTGATATGTTACACCGGGTCAAGTAGGTAAAGGTAGAGGATCCCGTTACACGTCCTGTTGAGGCATATTGGGAATATGGTGTTAGGCCCATATTTTCTCGACCGTCGGCACACTAGGGGTGATGTGGTCAGCATCACGCCGGCCACCTTAACCTTCCCAGAGTTTGGGGCTGGGTCGACCCAGGAGCCGTTTGCGGCCTAAAAAATTCCCACCTCATCTGGGGATCGAACCATAGACCACTGAGCTAGGAAGCCAGGGCACTAACCACTATGCTACCGCGGCTCCATAAAGTCTTTGTCCTAATTAATGTTTTATATAAAACGCTCTCTCTCTCTCTCTCTTTCTCTCTCTCTCTCTCTCTCTCTCTCTCTCTCTCTCTCTCTCTCTCTCTCTCTCCGAAATTTTTAAATATTTTTGTTCTCAAATCGCCAAGTCAAACAAAAGCCTCTATGAAAGCGTTCCTTGCTCATCAGCTTGACTACTGGCTATGCCGGCCCAGTCAGAAAATGTAAACAAAGAGAACAAATGTTACAGTGTCTGACGGCCGCCAAACACTTCTTCCCCTGACCTAATTCTCCGATCAGACTCATTTATATTGTTTTTCGTTCCTGATAAAAAGCAGCTCGTTGCTTTGGTTATAAGGCGAGATCTGTTACACATACAAGTCTTTCTAATGTTTGCGTGGTTGTAAACCTATCTTTTTACCAGTGTGAATTTCTGTTCTTGAAAAGAATCGATCTAAACATTTTAATTTGTGTTTCAATGTAACGGAATACTATGATAATTGTGTCTTTATGTAATGAAATATGAGTAATAAACTCGGCTTACATTTCTTTCACTTGATTTCGTAGTGCGTTTTATTTAATGTTTCGAATTACTGTAGAAAGTGAGTAGTACTTCAATCGTGGGTGCTAGATGCGGTGAGTCCCTTGTGTGTTGCTATCATGGTCTACCATATCATGGTCTACCATATCATGGTCTACCATATCATGGTCTACCATATCACATCTGCAGTCTCCATTGAAATATCACTGGTCTCTCCCGGCAAAGGTGCCGGGTTCGAATAATGGTATCGACACGCTCCAGTCTATCCAGCTGTAAATAGATACCTGATTCAGCTCTTTGAGTTAGGGACGAAAAGACAGCGAGGAAGGGAACTGGTCACCCCATCTCTCAATGTTGGACCTAGTTTGGTGAAGTCTATAACACTTCATTCCCCTACGGCAGTATCTGCTATGACCTTTAACCTTTTTACCTCAGTGTGCGTGCGTGTGTGTGAGTGTGTGTTTTTGTGAAGTCACCGGAAGATATCAATATTTTGATGTGTGAGGTACGTAGATTTTTTCATGTACCCGTATTTGGTTTTGGTCAGAATAAAGATGCTAGCTGGCTTAGAAATTATATTACGCGCTGGAAATGGTTCTCGATTCCTCATCTTAATTTTTTTTTAATTTTTACAGTGGGCGGAGAGGGGGCAGGTAGGATGAAAGAATACGACATTGTTCCATACCAGAGAGTTAGTTTACTTATGTTCAGATTACCATATTTCCGTTTAAACAAAACTAAAACGTAATGTGCATGTCCCGTCCTGACAGTCAAATCGTTTGATAAACAGACAGAAACCTTCATTTCGCTTTGAATTGATCGCAGTCTGTCATGCTGGGAACGAAAGTAATAGGCCTACAGTCCAAACAAACGTGATTGGCTGTATCCAACGGAATGAATTTTTTTTTTCGAAATTGCTCATAGCTTAGTAACCTAACTATCAATATTACAAATTATTTAGTTATAAACGTCATTCTAGTAACATCAAATTTTCACGTTGCTGATATGGACTTTTCGGTCATCTTATTAGATAAATAAAATGATCCTGTAAGTCAGCGTACAGTGTGCGGAGAGGCGGCATGTATGGACGTGTGGACGAAAAGAAAAAAAAACTTTTTTTTTTTTTTTGGTTTGATTTGTTTTAAATAATCTCTTTTGGATGAGAGGGCGTGTGTTGCTGTTGTGGAATTAAGTATTCCTGGTACATGGAATACTTTATATTTACTTACATTTTCGTCCCACTGATGCCGCGGAAACGTAGTGTGTAGCTGAAGTGCGTGCTTTCAGTCAAGCTTCTGTGAGCATGTGTTGTTGAAGGAGTTCTGTGATGTTGTCTATCCATCTGCTTCTTGCCCTGAAACCAGATCTTCTACTGTTGTAAGCACGTAGTGTTCATTTATTTAAAGCTTTATGTTATTGATATCTATGGGCCTGGGGATGTGCTAATCTTCATATTTATACCTTTCATGTGTTGATTGCATGTTGTATTTTTCAAAGGTTAATTAACTGCATTTGTATGATTTTACACTTTGCTCTTATCTTTATACATTACATTTAGATCATCTGCAAAAGTAACTTATTCAGTGGATTGTAATCTTCACATTTCTGGGTTTACTTCATCTTCTGAGTTTGCTTCTGATGCTATTTTGTCCATTATACATATTGAAAAGTAATGGTGAAAGCCCACAGCCTTGTCGAACTCCTGTGCATTCGGGAGTCCATTAGTTGTTCGTTCTTTCGTCGACTATATTGGTGTTATACCCTGTTCAACCAAAGAGGTTATAATTGGGGTATATTGTGTGTTTATCTTACTACACTTATACATATACGGTACAGAGCTCTCATGTTATCTAACAGCTGTCCGTGTATTTCGTAGTCTTCTAATACTGTCCAGTGTCCAGTTTACTACTATCCACTCTATTGAAGGCCTTTTCCTGGTCTAAATATAGTATGTTTAGTTGACTTATATGGTTGGTTGGTTGTTGTCCATGCACATGAAAACTAGTGTTGTTTTATGCACGGGATACCCGGTTCAACTCCATGTGTGTTGTAGTTTGAGTACTGGTATATAGTATTATTTATTCTATATTGCATATTAGAAAGTGGGATCCAAAGATGCAGCAATAGTGAATGCAGTCAGCGACCCATAGCTTGACTGCTTGCATCAGGACCAGCAAACCAGAGCTGGTCAAGACCGTACTCCACCTCCACGTGGTGGTCCTGGAAACAGTCTGCAGCAGTGCAGTCTGGCTGAGCGAGTACGGATCGAAATGGGAAGGCAAACCCGGTCCCTAAAAAAATGCCGTGCTGAAGTCGGATGTGTCGACCGAAAGGTGCAGATATCACAGCTACGGCGTAAACAGACACAACGCAACCACCGTCCTTTTCAGGGCGAACGAGGAAGAAGAAGAAGAAGATATTAGAAAGTAATAGGCCTACAATCCAAACGAAACGTGAATGGCCGTTTCTAATTCCTATCCAATGCAATGACTTTTTTTTAAAACCGATGTGCGCTAAGGTTTGGTTCTTATTTTACGCGAGAAACCTCGCGTACACGAAATTCGCGTCAATCGCGTGAATGTAGTTTAAGAAGCTATAGGAAATTATGCGTTAGGTTGCAGGCACGGTGTCGCAGAACTTTATTCACCCATTCATTCTTTTTTTCTATTCTTACGCTTCACTCCTCTATGTCAGTATTCATCCGTGCATTATCTTATTTTTACGCCTTCATCTACCGGTAATTATCTTTTCCTTGGAAAAACGCTCCTGACAACACCAGCACGTTGTATGCTTGACTGCACGTGACATGGTACCTTTCTGATTTCGGACAGTCACTGCTTTGCCAAGTATTGAACAATAAAGTCAAACGATTAACCCATCTTGATGGGTTGATTTTTCGGGCGGCCTGGAACGTTTGTTTAAATAGACTTAGACGTTAGTCTTTGAGCATTGTTTTCAGCATTTAAGGTGTCATAGCACCACAGTCGGATTATATAATTGTTTCCGGTCTGCTTATGTGTAAAACGATGGTTTTTGGATAACGAGTGTTTAATTTGCGGGCATGACTTGCAGAAAAAACGAAGTTCCCAAGTTTATCTTGATTACAACAAGATTGAAGCATTAGGACACTGGTATATATGTCATAATCGGTTCCGGTAAGACATCTGGTCTTAAACAACGGCGATGGGAAGAAGACAGAACACCCTTGAAGAAGAGGGGCAAGGCAAATTATATAACTGTTTCCAGTAAAAGTAACAAATAGTACACTACCATTTATGGCCATGCCAATAATTATAATGAGGGGTAGGTGGGAAATTTACTAAAATCAGACGTCTTACCTTGTAATTGGTTTCCACAAAGATGAAACTCGCGAGGTTGTGTTTTGCGTGGGCGATATTTTAACTTTACAGACCCGAGTGTTTTAATTCCCATCTTCGTCAAGAAGACTAGGCGTCAGGAAAAATAGCAAAGGATTTCATTATAAGACGTGCCAAAGTTATTAGAAGTAGCTTGTTTTCTTCAATTAAAAGTATAAAACTTCTTTTATAATACTTAGAGCCACAAGTCCGAGGAAATCCCCCTCATGTGCTAAAGTTAGGAGTTGTATACTTACAATAACCATTAACATATGAGAAAAACTACACGTATGGCTGAATTGAAGTGCTATCAGTCATTCTGTGCAAAAGGAGTCGGGATAATAACCATTCATATTGAAGGGGTAAGTTGTAGCATGTACTTTTCTTACTTTATATGTGCATTTTACATGTATGAAATGCGTATTTCTGTAAAGTTGTGTATGAGGCTGGCAACATCATTATGTAAAATAAATTGCCACATTGTCACGGTTTTTGTTTTCCCTGCTCCGCAATAGTGGTTGAATAGTGACCACACGTAGAGTATAAAAATGAGGGTATACAAAGGTATCAGCCTTTGCTCGTGATTACTCTTGGCAGAGATATACATAAAAGGATAATGATGCTTCTATTCCAGGGGCCTCACAGGAATGTGAAGAAATCAAGCATGATAACTGAGATTATCAAAGCTGTCACGAGCTTCTAATCTTCCTGCCCCTTCTGTGAAGTAAAGTTTGCTTGTATTCTATATGTTTATGTTACGTAACACAATATTAGTCATACAGGTGCAGACATACAATTCACTAAGTAGTGATTAATCCAACTATAGCTATAAAGTTATAGATCAACCGGTTTAATAATCACTTAGAGTTTAACAATATCTACAATAAATCACTTTGTTCAAAAGAAGAAACGTATAATATTGATCATCTTAGGATGATTTAATTTAGTGGTGAAAACTCTGGGGGAAAATAGTTCTTATCCCACAGCAAAATAGAAGTTGGTAAGAAGACGACGATGGCTCTATACCGCTCCACCTATGTCCCAGTCTTGATGTATGGATTCGAGTCATGGGCAATGACTACAACCACAAAAGTCAGCTCCAAACCTCAAAAACGAGATATCTGAGGAAAGTGGTTGATGTAACAAGAAGAGACATGATCGCAACCAGATATACTTCATGTCCTAAAAACCTAACCCCTGCAAACCCAAGTAGAACTGTCTCAACTATGATGCTTTGGCTATGTCTGCAGAATGGGAGAAGTTCGGCTACCACGACAAGTGTGGGAAACTAAGAGCCAGGGATCCAGACCTCCGGGAGGACCCAAAGTCCGCTGGGAGGACAACATTAGACAATCTCTGAAGGACCGAGGACTTGAATGGAACCAGGCCAGGAAGAGGACAGCTGAAAGGATAGTATTGCGCTCTCTCTTCTATACCTCAAACACCTCACGGTAGAAGAGAAACGACTAAGTAAGCAAGATCACTTGTTTACTACTCAGATTTCTGTGTGGAGTACGGTGGTTAGCGTCTGCTTCAGTCGCTGTTGGTTCCCATAGGTGTTTTGAACTGTACTTCTTGTCCGTAGTCAATTCTTGTGATTGTAGCACGTCTCTTGCACACGGGCGAGGTAACTGCTAAGGTTATCAAGTCAAGCGTAAACAGTTGGCAACTTTTACCACAAACACTAACGTGTACAACAAACTAAGAGGGAAAAAATGCCTCTTTTGAGTACTGGGTACCTGATATGCGCATTAAGCGCCTGCCGCTTCCATCCACAACTTCCATCTTCCTCAGAATAATTTACCTTCCCTGCGTGTTAATATTAGCCCCAGTGAGTCGGATGAAATCGCTTTTGTATAGCGGAAAACAACAATTGCAATATATATATATATATATATGAAATTTGCTAAAAGTGCTTGTACAACTACTATGAACACCATGATATCATCATCCACTACCTTCTGTCTGTGCAGCCTGAGGCAACCTCTGCTGTTGGTTCATTATGAAGAAACCTGCACAAAGCTCTTGCAGTGGTGGTTCATGTGTCACGTTATTTACAGCGATGAGGTTGCCAACTCATATACCACTGTACATGCATGAGCAAATTGCACCTGTAAAACAAAATTGCAAATTATAAAATAATAAAATACAAATAACAATATACTCCAAGTTGTCGGGCGAATTAAGACATACTTTTTGGAGGCGTCAGAATATTGTCGGGCAACTGATTTAATATGCCGTCTCTTCGGGTGAGTTAGATGCCTAACTTTTAGCACTTGAACTATGATCCTAGAACTTAAGCACAAAGTGAGTTATCCGGGGATACTCTCTTCTACTCAAAGAATTCACGTCCGGTCCTCTGGCCTGTCCTATATTTGGGTTCTGATAGTCTGTGTTCCCGGCTGTCTACGATTTCTTCTTGAAGAAATTCGAAGTAAGTGAGGTAATCTTGCAGGGCGCTAGATTATTACGACTATTTTTGCGTACCTGCCCATCTTTCTTCGGGGCGAAAGGTTTAGTCAAGAGCAGCCTATATTTGCATCTAAAATGCCAAACAAATGATAACTAACTTGCAGATTTTGGTAGGGGTATATCCCCCAATACCGTCGTTTATCTAAGATACTCTTCAAGATATCATAAAATAAAGTTCTCTGCATGTCATCTACAAATTCCTGCTTGACTCATAAGATGTGATTTGTCAGTGTCTTAATCTATCAATAGATTGACATTTACGTGTGTTTTTGGACACGGCACATGCAACTTTAACAATTTATCAGGCAACAGCCTGGGTATTTTTCTATCTCCCCAGACAGAAAGTCAGAGGTAATAATAGGCCGAGCTAGCGATACACGGTAAATCCAGGTAGCCATTCCACTCCTACGCTTAATCCCTGCTCTTACTGTCTAGACGGAAGTATGTTATACAATCGTACATATACACTTTAATCTACACTCAGTGTGGTTTCAAACGAAAGTCAGCGATCAAAACAATTAGTAAGGGATGGTTAATTAAGCCCAGACATGACAAGAAACCTTAAACTATGAAGCGAAACAATGAATGGGGAGAAAAAGGAAAGAGCGCAGAAGAAATAAAATTATGGATAAGGAAAATGTAACGATCGAGATTATTTCCTCACACACATAAACCATCACGGCAAGAGCTGGTGACTGCTACATAACGGGTTTACTTGAAATTTATCACAGTAGTGCAGCAACTGCATGATGGAATGCAGGCTAGAGTTCAGGAAAACGGTGAGCTATCAGAGCCTTTCCCCGTCTCAAATGGAGTTAAACAAGGGTGCGTACTTGCACCGACTCTGTTCAGTATCATGTTTTCTGCTATGCTGACTGATGCTTTTAGAGACGGGGACACAGGAATCGACATTAGTTATCGAATTGATGGAAAATTGTTTAACGTTAGGAGGCTTCAAGCAAAAACCAAGGTCAAATCACACACCATCAGAGATCTTCTGTTTGCTGATGATTGTGCCCTCAATGCTGGCTCAGAGGCTGATCTGCAGCATAGTGTGGATAGATTCTCCGAAGCGTGCACCAACTTTGGGCTTACCATCAACACGAAGAAAACAGAAATCATGTACCAACCAGCTCCTGGCACAGTTTATACTGAGCCAGTCATCAAGGTTAATGGTGAGAAACTGAATGTTGTGAACAGATTCACATACCTTGGTAGCACACTATCCCAGAACATTGTCATTGATGATGAGGTGAACACCAGGATCTCCAAAGCCAGCAGCACATTTGGCAGACTATACACCAACGTTTGGCATCGCAGTGGCATTAGTCTACAGACAAAGCTGAAGGTGTACAGAGCTGCGGTGCTTCCAGTGCTGCTATATGCATGTGAAACATGGACTGTATACAGGCGCCACGTAAAGAAGCTAATCCACTTCCATACAGTCTGTCTCAGGAAGATAATGAACATCAAATGGCAAGACAAGATCCCGGATACCGCCGTTCTTGACAGAGCTGGTATCCCTAGTATTGATACTATTCTGATGCAGTCACAAATTCGCTGGGCAGGTCATGTAGTCCGCATGCCAGACCATCGACTGCCAAAGATACTCTTTTATGGTGAGATGCAGAAGGGTAAACGCTCCCATGGTGGCCAAAAGAAGCGCTTCAAAGACACGTTAAAGACGTCATTAAAAACCTTTGACATAAACCCAGACACATGGGAAGCTGCTGCGCAAGACCGAACTGCTTGGCGCACATCTCTTCGTAAAGGTGCAGCAGCATGTGAATCATCCAGAAGAGCAGCAGCGGAACAGCGGAGACAAGCTAGAAAGGACCGTGAAATAAAACCTTCACATGAAGCAAACATTCCCTGCCCACACTGTCCAAGATCTTTCCAGGCCCGCATCGGGCTCTTCAGTCACCTTCGTACCCATAGACTAACCTAACATATTCTTAAATAATTGGATGAACAGAGTGGTCTTCATCACCCGTGATGGACGAACAACCACTCGCAAGAAACGAAAAACAGAGGTAGCCCCAGGCTCCATAGGGAGCAAAAAAAAAATGACGATGACATCGTGTCATAGATATATATTTTTATGTCAACAATTTTATTTCAGCTCTGTTATGTATATGCCAATGATACATTTGCCTTCTTCCGCTCTCCGAACACACTTTCATCTGACTCGAGGATCTGAGATTTTATGCTTATGAGCATCGAATAAAATTCAGAGGAAGATGAAATGTTGGAGGTTCAAAGGGCAAGGTCTGACAGAACAAATCTCCATGTAATCTGGTTGGATCTAGCTAATGCGTATGGATCCGTTGCACTCCAAATGTTGTGGCAGGCCCTGGAAATATACCATGTTCCACAAGAAGTTACAGCAATCTTGAAGCGTTAGTTCTCAGGGTTCTCCATCAGATTTTCATGCAGAGAGTACACGACGAAGTTGTGACGATATTTCGCGTGTCCTTTTACATTTTTTTTCTTTCTCTCCTACATTATCCATTTATTTCTTCATTTTCGCACATGAATTCGTGTCATTGACACTCCCTAAATTACTATACTCTTTCTCACACTGCAATAGTGTTATTTCACAGGTAATTTACTATCTTGAGGATTAATTGTAATCGCTTAAGTGGTCGCGCCAGCTTAAATGCAGACGGTAAACGTGAAAGTAATGGTTGACTTTGACGTAACTAATTTCCGACACAGACAGAGCAGGCGAATGACCACCTGTGTTTTGCCGTTGGTCACTGCGCCTCCCGATACCTCGGCGGGAGGGGACAAAGGAAGCCATATTGTCTGTCTGAGGTAGCCGGCTGTGGTCCACGTACGTCAGGGATTATCTGACTGGCGGTAGATTCGAGTACGCGTGATAATCAATTTATCATTTTGTCCAGACATTATCGGCGTCTTTATTACCGATAAAACATTTCTGAAGAGACATTATGAGCAAGGTAATCATTAGGGATGAGACCACAGATGTGTTAGCAAGTCTGTGTAATAGCAACGGAAGTAATGATGACATATTTGAAAGATAGGCCATGGGTTTAAATGTTAACATGACATTTTTAGACACGCTGGAAAGAATTAAAATTAACACCCCGACCCCCAGTTCTAAGAGCAAGATTGGTTCAATCGAGAGCAGGAAAATAACAATAGCTCTGATTGGCAAGTTTGTCGGCAACCACATGTGGAAGCTTGGAGGAAGAAATGAGAATATAACCTAGCAAATTCGGAGACTAAGACAGACTGCATTACAATGTCAAAGAGCAACTCCAGGAGCCAGAGACGAATTGGACAGAATTCCAAATTAGATAGGACAGGACCGAAGTATTTGAGCATCTTTGAAACTTTAAAGAAAACCCACTTTTTTAAATACCAAAACTATATGCTTAGAATCAAAGCACCCGTCATAAGAGAGATTCTAAATTTACCCCAGACTAAGTGTTCGAAGCATCTAATATAAGTTGCTGTGTCCATTCATCTGTGCCAGGATACTGTAGATCCCAAGTTGGGGTGAGTTGTACATATTTTTTACAATGTGAATTTGACATGTTTTTCTTGCTAAGTCATACGAGGATGGCAACATATGAAAATAGTATATTCATAACCCACTACAGCAAGCGCTGGTGATTGCTTCATACTAGTTCGTACAGAAAACGGAAAGCAGAAGTAACCTCAGACTCCGAATGGAGCAGTGAGGAGTGATGATTACATCACATGTGCATAGTGTTTATATTTTCATTTTTGAGTTATATGTAAACCTCAGGCACAAGCCACTCGCGCTGTCCAGATACATTTTCCCCTTAAATTAACCAGAAGAATAACGGTGGTTTCTAATCATATTCCCTGAGTTATGCAGTATATGCTCAGGGAGAATAAAATCTCAGAGGCAAAACTGGTGGGCGGACAGCGTGAAAAGGCGCCTGTTTAATCTTCCGACTACAACCTACTTAGCAGAGGCATTTGTTCTATGGGGAATAACATAAGGGGAAGTTTCACTTGGCAGCTTTTATTTGATTACTTAGCTGCCAATGAGGTTTTTGCTCCCGCTGGTGTTTTGTTTCTTCGCAGGTAGGTGACTGGATTGCTCACGTTCCTGGTCAAAATTAAGAGTTGCAGCATGTTCCAAGTAAAATCAGGGAGTAACTGCAAAGCTGGTCCCGCGTCTCTAAGACCCATCTCATGTTGGTGTCTGGCGTCGACTTCAGGCCACTTATACCCTCACTTGTTCTAGAAATAGTACCCTCAACGGGTACCACCAACCAGTGTGGCAAAAGAAGAGAAACGAATACCCTCTGAGTATTGAGTTTCCCGACTCATACTTATGTGCCCCCATCTTCCTATTCCACCATCGCATCTATCTTCAGACTTTTTACCCTCTCTGAGAATTAATCTTAATCCCAGTGGACGAAAAACTATCTCTACATTTAAAATGAATAGTTTTATATTTAACTTTAGTTGAAAATGTTAACAACATAGTTTTAATATGTTTACATTTACATCGGTTGAAAAGGTTGTAAACTTTCATTGCAGTTAGAGTGAATATGTTTTACATTTACACTAGTTGAATAGGTTGAAACTTTCATTACATTTAGAGTGAATATGTTTTACATTTACACTGGTTGAACAGGTTAATAATATAACAAGTATGTACATCATTTCTTTCATCATTCCCTCCCTGCTCCATATGGAACTTGGGACTACATCTGCTTTTGGTTCTTTATAAGAAACTGGCAATAAAGCAGTCACCAGCCCTGGTAGTGGTGATTCATGAAATAATCATTCTATATGCTGAGGTTACCAGCCTCAAATGACTTGGACATCCAATAGCAACTTTCACATATACTTTCACGTATTAGTTCAAATGTTAATAATGAAAAAATATAGAATTTAAAATGTACAACTTGCGCCAATCTTTAGGCTCACAGACTGCTGGCTCAGAGAAATAAAGGCACTTGACTTTGAACCACTGTCACTGAGCGTCAGCTCTTGGTGACCTTGATGCCATTATATGGTACTGCGCAGTTCGTATAAGCTGTTCTGAGCTGCCATACAGTGTATTGTCTATGGATGGGCTGTGTGGTAGTAGTTGTTGTCTGAGTCCCTGAAGTGCAGGGCAATGTAGTAGGTGGTGCTCTACTGTCTCCAACGGGTTTGGGCAGTGTCTACATTTTGCTATATTTTGTGAACACATTCTGTTTATGCGGCCATTTAGTGTAGAGTGACCTGTTCTCAATCTGAAAATTTTGGTTTGGTATCTTCGTTCGATATGGTTCATAGCATCTTCCTTATTTGGGGCTGTTTGGTGTATGAAGAGTCTTTTTCCTGTTTTAGCCTGTGCCCACGTGTTCAGCCAAACTTCTTTCCAGTTGTTTTTGACTATTTGATTAATTGTTAACATATTCAATGGTTGGTCAGTCTGTGGCATTTTTGCTCCCTTCTCTGCCAGTCTATCAGCTACTTCATTCAATGTGATAGTTATGTGGCCAGGTATCCATTGCATGTATATTTCTGTTCCATACAAGTTCATAATTTTGTGACATGTTTCTTGGACCTTCTGGATAGTATTGATTGAGTTGGTTTTCCAGTTTCCTATTGCCAAGAGGGCAGCCTGCAAGGCTGAGAATACTACAACATTATTTGGTTCCATTTCGTTTGATTCAAAGAGTTCAAAAATTCTAGTTAGGGTTTTCTGGATGGCAACTACTTCGGCTTCGTAGTTTGTGCACCAGGTACCACAGGGGCCTGCAATTTTGATGGGTTCTTCTGTACTGGGTGGGATGATTATGGCCCCATATTCAGCATTTATGCCTACTTTAAAAGCTGATCCATCTGTGTAAGCATGGATAATGTCTTCATCATACTGACAGATGGTTTCCATGGCAAGTGTTTTCAGCAGTGTAGGTATGAGGCAGCTTTGTACCATCATGTTTTAAATCCAGTTCTTTTCTTACTGTTTTGTTGCTGAGTGTGAATATAGTGTAGACTGTCTTACTCGTGTTGATCACCATTTTCCAGAAACTGCAGTAGATTGTTAGAGCAGCCAGTGCACGGTTTAGTTTCTTTTGCAATTGCAAATGGGACTTCCCTTCTGCCCAAAAGACTAGGTCATCAGCAAACAGGGCGCTGGGTATTTCAAGGTAGTCTGCCAGATTGTTTAAGTATATGAGGAAGAGGGTGCAGCTTAGGGCCGAGTCTTGTGGGAGGCCTTCTTGGATGGTTCTTTCCCCTGATGTTGTTCATCGAACGTTGTGTAGATGGTTCTATTTGTGAGGAAATCTTTTATCCAACGAAACATTCTTCCTTCTATGCCCATCTTCTGCATCTTGAAATATAGACCATCTCTCCATACTCGGTCGTATGCCTGCTTGAGGTCTACAAAAACTGCGGCCACGTGATTTTTATCCTGGTAAGCATCAGCAATCTGTTGCACCAATCGGATTACCTGGTCAACAGTCTGTCTTCCTCTTCTAAATCATGCTTGGTTAGGATGGAGGGCTTTCCCTGTCTCTAACCACCAGTAGAGGCGTGCATTTATCATACGTTCTGCCATTTTCCCAATGCACGAAGTCAGGGAGATGGGCCGGTAGCTACTGACTTCGCTTGGTGGTTTATCTTTTTTGATAATTGGGATAATGTTAGCTGTTCTCCATCCTGTAGGTACAGTGCTACTTCTCCACGTCTTGTTTATGAATTCCAGTATTGTAAGCAAGCTTTTCCCCCAAGTTTGACTATCATGTCGTTGGTAACCTGGTGTGGCCCTGTGCTTTTTTGAGTTTGGTCTTTAGGAAACTGGATTGTAGCTCTTCTACTGCCTGGCCTGAGGTGTTGGTGCCCTGGTATCCCCAGAGTGGGGAGTGGGCGCTGAAATCCCCTGCTATGATTGTTCTCTTGTATTCGATATCATCAAAGTAGATTTTAACAGTTATTAAATAGATAGGTGACTGGATTGCTCACGTTCCTGGTCAAGATTAAGAGTTGCAGCACGTTCCAAGTAGAATCAGGGAGTAACTGCAAAGCTGGTACCGCGTCTCTAAGACCCGTCTGATGATGGTGTCTAGCGTCGACTTCAGACCACTTATACCCTCACTTCCATAAATAGTACCCTCAACTTGTACAACCAAACCAATCAATAGGCTCACAGACTGCTGGCTCAGAGAAATAAAGGTAGAGGCCTCTTACATTTGGTCTGGGGTGTTGTTACTTTAACAATAAGTTCCCACTTTGACTTGTGTTTCAGTTCCCTCAGATTCCGGTTTTCCGTGTTAAAATGGTAGAGTTTTTCCTGGGCTTTTAAGTCCTGAGAATGCTCAAACAAGGTCCAGTCTGATAAATGAAGATTGATTTTAGTCTTTACTCTGGCAAGGTCTGGTTGCCTTCTTGGCGCGAGTGAATTTTCACAGTGTTCTACTTTGGCTGAAGTGTCAGTTTATATTGCCTGTCTTCCCCCGCATTTGTTTGTTACTATTTTAAACAGGGCTCTGTCGTAGCAAATGTTAAGTCGAACTGACTTTTGAAAGAGTGTTGAATAAAATACTATGGGTTCTCAGAATTGGCTCGTGACAGAGACACCTACATGAGATACAGAGTTGGTACAGAGAAAGCGAATCCTCTCTAAGGAAGTTTTTTTTTTTTTTTTTTTTTTTTTTTTTTTTTTTTTTAATTTTCGTACGCCCGCTAATACTCGAGCAGGTACAGCGAGTTGAACAGATAGTTACAGGTTAGATACACAACATAAAAGGGCGGTTATAGAACTACAAGTTTCTGATAAAGTAAACTGGAGAGTCCTCCTCTATGGTATATACTGGCACTACTAACGTTCCTGGTTTCTTCTTCCTTCTTCCTCGTTCGCCCTGAAAAGGACGGTGGTTGCGTTGTGTCTGTTTACGCCTAAGCTGTGATATCTGCACCTTTCGGTCGACACATCCGACTTCAGCACGGCATTTTTTAGGGACCGGGTTTGCCTTCCCATTGCGATCCGCACTCGCTCAGCCAGACTGCACTGCTGCAGACTGTTTCCAGGACCACCACGTGGAGGTGGAGTGCGGTCTTGACCAGCTCTGGTTCGCTGGTCCTGATGCAAGCAGTACAGCTATGGGTCGCTGACTGCATTCACTATTGCTGCATCTTGGGGTCCCAAAGTTCCTGGTTTCAATATAGCATTAATAACTACTGTTCCTGATTTCAATAAAGCTTTAATAACTACTGTTCCTGGTTCTGATGAAGAAATGATAATCTGGGTAGATAATAACCGGAGTGCACTGGCTAATAATCTAACACTGTCCTGGAACTACCTAATCTGCTCTTGGCAGCGGATCCACAGCACAATAATATTACTTATACTATCGAGTATCGAGGGCTAATCTGGATACGAGTGCACCTCGAATACTGACGTTGAGTAAGCCTACAAATTAATTCACTTCTCTGGACCTGGATAACTGCTTATAGATGTGGATTTGCCCAGGGCTATTAGCATTTATGGAAATGCCCCACTGTAGTGGTTTTTGATGTTATTGTATGGTTGTTATGTTACCTAGTGTACTGGATGAGGTCAGCTGTGAAGGCTCCTGAGATAAAAGTTTATGTGAGTTACAGAAGGTCTTTCTGCTACCACTTACGACCTCAAACAGACCTATTCTACTATTATGAATGTTAGCTACGTTAAAAGTCTAGGGTACTGAAATGTAATGTGTAGGTAATAAAATACACAGACACACACATGTAAATAATAAGTCTAATAATAATAATAAACTCTATGATAAACTGAACTAACACTGGCTTTTAGAATTTAAGTTTGAAAATTTTTTTTTAAATTTATTAGTCCTGAACCAATTGTTTCTTTTGGTCAGAACATATGAAACAATATGTATTTATCAATAAAGTGCATATATATATTGCATAATCAAATGAAATTTTTGTACATAGGTATATTGTTACATTGGATAATATTAATAATATCTTCAATGTCTTGGGAAAAACTAGCACTGGATGTTTAGTTGGGGTGGCGTCATCATGCCCAATCTATGATTATAAAGTTCCTTGTCCTTGACATATGGACTGATATTAGTGTTTATATAACAAGATTTTATTTCTTTATTGATGGTGGACACAGTTGATGAATCTACAGCAGGCCAGGTTTACACTTAACTGGCCTGTGACGATGTAGTACAGAATTCTTGTGGCCCACTCCTCTCAGTAGCTGGAGTAAAATATTAGGCCGCACAGGCACCCGCTCTTGTACTTCTACAAAAGCATCTGGCACAAGCGTAGTGCCAGATCAGAAACTCTGAAACCAAAATTTGTGCCATGTGTCAACACTCTGTTTACTGCGCCACTCTTACACACAACACAGCAAAACAACATTACACAGATTGGGTCAGATCTCTCTGACCAACTTAGCACATCTCACACAGTTGTTATCAAATAGTACCAGTTTCCCAAGACTGCATTGCATCCGAAATATGTTCAATAGTTTCCTCTTCCATCCAATAAGGTGGGTGATATGTTCCCACTGATCTCAAATATAGATCCGCCTTCCATAGTCTTAGATAGGTTTTCCTATATTATTTGTTTGTCTCTAGGCCCTGGACTGCTGCTGGGGACCTAGAGTAAGCACTCACTTGTCGTAATCATTTTTCATGATATGGCAGTATCAATCACTCAAAATATTAAAATAAACAAGATAAATGCTTTTTCCCCTTACCACAATTCAGAATTGAGAACACAGTTACGTAGTACTAGCAAAACTCAGCTGAGCTGCTGGCTAGATTAGGGCGTCCCACTGATTTTTATTTAATAATTCCTGGAAATCACCTCTAGCAGTAACGTACTGTGTCAATGGACAGTCTTCTATAAAATGGCACAACCGAGCGTCTGTCTTTCAGTACTATAAAAGCTTTTGTCCAATCAACGGACTTCCCCTCTAACGTTTTCAAATATTCAAAATATAAATGTCCGATTTCAGTCCAGTCTCAGTCTAGTATGTAGTATTTTTCTGTCAGTCTGTCCGTCTCAACTTGGCTTTTTCCCAAAATTACACTTGTTTTCGGACGAAACTACAAGAAAAAAACTACACAAATTTTTGTCTCCCCCTACTTCTAAGATCCTATGCAAAGTTATTTTTAGCTACTATCCTCCGACTTTGCCCCTAATTCATCTGCAGTTTGATTCTATGCGTTCGGCTCAAGGACGCCAAAATGTAACTTTAGTGAAAATATGCACAAAAAACTGTTCGCTAGTCTGTATTGAACAATAGAGTCTTTCGTCAATATCTTCCGTGTTATCTGTCCGTCTGTGTAATTAAAAGTATATTATTTCTCTGCTCAAGATGGGCTATCAAACTAGCTAGTTTTTATTTTCATAAACTTATTATTAAGAAAAAATCTACTTTTCTCAAGGTTAGTTTTGAAATTTGTTTTTGAACCTTCGTATACGGCGCTTGCCGCTATATTCAAATTAAAACGACCAATTACGGTAAAACGTCTAAGATACGTCTGTTTCTAATAAGAGCTAAGGTCTTTTTTTGTCCATTTCCTTACATTGTGTCTACTAGTGGCGTAATTTTTTCCTTTAAACTACAAATTGCGTCTTTTTTAGCATTTTAGATTCAAACACGTGTTCAGACCGTCATAATTTTTTTCTTTTATCTCCGTTTCTACCCCGTCTAAAAGGATATGTCGTTTAGTTTGCATGTTCCAACCTAGTTAGTTTGAATGGCGCTAGAAAGCGCTGGCGTAGGTGAAGAAGCCTCGGCATATCTTGCCTATATTTGTATCCCTACGTGTTATTTTACCCGTTATCTTTATAATTACCAACGGGCTGATCACCCGTTTGCCAGTCACTTCGATTACGGAAACAACAGCAAATGGATTGATTTGCCGTTGCCCTAAAGACGCCAATAGGCGTGATGGGAAACAATGGCAAAGAAAACCTATCTGCGGTTGCCCTAAGACGCCACTAGGCGTAATGGCCACTGACTGCTTTGACGGTCGGTGGCTAAGGACGGAAGAAGAAGAAGAAGATCTTTATAATTGGAGATATTTTAACGTTGTATCACTGTATTTTCACCACACCCACAATATTGAGAAATAAAATACTTAAGTGCATGAAGACTCGACCACGCTGCCTGCTGCGTGGGTTTAGTGATCTAGCGGTGGCAAGGTCACACAAATCGGCCGGACGTACACAGACTGTACAGTCTTTTTCTGTCCGATTGCATACAGTGGTTCAAGCGACGAAGAAGCCGTGTACCCGATTCTGTTAAACCTGAAGACAACAATCGCCCTCATAAAATACATCGTTCGTATAAATAAGCATTTCCTTCCTTTCAGTCTATCATACTAGAATTACGCTTAAAATACATTCCTTTCGATCTATCGTACTAGACTTAGCCTAAAAGAGTCCTTTCGATCGATCACCCTTTCGCTCTAATACACTATAATTACCGAGTTAAAAAATCATTTCGACCTATCATATCAGAATTCCAAATAAGCAATCCTTTCGATCACACTAGACTTACAGATTCCTAAATATTTATACACTAAAACTTGGGTGTTGTTATGCATTGTCGTGAAAAACCACGTGGTCCAAAGTGTGCGTAATGTATATGTCATGATGGTAGTGCTTCGATGACAGTATAACAATTAAATTAAATGATCGTTTTAAATGTGTTATCGGAAACCCTGTCGTTCCACGTTACTAATAAACACCGCTAAAGTATTAACAAAGAAAATATCTAGATCTCAAACGAACCTCGCACTGTTGAATTCCCTTGTCAAGCCACGCTACGTTGACTACCCTAGGACAAAGGGAAATTCTCAGCGCTCTAGATCTAGATGGCTGGGATCTGGTGAAGCGAAAAAGGATTTGCCAGCCAAAATCCGTACTTTTAATTGGTTTCCAATCTCGCGGTCACGAGAGCATCCGTGGTTATCTGCCCCAGGCAATTAACAGCCGCCTAACAATTGTGTGGCTCCAACGGTATTTCCCGAGATTTTATGAGCGTGGTGAAGATTTTATAAAATAGCGATAAGAATATGGCGGCCCTACGGCAGAAGCCCACCTCCCCCTCTTCAGTTTGACGTCCTTCAAGTTCATAAGGCCCTAAGCTTCTCACTGGCTCTAAATGTCACTGTGCCCGTATGGAGTTCCTCATAGCATTCCCTCCGACCTTCAGGTGGTCTAGGATTTTCTGATGGGCTTTTGGCGTGTGACATCCCCTCCTGTGCCAAAGTAGTGGGATGACGACTTAAAGAATCAGCCCCTAAGTTTTCTGTCCCTAGAATGTATTAAATGTGGAAGGTGTATGGTTGGAGGACGAGCGACCATCTCATCAGCCTGGTGTTAAGGTTCTTTGATGATGCGAGGAAAGTAAGCGGCTGTTGGTCACTTTGGATGGTGATTTATTTGCCATACAAGTAAGCTTGAAACTTCTGCACTGTCCATACCAGTAAGAGGCATTCCTTCTCGACAGTGGAGTAGTTTTGTTCTGCTTTGTTCAATTTGCGGCTGGCATAAGCCACAGAGAATAGAACAGGAGTGGTTCTGTCACCTGGCTGCAGAAGGGTGGACCCGATTCCAATATTGCTCGCATCTGTACTCAGTGTAAAATGCTTACTTAAACCAGGAAGTTGTAGGATTGGCTTTGCTATGAGCTTCTCTTTCAGCAGAGTGTAGACATGCTCACACTGGGCTGTCCATATTATTTTCTCAGGGTAGCCCTTCTTGGTTAAGGCAGTCAATGGAGCACAGAGGGTGTTGAAGTACTTGATATACCTCTGAAATACCTCTGATAAAATCCGCAGAGGGATACAAATGCACGTACATCTTTCTTAGTAGAAGGCCTTGGGACGTTCTTCAACTTTTCTATGTTTTTTTCCTCTGGATACATAGCTCCATGAGCAATGGTGTGGCTCAAGAATTCCACTTGTTCACAACCAAGGTGACACTTCGTTGGGAGAGGGTTAACCCCGCTTCTTTGATCCTTTCAAACAATTGGGCCAATACTGAGAGATGCTCCTCAAATGTTTCCGTGGCTATCAGAATGTCATCCATGAAATTGCTGATAACTGGGTGATTAAGAGGCTCCTGAAGGTTTCTCTTCATTCGTGTGAAGACGCTTGGAGCATTATTTAATCCAAAAGGCATTACGTTGAACTCGAAATGCCCATCCGTTGGGTGTTGTTATGCATTATCGTGAACAACCACGTGGTCCAAAGTGTACTTAATTTATATGTCATGATGGTAGTGCTTCGATGGCAGTATAACAATTAAATTAAATGATCGTTTTAAATGTGTTATCGGAAACCCTGTCGTACCACGATACTAATAAACACCGCTAAAGTATTAACAAAGAAAATATCTAAATCTCAAACCAACCTCGCACTGTTGAATTCCCTTGTCAAGCCACGCTACGTTGACTACCCTAGGACAAGGGGAAATTCTCACCGCTCTAGATCTAGATGGCTGGGGTCTGGTGTAGCGAAAAAGGATTTGCCAGCCAAAATCCGTACTTTTAAATGGTTTCCAATCTCGCGGTCCCGAGAGCATCCGTGGTTATCTGCCCCAGCCAATCCGCAGCCGCCTAACAATTGTGTGGCTCGAACGGTGTTTCCCGAGATTTTATGAGCGCGGTGAAGATTTTATAAAATAGCGATAAGAATATGGCCACCCTTCCAATCGGAAGGGGTGTTAAGCCTTCATTCCGAATGTCTGCCAATCGTTTCAAACATGCGTGTTTTGTGGGGTTAATTATTTCCTCATGGAAGTTTCTGCGCGTTACTGCAGAGGTCATGTCTCCCAAATATGGAATGAAGACATCCGATCCTCTATCAGCAATGTTAACAAATAACTTCCTACATCTGCCCGGACTATTACGACATTTCCGCTCAGGTGTGTCCGACTGATAAGTGCGTGTCTGTAATCTGTCCATAGACGGGTGATTTATCGCCCGGCACGCCTTAGGTAAACCCAACGCTCGGTCGCTGACCGGTGTAGGAGGCAGGAAAGACGTACCCGAAAACACGCACTGTACAGTGCTTCCTACCGTCAGGTAGGGAACACTGGACAAGTGATTCTTGCCTAGGTAGTAGGCACTTAACTCAGACAGGAAGCACTGTACAGTAAGAGGTAGGAAGGACGTACCCAGCAACACGCACTGTACAGTAGTTCTTGTCTGAAAAAAATAAATTGGTATATCGCACTGCGTTGTAGTTATTATAATCCATTAGGCAGATATTTCCACTTTTCCTTCCTTTATAGGACAAAAGACTGGAGAGATAAAGAGTAAAGATGTTTTTATGTTTGCTTCATATGTTATTCATTTATAGTGTGTAAACAAATTTTATGAAATTTTTCTAATTTCGTCTAAATTGTATGGCAGGAAATTATTATTTCAATATTCATTCCAAACAGGTATCGGTATGGTTCGTGTAGTGCGGTATGGTGCGCGTAGTGGGATCATAATTTGGGCAGTGAATAATAAATATAAGGTAAGGGTGGTCCCATTGCAGATTCTGCCGTAGTGGAGTGAAGCGTACGCGACTTCACTATACTGGGTCAAGCATCGAGAGGTGAGGTGACAAGTTCCCTTTCTCGCTGTCTTTTCCTTCCCTAACTCACGAGCAAAGTCAGGTATCCATTTACAGCTGAGTACACTGGAGCGAGTCGTAACCATGAATCGAACCCAGCACCTAAGCCGAGAAAGACCAGCGCTCTAACCATTCTAATCGGACGTTCAATAAATATATAAATAAATAATATTGGATATTACCTCTAAATAATTTGAGACATGACAACAATGTAGTTTTACATGAAATAATTTATTTATAATAATAACATACAGTATTATATATTAAAATGTGAAGAAATAAAAGCGCTATAACATGCACTTAAGTGAACTGGTCAGTGATTTTAAACATGCATGCAATATTTACAGTACTGAGTGCAAAAAATTGTAAACAATTTTTAAAAAAATATAAGTTGTACTTATCAATATGTATAATTCATTATGGAAAACTGTTTAAGGAGTTTACCACTTTCATTTTAAAGTAAGTTTATTTTTACATAATGTATCAACGTTTCCGTTGCTTCTCATCACGAATAGAGTTCTTCTCACAATTTCAAATGTGTTCGTAATTACTTTAAATTGCAAATTCAACTTTCTTTTAGAGTTTAATAATAGCTATAGTTCTCAAGTCACTCAATTATAGTTTGTTTCTTTGAACTTCCTGATAAAACAAGGCCACGGTTAAACGTACCAGCTCTCTGTGGGATTTTGCCATCCGTGAGTGGTATCACCTACTGCTTTCCTACTCTGCATGTTAATTATGTTATGTGTGATAACAAACAATTGCAAACTTCTTTGCTAGGACTGGTTGCATCATTAACTGTCCATTACCGTGAACGCGTCACGTGAAAGGTTATAAATACTTCACACCAGTAAAGAAGTTGAGATAAGATTATCGAGACTCAAAGGCACCTGGAAGAGAGATAAACCCGTTTAATTATTCGGGCATGGAAGAAATACGATCTTTTTATTGCCACTATAAATTGTCTGAAAGGTGAATAGTGGATTGTTCTGAGAATATATGCTACATAAAGGTGACGAATAGCCTATTAGGAAATACGTCTGTCACTTTAACTAGTCTTATTGGAGAAAGGGACTACTTTTGTCATTTTTGGACCAACCCTCTGTGGTGGGTTTTGATGTTATGATTGTTGTTATATTTCCTATTGTACTGAGTGAGGTCAGCTGTGAAGGTCCCTGAATCTCTAAGGTAGAGTAAGTTTTCAGGTTACCTTTCTGCTACCACCCTACGATCTCACTCAGGCTTATTCTTGACTAGTATGTCTGATAGCTACGTATAATGTCTAGGGTAATGTAAAGTATGTTGTACTGTAATGCAATGAAAACACTAAAATTATAACTCAATGAACAATGAGTAAACAAGTCACTGGTTAAGTTTTCAATTAAATTAATCTTTTTTTTTTTTTAGTCCAATACCACAATTTTGTGTATACTGGAATATTGAAACTTCAAAATAATCAATCAAATTATATACATTAAAGTGATTCAATTTCAATATAGTATTATTCACAAATTTAAGTACACGTGTCAATATATATTAGTGTCACTTTGTGTTTGCTCCTATGAATAGGGATTTGTAGGAAGAACGTTCGTTTTCATCATGATCTGAAGAATGTCTTAGAATAATTTGGAAATGAGAGTTTGTGGTTTAGTCTATCATGTGCCTGTAGACAGTATCTTATCTGTGTCTCCTCTGGAGTTCAGGATGAAATAGAATCACACCACCAGCTTTCAATAACACATCACGTTCTGCTTTTAGAAAATACAGGGAGGTCTACCGTTACTACTGCCTCCTTTCTTCCAGTGCAGAAAATATAACAGATCTCTGGTGACCTGGGCTCACTTCGTGTCTTCGATGAAACCCTGGAACAATATAAATGCGTCCTACATCACCCTCTGATAGACTCTCTCTTTCCCTAACTAAACATTTCAAATATATTCAGATTCAGCATGGAAACTACACAATGAGTTAACGTTCTTAAGTTGTTTGTTTCCCCATTCATGGTCAAATAAACTTTCAAACTACCGTTTGACACTGTCCTTGACAAAGGAAACATTTTACTTTAATACTATCAAGTCATGTACAAAGACGGTGACTTGCTGAAGAAGACGGCCAGTGGTTTGCCTGGTCTTATGTCATAAAATGTATAACACTATTCTTATTAATAATTACTTTTCTTTTTTCCCTCTCCCAATGTGTCAGTAAACCTGTCGGGCTTTACCACAACATGTTACTATATTTCCTAACAACTCTGTGAAACAACACAAAGTTTGGTGTTGACTTCCTCTAAATAAACCTTTTCCCACATAATTTTCAGACATATTCAATAATACATACCTGATAATAACGATAATGATAGTAAATGTTTTATCTCTTACCGCTTCAGTGAAATATAAACACTAATTAGTTGAATATGGCGATATATGGAAACAAATCCAGATCGCTACTAGTGCAGACTAGCAAACAAGAATGTACTCCTTTCTTGTCTTAAAACAACTTTAGTGATTGACTTCTTTTTAACAAGTGGCCCCTAATACTAACTACTACTTGGTTTTATTTCCCTCTTAGTATATTTGCCTACAACCAATCAGGCACCGTTGGCTTATAGCGTCCTATTATCAAAACAAACTTCAAATTTCAAATCTTGTACTCTTTCCCCCCTATACCCACCTCAGGGCAAGCTGAGAAAGAAGTAGTCGGTTCGTCCCTCTGTCTTCTGTCACTATCTCGTTTTTATGCTTCATTTCCTCAACTAACACATTTTTTTTTATCTTGCTAATACAAATTTGTAAACCTATGCTCCTATCCCGTCCCGTTCCGTGTAATATTTTTTTTCAAAATATTCCACGTTAATCGAATTTTTTTTTCCTTTCTTTAAACTGCCGTTCACATTCATACGAGACAACGCTTGTAGTAATACGTCACAAAAAGCGTCCAAGTGCTATCTGTCCACTACTTTAACCTTACTTTTACGTTAGAGATACGCGTGTATACGTGTTTTGGGCTGTCTCGCATCCGATCATTGTGGTAATATGCTACGAACTCGTGTCGATAAAAGGGGGTTTTCTATCGTATTTTGAAACTAAGCTACTATCTTGCCAAGCACTATCGCCTGCTCGGCGCGTGACACCATGCAGAACCAAACGCTTGACGAAGGGTAGCATTTTCTCTCTCTCACTGTATGCGTCCTTTATTCTTTTACACGTTTTTTATTCGTACTCTCTTGCTTTGTAGGCTAGGCTTGAAATGTGACGTAGTTTCAAGCACGCTGTAATAAAATCTAGTGGCTTTGCTAGCGAAATAATTAACTAGCATTTCCACAGCATACATTGGATTTCCGACTGGGCTAGAAGAAGCTATCAGTCAATAACACACGGGCTGTTTTATTTATTAGCATTTGGGAGTACAATTCTATGGAAATTAGCGTTTGTTTCACATATATTACTACATACCTCCCTTCCTAAAACTTGCAATCATTGCAGGTTATTATCTGTGAGACAATTTAGCGCCAATAAGTACTATTCCCTAGGTTTTTCCTGATTTTCCTCACAAGGATGTCTACTCAGGAAATCCGCTCCCAAGTTTTCCGAACCGGGTATATATTCGACGGAAAATGTATAAGGTTGGATCAATAAAAACCAGCGCAATAGTCTAGAATTCTCATGCTTGGCCTGGGACAAGAACACGAGAGGCTTGTGATCTGTTTGTACCACAAATGACCTACCATAAAGATAAATTTGAAACTTCCTTATGTCCCAAATTAACGCTAAACACTCTTTTTCACTGGTTGAGTAGTTTTTTTTCGCTTTGTTCAACTTGCGGCTAGCGTAAGCAACTGGGTTCAGTTCTCCATCCTGTGAGGTGGTCCTCTGTAACAATGTGGCTTCTAATCCTATGTTGCTAGCATCCGTTCTCACCACAAATTCCTGCCTTAAATCAGGTAATTTCAATATCGGTTTGCTAGTGAGTTTATCTTTTAGCTCTTGGTAGGCCAATTCACACTGCGCTGACCAAATGATTTTATCAGGTTGACCTTTTCTAGTTAAGTCTGTCAGCGGTGCACAAATAGAGTTAAAGTTCTTTATGTATTTTTGATAAAATCCACATAAAGATACAAAAGACCTCACATCTTTTTTTGTTTGTGGCCTCGGTGCTTTTTGCAATTTATCCAGGTTCTTGGGGTCAGGGGTCATGTTTCCCTGATATACTGTGTGTCCCAAGAATTCCAGTTCTTTACACCCCACACAACATTTGGTTGGTCTAGCCGTCAGATTTGCTTCTCTGAGCCTATCAAATAGCATATTCAGAGAGTTTATGTGATCTTCAAATGTCTCAGTAGCAATAAGAATGTCGTCCATGAAAATGGTTATACATGGATTATTCAGTGGATCCAATAACTTGCGCATCATTCTGGAAAACACACTCGGGGCGTTTTTCAAGCCAAATGGTAGCATGTTGAATTCATAATGGCCTTCCGAGGTGCTAAAGGCTAAATAAGGTCGAACCTCAGGCTTCACTGGAATTTGATAATAGCCTTTGCTAAGATCCACCTTAGAAAAATATTTTGCCTTGTTCAGCCTGGCAAACAGCTGATTATTATCAGGTAATGGATCCACCTGATTCTCTGTGACAGCATTCAGTTTCCTGTAATCGATGCACAGTCTATGTTCTCCCGATGGTTTTCTTAGCAGAACTACACTGGAACTATATGGAGACTCACTGTGAGAGATGATCCCTTCTTTCAACAAATAGTCAATCTCGTCTCTCAAAGCTTTCTCCTTTGCAAACGGAATTGTATAGGCTCTCATACAGATCGGTGTTGGGTCTATAAGTTTCATATCATATTGTAACAGATTTGTATGCCCCGGCTTATCTGTTAACACATCTGTATGTTCAATCAGAACTTTTTGAACCTGCTCCCTCTGGGCTTTAGTCAGGTGCTTACTGATCTTCACCTGGGCGTGTGTTTCGCCTGTTTTTAAGGGATACTCGTGAGAGGTGAGTGGTTCCTTTTTCATTCCAGTGGCTATCGACAAGGTCAAGAGATGTGTCTCATCCTGGATCTCTCTTTCCAGGTATTTCTTTAGGAGATTCACATGATAAATTTTTTCCTTACCTTTTTTGTCGATTTTATAATTAGTTCTAGATATCCTTTCTAGAACCGTGTATGGCCCTTGCCATCCAATGTGTAACTTGTTACTGCTGCCGGGTAGAAGAAGGAGCACCTTCTCTCCCACATTTAGCTCTCTATCTTTAGCTCTCTTGTTAAAATAAGCAGCATGTTTCTTTCTGGCTTGTCTGAGATTGTCATTTGCCAGTTTCCAGCCAGTTTTAAGACGAGTGGTCAGCTCGTTCACATAGTTATATGATGAGGTAACAGTTTCCTCTGCCTTCTCATCAGTCCATGTCCTTAACAAGGCTTCCAATGGACCTTTTATTGGCCTCCCAAATAACAGGGTTGCGGGTGCCATCCCGGTTGAATTATGTGGAACTTCCCGATACGCAAACAACGCAGCGGGCAAAAATTGGTCCCATGTATCAGGTTTCTCATGTGCCAGCTTTCTCAGGATAGAAATGAGAGTCCCATTGAACCTCTCTACCTGGCCGTTCCCTTGGGGATGGTACGGACTACAATGAAAGTGCTTGGCCTGGAAGAGCCTGAAAACTTCTTCCGTTAGTCTCCCCTTGAACTGAGAGCCGTTATCAGTCAAGATTCTTGTAAATATGGTGAGTAATGCCTCTGCCACATGCTTTGAATCTATGGATGACAGGGCTACCGCCTCTCCCCACATCGAACAAGTGTCCACTAGAGTGAGAATATAACTGTTCCTCCTCTTGGTTCGAGTGAGAGGTCCCACAATATCCACTACAACCCTCTCAAAAGGGGTTCCCACTATGGGCATCTCCTCTAGAGTTGCAGGAGCAGTCCAATGCTTTGGAGCTACCCTTTGACACTCTGGACAAAATTTTACATATCTTTTTATATCTTCGGTTATCCCTGGCCAGAAGTAATGACAAGCTATACGCTGTCCTGTTGCACTGATCCCCATATGACCACTGAAAGGAATCGCGTGCCCTAGTTCCAACACTTTCTTCCTATACGAAGTAGGAAGAACCAGCTGTCCGTGACCACTGGATCCAATTCCGACCTTCCTATACAACAGTTTATTCTTCATATAGTAGTCTCCTTTCGTAGGAGGTGTATGGCACTTAGGTAATTTCTTAAAGCACTGCTTGAGTGACGTATCTTCCGCCTGTGCCTTCCTCATCTCCTCTGGATGAGTATTTATAGGTTCATCCTCCTCCTTTCGTGACTGTGACCTGGTCTGCACTGTTGCCATGATCACAGGTTTCCTGGGATTCCCCAAGAATACATAACGACACCCCAATATCAGAGGGTAGATGGGTTCGTTTATCACTGCTGCCTTGATTACTCCTTCCACATAGCGAGTTTTTACACAGATTCTAGCAATGGGAAGTGTCATGGTTGCTACGTCCTTGGTTGCGGCTTGGATCTCCACTGTTTCTGTGGTGTATTGATCAGCTTGCACCAGGTGAGAACTCACAACAGAATCAAAATCCAATCCAGTATCGTAAAGGCACCTAATGGTGACACCATTACATACAACATCTTCACAAACTGGGGGGTGATAAGGTTCCTGTTGTCCACTAGGCTTACCCTTTAATCCCTTTCTCCCCGTTTTCATTGCAGCAAAGTTAGGAGGTTTTCGAGTACACATTATGGTGTCATGATTATTTTGTTTGCACCACTTACACCATTTATTTCCCCGAGGGAAATTTTTTCTTTCACTGAATTGCGGGTTTCTATCACGTTGGTCAAACTTGGGCTTATCATAATAAGCTTTACCTTTATTAAATTTTTCCCTATGTTCAAATTTAGGTTGGTTTTGGTTTTGTGGGACTTTATTATGGTCAATAGGCTTCTTCTTTATGCCTGCCATCTCAGACTGGGCTGCCTGATATCTTTCAGCCACATTTAAGATCTCCCCCAGTCTCTCAGCACCCTGTTCCGTGAGAAATTTTCTCAGGTCTGGAGCCATGGACTCTCTTAACTGCTCAGTCATAATCATTTCCTTTAAATCTTGGGTTTTTCCCAGAGCAGTCCATTTCTCCAGGTAGGTCTCCAGGCGTGCAGAGAACTGGTGATAAGTCTCCCCAGTCAACAATTTGGCATTTCTAAACTTTTTCCTATAAAATTCACTGTTCTTCTCATATCTAAGTAGAAGAGCTTGCTTAAGAATGTCATAGTTGTCTTGGTCATCTTTGCTCAGCTTGGCAAATACCTCAGAAGAGGTTCCCCTAAGCCCCTGTGATAACTTCATACTCCATCTTTCTTTCTCTAGCCCATACATGGTAGCTAGTCTTTCAAATCTAGATAAGAATGATTCAATATCATCATCTTTCTCCATAAATGGGTCTAGATGAAACCCCATGGCTGAGTTGGAGGCTACCTGGCTTGCAGCAGAGTCGGAGGTGGATGGGCTAGTTCCATTTTCAGGAGCATGGCCTTGTAATTCTAACTCCCTTAGTCGTAATTCATGTTCCCTTTGGAGTCTTTTATCTTCTTTATCAGCCTCCAACCGCTTTTCTTCTTTCTCCCTTTCAGCCTGCATCTGTAATCTTTTCTCCTCCTTTTCAGCCTCAAGTCTCCTTTCTTCTTTTTCTCTTTCAGCCTCTAATTTCTTCTCCTCCAACTGCAGCTTCTTAATCTCAGCCTCCCGCTCAGCCTCTAATTTCTTAGTCTCCCTAGCATCTTCTAATAAAATTTTCTTCTCCTCCACTAACCTCTTTTCTTCTCGGGCAATAAACTTATCACACTCTTCTGTTACATAGGCAATCAAACCTTGACCTTCCATCCCCATGTCCCTTGCAGCCTGCACAGCAGCAGATCTGAATTTGGCCAAATCAGCCATCTTAGGGATAATAATATTAAATATTTTCAAACTAACTTAACTAGTTAACCAACCTAAACACAAAACACTAGGCACTGATATCTCAAACCACTCTCAAATTATTTTAAATTTATATTTTAAACGTTATGGACAAAATAACCCAATATATTTATTAGGAGAAGGTTTAAAAATCCCGGACAGGACCCCAATATATGTGGTGGGTTTTGATGTTATGATTGTTGTTATATTTCCTATTGTACTGAGTGAGGTCAGCTGTGAAGGTCCCTGAATCTCTAAGGTAGAGTAAGTTTTCAGGTTACCTTTCTGCTACCACCCTACGATCTCACTCAGGCTTATTCTTGACTAGTATGTCTGATAGCTACGTATAATGTCTAGGGTAATGTAAAGTATGTTGTACTGTAATGCAATGAAAACACTAAAATTATAACTCAATGAACAATGAGTAAACAAGTCACTGGTTAAGTTTTCAATTAAATTAATCTTTTTATAATTTATTAGTCCAGTACCACAATTTTGTGTATACTGGAATATTGAAACTTCAAAATAATCAATCAAATTATATACATTAAAGTGATTCAATTTCAATATAGTATTATTCACAAATTTAAGTACATGTGTCAATATATATTAGTGTCACTTTGTGTTTGCTCCTATGAATGGGATTTTGTAGGAAGAACGTTCGTTTTTATCATGATCTAAAGAATGTCTTAAAATAATTGGAAAATGAGAGTGTGTGGTTTAGTCTATCATGTGCCTGTAGACAGTATCTTATCTGTGTCTCCTCTGGAGTTCAGGATGAAATAGAATCACACCACCAGGTTTCAATAACACATCACGTTCTGCTTTTAGCAAATACAGGGAAGTCCACCGTTACTACTGCCTCCTTTCTTCTAGTGCAGAAAATATAACAGATCTCTGGTGACCTGGGCTCACTTCGTGTCTTCGATGAAACCCTGGAACAATATAAATGCGTCCTACATCACCCTCTGATAGACTCTCTCTTTCCCTAACTAAACATTTCAAATATATTCAGATTCAGCATGGTAACTACACAATGAGTTAACGTTCTTAAGTTGTTTGTTTCCTCATTCATGGTCAAATAAACTTTCAAACTACCGTTTGACACTGTCCTTGACAAAGGAAACATTTTACTTTAATACTATCAAGTCATGTACAAAGACGGTGACTTGCTGAAGAAGACGGCCAGTGGTTTGCCTGGTCTTATGTCATAAAATGTATAACACTATTCTTATTAATAATTACTTTTCTTTTTTCCCTCTCCCAATGTGTCAGTAAACCTGTCGGGCTTTACCACAACATGTTACTATATTTCCTAACAACTCTGTGAAACAACACAAAGTTTGGTGTTGACTTCCTCTAAATAAACCTTTTCCCACATAATTTTCAGACATATTCAATAATACATACCTAATAATAACGATAATGATAGTAAATGTTTTATCTCTTACCGCTTCAGTGAAATATAAACACTAATTAGTTGAATATGGCGATATATGGAAACAAATCCAGATCGCTACTAGTGCAGACTAGCAAACAAGAATGTACTCCTTTCTTGTCTTAAAACAACTTTAGTGATTGACTTCTTTTTAACAAGTGGCCCCTAATACTAACTACTACTTGGTTTTATTTCCCTCTTAGTATATTTGCCTACAACCAATCAGGCACCGTTGGCTTATAGCGTCCTATTATCAAAACAAACTTCAAATTTCAATTCTTGTACTCTTTCCCCCCTATACCCACCTCAGGGCAAGCTGAGAAAGAAGTAGTCGGTTCGTCCCTCTGTCTTCTGTCACTATCTCGTTTTTATGCTTCATTTCCTCAACTAACAGATTTTTTTTTTATCTTGCTAATACAAATTTGTAAACCTATGCTCTTATCCCGTCCCGTTCCGTGTAATATTTTTTTCAAAATATTCCACGTTAATCGAAATTTTTTTCTTTTCTTTAAACTGCCGTTCACATTCATACGAGACAACGCTTGTAGTAATACGTCACAAAAAGCGTCCAAGTGCTATCTGTCCACTACTTTAACCTTACTTTTACGTTAGAGATACGCGTGTATACGTGTTTTGGGCTGTCTCGCATCCGATCATTGTGGTAATATGCTACGAACTCGTGTCGATAAAAGGGGGTTTTCTATCGTATTTTGAAACTAAGCTACTATCTTGCCAAGCACTATCGCCTGCTCGGCGCGTGACACCAAGCAGAACCAAACGCTTGATGAAGGGTAGCATTTTCTCTCTCTCACTGTATGCGTCCTTTATTCTTTTACACGTTTTTTATTCGTACTCTCTTGCTTTGTAGGCTAGGCTTGAAATGTGACGTAGTTTCAAGCACGCTGTAATAAAATCTAGTGGCTTTGCTAGCGAAATAATTAACTAGCATTTCCACAGCATACATTGGATTCCCGACTGGCCTAGAAGAAGCTATCAGTCAATAACACACGGGCTGTTTTATTTATTAGCATTTGGGAGTACAATTCTATGGAAATTAGCGTCTGTTTCACAGATATTACTACACCCTCCACGTACGTGATGCATGTGGGATGGAACATAACGACCTCTTAAATTCTCGGAATGTAAAGAGTCCAGTACTCAATTAAGACTCGATTATAAATCCAAATACTATAGAGATAAAATAGGGAGTTGTGTTCAACGTCTTCGCCATCGCCCGCAGTCGCGCAAGGTTTTGAGAAGCCTTAACGCAAAGTGAATGGTACCCTCTCTCAATATTACAAGCTTTCATACTCCGTCCTTTAAATTAACTATAACATTTTGACGGCCAAGGCGGGTTTCGTTCCAAGAAAGAGTGAGAGAAAAACGGAGGAGTGACGGAGAGAGAGAATAATAAAACCTTGACTAAAGCGTTGGTTTTTAATCTAGTAATAGAACGACATGAGACTGCTGACGTCACAGACTTGCCTAGGTAATACGCGAATGAGAGGTTGGAAGTTTGAACAAAAAAACTACTAGGCCATGGAAACCGGTTGCTAGGGCACATTTGTTTTCCCTAAAAGTTAAAGTTTGAATAAAGCATTGGACTTTGATATTGCATGTGATGAAACCCCACCGCCTTGTCTCCTCTCCGTAGTGACAATTTTAAAATAACGAAACCGCGATTTGCGTTAGGCAAAACACGTGTTTCATTTCTTAGAACAAGCTAGAGAGAGAGGAAAATTTAATTAAAAGGGGGGATTAACATGGAGGGAAACCCTACGCTAGATTATGCATTGCGATACTGAAACTAAGTAACCTAAATTGAGAAGGGTAGCGAAACGGGGGTAAAAGAAATATCGAAGAAGTCTTGTAATTGAATAATAAAGGCAAAGAAAGGACAGTGACAATTAAATGATAATACTTGTTTATTAGAATATCATATTATACATTATGATATATTATCTTACCGTAGAGAAAAGTGTGTTATTTGAAGAACTGAAGAGGAAAAATGCAAAGATGAAAATTATGATAAGGAGAGAAATAAAAATATAACAGCTAGCTAACAGACAGTCGTCTGGTTAATAATTGCCTTTCCTCATTAAAATCGATTAGATATTACCAGAAATATCGTAGGAAAAGACAGAGAGACAGAACAGAGATATCCTCATTCAACTTTGCCATTCTTGGAAGGGGGGTTACAAAATTTTGAAAGTGTAATTTGAAAAGAGGCAAGTCGGCGTACCCTAATCTGATTGGCTTAGGAAGCATAACTAAACAAGAGGATATAACGAACGTTTGCTAAAGCTTAGTGCCACTTGATATTAAAAAATTCTAGCAGGAGGGTTAAGAGCAGACTCAAAGCAGTATGACCCAATGCCTTTGCAGTTCTGGAACAGTGGCGATCTCAGCTTGACCATTGATCGCCGGTTAACCTTCTAGTTGTGTAATTATTCATTGATGCGGTAAGATAAACATTTATATAAACATTATTATTAATATGTATATGTATTATTGATATGTATATGCATTATTGATGTGTAGAGGCAAACCTAGATAGGCGCCAAACTAAAAATGTGTGTGGTACCAAGTGCTATTATGGAAGATTATCACTTCTTATTAAAAGCCAGGCAGGCTTAAGTAGAATTTGGGAGAAAATGAAACTACATAGTTGAAAATTGATATATTATTATGATTGTACGACCAGCAAACCACTGGCCGTCTTCAGCAAGTCACTGTGTTTTCACATGACTTTGGAAAATAACTATAAGTTCCTATGAGGGGAATGTATCAAACTGATGATTGAAATTTACCTGGGTATGAAGAGGTCACACAATAAGCTAGGGACGATAGCTATTATCTTAGCAGTATAACTGATCTTGAAACTGTTTGATGATGTTTAGTCGTTAGTGATGGAGAGAGATGTATAAAGTACTGAGGAGGCCTTAATCCTCTTATTTCAGGGTTCGATCCTGAAACACTCAGTGTGCCACAAAAGTAATATTGAAGCTGCAGAGTTCGAGGCAAAAGTATTTATTTGCCAAATTCCTGAGGTGTACTGAAGCAGCGTCCAACTTCACGGTCGTGAAGAATATTATGTCGTGAGAAAGACATCACAGTGCTCAAGGAATTCAAGATAAGACAAACCATCCATGGGCTTATGAAAGTTCACCTAACTTAAACTCTCCATTATTGAACAAAAACAGTTTATTTGATATGATGACAAAATTTGTTCCTCAGAAGCGTGAAATACATTGCCATTCTAATTTTGAGTTTTAAACATTCCTGTGCCCAAGAGATTGAGGTACAGGAAATTAAAATTGTAAAAATTATTATCCTAAACTTAACCACTGACTTGTTTTGATCAGTTTTCTTTGAATTATAGTTGTGGTTGTTGTTATTAACTCAACATTACATTTCACAGTACCCTAGACACCTAGCCAGATAACAAACCAGACACCAGTATATAAAAATTAGACTCAAAATATATCGCAGATTGAGGTCGTAGGGTGGTAGCAGTCAGGTACCCTGAGAACATCATTATCAACTATTAGACTCAGGGACTTGCATAGCTGACCTCACTCTGTAGACAAGTAATATTTATCTCAGTAACATCTAAACCCACCACATATATTGGGACGCTCGCTCCGGGATTTTAAAATTGTTAATATTAAAAAGTGTGGAGAGTTAAGTGAACTATCATTGCCCATTATTATTTTGTTAATTAGAGATATTTGTTGGCTAATTTAGTTAGTTAAAGACAGTTAGTACCAGCAAGAAATGGCAGACTTGGCCAAGTTCAGATCTGCTGCTGTGCAAGCTGCAAAGGAAATGGGAATGGAGGGGCAAGGTCTGATTGCATACGTAACATCAGAATGTAACACATTTATTGAAACGGAGATTAGGCAGATGGAGGCAGAAGAAAGAAGGTTAAAAAGAGAACATGAATTAAAATTAAAAGAAATGGAACTTCAACTACATAGATACAAACAGGTAGAGAGTAATAAAACCCCCCAAGACCCAGACGAGTATTATAACAACAATGCTAGGGATCAACCCCCCAGAGGTAACCAAGCATGTCATAGGCCAAGATCTGATCATAGAGACGAAAACCCGCAATTCAATGAACGAAAACCTTTCAACCTAGAAAGGAGATGGTGTAAATTTTGTAAGAGGGACAATCATAACACCAAAGACTGTAAAAAGAAACCTCCTCACTTTGCTGCCATGAAAACGGGGAACAAGGGATTAAAGGACAAACCTACTGGACAGCAGGAACCTTATCACCCCCCAGTTTGTGAAGATGTAGTATGCAATGGGGTCACCATAAGGTGCCTTTATGATACAGGATTGGATTTTGACTCAGTCGTGAGCTCTCACCTGGTGCACCCAGATCAATACACCACGGAAACAGTGGAGATCCAAGGGACAACCAAGGACGTAGCAACCATGACACTTCCCATTGCCAGAATAAGTGTAAAAACTCGCTATGTGGAAGGAGTGATTAGAGCAGCAGTGATAAACGAACCAATCTACCCTCTGATATTGGGGTGTAGATATGTGTTCTTGGGAAATCCCAAAAGACCTGTGGTCATGGCGACAGTACAGACCAGGTCACAATCTAAAAAGGAGGAGGATAACCCCATAAATACTCATCCAGAGGAGATGAGGAAGCCACAGGCTGAGGATAGGTCACTCAAGCCGTGTTTCAAGAAATTGCCTAAATGCCATACACCTCCAAACAAAGGAGACTACTATATGAAGAATAAACTGATCTATAAGAAAGCTGGAACTGGATCCAATAGTCACGGACAGCTGGTCCTTCCCACTTCATATAGGGAGAAGGTGATGGAGTTAGGACATGCGATTCCCTTCAGTGGTCATATGGGGATCAGCGCCACAGGACAGCGTATAGCTTGTCATTACTTCTGGCCAGGGATAACGGAAGATATAAAAAGATATGTCAAATCCTGCCCAGAATGCCAAAGGGTAGCTCCAAAACATTGGACTGCACCTGCAACCTTAGGGAAGATGCCAATCGTGGGAACCCCTTTCGAAAGAGTTGCAGTGGATATTGTGGGACCTCTCACACGTACCAAGAGGAGAAACAGTTACATTCTTACTCTGGTGGACACTTATTCTATGTGGGGAGAGGCGTTAGCCTTGTCATCAATCGACTCGAAGCATGTGGCAGAGGCATTACTCACGATATTCACAAGGTTAGGGTTTCCCCACCAAATCTTGACTGATAACGACTCACAGTTCAAGGGGAGACTAACGGAACAAGTTTTCAGGATATTCCAAGCCAAGCACTTTCACTGTAGTCCGTATCACCCCCAAGGGAACGGCCAGGTAGAAAGGTTCAACGGGACACTCATTTCTATCCTGCGAAAGCTGGTCCATGAAAAACCTGATACGTGGGATCAATACTTACCCGCTGCGTTGTTTGCTTATCGGGAAGTTCCACATAATTCGACCGGAATGGCACCGGCAACACTGCTATTTGGCAGACCAATCAAAGGTCCATTGGAAGCCTTATTGAGGACGTGGACAGATGAGAAGGCAGAAGAGACTGTTTCCTCATCATATCAGTATGTAAACGAGCTGACCACTCGTCTAAAAACTGGCTGGAAACTCGCAAATGATAATCTAAGACAAGCCAGGAAGAAACATGCTGCATATTATAATAAGAAAGCGAAGGATAGGGAGCTAGCTGTGGGGGAGAAGGTGCTTCTTCTACTACCCGGCAGCAGCAACAAACTGCAAATCGGATGGCAGGGTCCATACACTGTTCTAGAAAAGGTGTCTAGAACTAACTATAAGATAGATAAGAAGGGGAAAGAAAAAATCTATCATGTGAACCTCCTAAAGAAGTATTTGGATAGACAAAACCAGGAAGGGACACATTTAATGACCTTGGCCATCGCAACTGAGATGAAAAATGAACCTCTCCCCTCTCACGAATACCCCCTGAAACCCTGTAAAACGCCTGCACAGGTAAAAATCAGTAAACACTTGAAGAAAGGGCAGAGGGAGCAGATTCAACAGGTTCTGGAAGATCATACGGACGTGTTAACGGACAAACCGGGGCACACCAACTTGTTGGAATATGACATGAAACTACTAGACCCAACACCCATCTGTATGAGAGCCTATACTATCCCATTCGCAAAAGAGAAAGCTTTGAAAGAGGAGATAGATTATCTGTTAAAGGAAGGAATTATTTCTCACAGTGAATCTCCTTATAGCTCTAGTGTGGTTTTGTTGAGGAAACCATCTGGGGAACATAGACTGTGCATAGATTACAGGAAGCTGAATGCTGTCACGGAAAGTCAGGTGGATCCATTACCTGATACAAATCAACTGTTTGCCAGGCTGAATAAGTCAAAATAGTTTTCTAAGGTAGATCTCAGCAAGGGATATTACCAGATTCCAGTGAAGCCTGAGATTCGACCTTATCTAGCATTTAGCACCTCGGAAGGCCATTATGAGTTCAACATGTTGCCGTTAGGGTTGAAAAATGCCCCGAGTGTGTTTTCTAGAATGATGCGAAAATTGTTGGATCCACTGAAAAATCCATGCATTACGAATTTCATGGATGATATCCTTATCGCGACGGAAACATTTGAAGAACACGTTAACTCTTTGAATATGCTATTTGATAGACTCAGAGAGGCCAATTTAACGGCTAGATGGGAGCCGCGCTAGCGTAGTGGTTACAACACCGCTCTGGCGACCGGGTGATACAGGATCAAACCCGGGCGACGGCATTTGAGGATTTTTCGTCGACCGGGATTTGTACTTGATTAACTCGAGACCTGGCGATGACATTTGAAGGAGTGTCGTCGACCAGGGACTGGCGGCTCCTGAGCCGACCCAGCTGCAATGGGTACCTCCGAAATCGGCGAGTATTTGCCTGAATGGCGAGGGACACCTGTCTCTGTACAAGAAATAAAGGGATACTCACGTAAAATCAATGTCAGGTTAGACATAAATAATAACCTGAGATTTCGCCTCGAGTATTAGCGGGCGTACGGAAAAAAAAAAAAAAAAAAAAAAAAAAAAAAAAAAAAAAAACAAACGGCTAGACCAACAAAATGTTGTATTGGGTGTAAGGAATTATAATTCTTGGGACATACGGTACATCAGGGTAGCATGACCCCTGACCCCAAGAACCTCGAGAAATTGCAGAGAGCACCTAGATCCCAGACTAAGAAGGATGTGCGATCTTTTGTGTCACTTTGTGGGTTTTACCAAAAGTATATTAAAAATTTTAACTCCGTATGTGCTCCTCTGACGGATTTAACTCGGAAGGGAAAACCTGATAAAATTGATTGGTCGGCACAGTGCGAATGGGCATACAATGAGTTAACGGAAAAACTCACCAGCAAGCCTATATTGAAATTACCTGATTTGAGTCAGGAATTTGTGGTAAGAACGGACGCAAGTAACGTGGGATTAGGGGCCACATTGTTACAAAGGTCCACTTCACCCGATGGGGAATTGAACCCAGTTGCTTATGCCAGCCGCAAATTAAACAAAGCGGAACAAAACTATTCAACAAGTGAAAAAGAATGTCTGGCTTTAGTCTGGGCTATAAAGAAGTTCCAGATCTATCTTTATGGTAGAACATTCGTGGTACAAACAGATCACCAGCCTTTAGTATTTTTGGCACAAGCCAAACATGGAAATGCTCGTTTATTAAGGTGGTCGTTGCTCATCCAACCTTATTCGTTTACTATTGAATACATTCCTGGTTCGCAAAATGTGGGGGCAGATTTCTTGAGTAGGCACCCTTTAGAAGAAAATCGAGATATTCAAGAAGCCTAGTGAGCTAATTTGATCTATGTGTATCACGGATTATAAACTTGCATCAGAAGGCATGTTCTTAAGTGGGGAGATATGTAGTAAGATCCCTGATACCCCGATCAAATAGATAAAATATTATCGATTATAAATCCAAATACTATAGAGATAAAATAGGGAGTTGTGTTCAACGTCTTCGCCATCGCCCGCAGTCGCGCAAGGTTTTGAGAAGCCTTAACGCAAAGTGAATGGTACCCTCTCTCAATATTACAAGCTTTCATACTCCGTCCTTGAAATTAACTATAACATTTTGACAGCCAAGGCGGGTTTCGTTCCAAGAAAGAGTGAGAGAAAAACGGAGAAGTGACGGAGAGAGAGAATAATAAAACCTTGACTAAAGCGTTGGTTTTTAATCTAGTAATAGAACGACATGAGACTGCTGACGTCACAGACTTGCCTAGGTAATACGCGAATGAGAGGTTGGAAGTTTGAACAAAAAAACTACTAGGCCATGGAAACCGGTTGCTAGGGCACATTTGTTTTCCCTAAAAGTTAAAGTTTGAATAAAGCATTGGACTTTGATATTGCATGTGATGAAACCCCACCGCCTTGTCTCCTCTCCGTAGTGACAATTTAAAAATAACGAAACCGCGATTTGCGTTAGGCAAAACACGTGTTTCATTTCTTAGAACAAGCGAGAGAGAGAGGAAAATTTAATTAAAAGGGGGGATTAACATGGAGGGAAACCCTACGCTAGATTATGCATTGCGATACTGAAACTAAGTAACCTAAATTGAGAAGGGTAGCGAAACGGGGGTAAAAGAAATATCGAAGAAGTCTTGTAATTGAATAATAAAGGCAAAGAAAGGACAGTGACAATTAAATGATAATACTTGTTTATTAGAATATCATATTATACATTATGATATATTATCTTACCGTAGAGAAAAGTGTGTTATTTGAAGAACTGAAGAGGAAAAATGCAAAGATGAAAATTATGATAAGGAGAGAAATAAAAATATAACAGCTAGCTAACAGACAGTCGTCTGGTTAATAATTGCCTTTCCTCATTAAAATCGATTAGATATTACCAGAAATATCGTAGGAAAAGACAGAGAGACAGAACAGAGATATCCTCATTCAACTTTGCCATTCTTGGAAGGGGGGGTTACAAAATTTTGAAAGTGTAATTTGAAAAGAGGCAAGTCGGCGTACCCTAATCTGATTGGCTTAGGAAGCATAACTAAACAAGAGGATATAACGAACGTTTGCTAAAGCTTAGTGCCACTTGATATTAAAAAATTCTAGCAGGAGGGTTAAGAGCAGACTCAAAGCAGTATGACCCAATGCCTTTGCAGTTCTGGAACAGTGGCGATCTCAGCTTGACCATTGATCGCCGGTTAACCTTCTAGTTGTGTAATTATTCATTGATGCGGTAAGATAAACATTTATATAAACATTATTATTAATATGTATATGTATTATTGATATGTATATGCATTATTGATGTGTAGAGGCAAACCTAGATAGGCGCCAAACTAAAAATGTGTGTGGTACCAAGTGCTATTATGGAAGATTATCACTTCTTATTAAAAGCCAGGCAGGCTTAAGTAGAATTTGGGAGAAAATGAAACTACATAGTTGAAAATTGATATATTATTATGATTGTACGACCAGCAAACCACTGGCCGTCTTCAGCAAGTCACTGTGTTTTCACATGACTTTGGAAAATAACTATAAGTTCCTATGAGGGGAATGTATCAAACTGATGATTGAAATTTACCTGGGTATAAAGAGGTCACACAATAAGCTAGGGACGATAGCTATTATCTTAGCAGTATAACTGATCTTGAAACTGTTTGATGATGTTTAGTCGTTAGTGATGGAGAGAGATGTATAAAGTACTGAGGAGGCCTTAATCCTCTTATTTCAGGGTTCGATCCTGAAACACTCAGTGTGCCACAAAAGTAATATTGAAGCTGCAGAGTTCGAGGCAAAAGTATTTATTTGCCAAATTCCTGAGGTGTACTGAAGCAGCGTCCAACTTCACGGTCGTGAAGAATATTATGTCGTGAGAAAGACATCACAGTGCTCAAGGAATTCAAGATAAGACAAACCATCCATGGGCTTATGAAAGTTCACCTAACTTAAACTCTCCATTATTGAACAAAAACAGTTTATTTGATATGATGACAAAATTTGTTCCTCAGAAGCGTGACGATTCATAGGAGTTAGTGCTTCACCAGGACATTCCAAGTCATAAACTTTTCATAGTAACATTAACAGACAAGTTGTCTTTAAATTAAATTACTGTAAATACATTGCCATTCTAATTTTGAGTTTTAAACATTCCTGTGCCCAAGAGATTGAGGTACAGGAAATTAAAATTGTAAAAATTATTATCCTAAACTTAACCACTGACTTGTTTTGATCAGTTTTCTTTGAATTATAGTTGTGGTTGTTGTTATTAACTCAACATTACATTTCACAGTACCCTAGACACCTAGCCAGATAACAAACCAGACACCAGTATATAAAAATTAGACTCAAAATATATCGCAGATTGAGGTCGTAGGGTGGTAGCAGTCAGGTACCCTGAGAACATCATTATCAGCTATTAGACTCAGGGACTTGCATAGCTGACCTCACTCTGTAGACAAGTAATATTTATCTCAGTAACATCTAAACCCACCACATATATTGGGACGGTACGGAAAGAGTCTTTATTCTTACACCTGAGTGAGTGCGCCGATTAAAAATTGTAAACAGAATAACAATTAAATCAACGAATGAAGGGGATGAATGTGTGACTTGACTACCTATCCTCTAACTCTATTTCTCTCAATCAAGGGAGAAAGAAACCGATTACCATTGTTCTAAATGTCCCCTTTTCACGTCCTGTTGAAGTGAATTATCCTGTTAAAAGAGAATGGTTCTCTTGGATGTGTCAGTAGATATGAGGCAGTCTTAATAGAACAGCCTTTGATTCTTTCACTAAGTAAGCTGCTTTTACTCTTGCACTCACCATCATTTCCTGCCATCTCCACATCGAACGTTGGCTGTAATAGATCCCCAACGTCTTGTCTTAATGGTGCACTCTGCTAGACTCTTTCCTGTCCATCTCTGTAAGTGTTCTGGACACATAAGATTTGTTTCACAATGCACTGGCGCAGTCATTTCACTACACCGTTGTATGGACATGAGGTAAAGTATACATATGGGCGTGAGATGGCAGGGAAAGCAAACCCGTAAATATTTTGTGCTGAAATCGGATGTGTCGGGCCGAAAGGCGCAGATATCGCAGCTCAGCTGTAAACTACGACACAAACATACCGCTTAGAAAAGACCAGCGTGTAAGAGTGAGATATTGTCGAGCGAACGCAAACAACAACAACACATTTCACAATGCGAGCAGATGACGTTATAAATTATTTGACTTTTTATGTTAAGGTAAAAAATAGTTTTTAATGCTCTTCTGGTAATAGTGTTACGGTATATGATATTAACGCCGTCTGCTAAAGGTTATCAGACGTGCAATTGTAAAGGTTAAGGCATTTAATATATTGCGATAGATGTTTCAATTATTGAACGCTCCATACACGATCGATTATGACGTGTATAGCGTTGTTTGGGTCACAGTCGGTAACTAAGAAACGCTACCCTTTGCTACTTGACCGCCAAGCTGAATAGCTGCGTTTTGTTAACCTTCCAATTCAATGGCATGATATAGCCATTTATATGTGCATTTATGATGGACCAGGGTCAGTCCCAGAACTCTACATGAGAGGAAACTTATGGAGGTTAGTGATTAACTAAATCCTTGGAAGGAGAAAGATAATCGTCTACTTTATACGAAGTAATTAGACTCACAGTCTCACTGTCGGCAGGTAGCCATTCTATCTGCGCGTGCATATAGCTGTGATGTTCTGACGACAATTACTGCATTGTATCCTTAAACGGACATTGACACGTAAGACAGCAGTCTACGCTATTGATTAATTTATGCATGACTTATAAGGACTTATGTTCTGTTCCTATTTGAAATGATCATCCTGTGTGTACATGTGATTAAATATTACGGACTCAATCTGAAGGAATTAATTACTTCATTAATGTTGCTGAGTTCAAGTTACATGAACTACTTCTTCATACCATGCTACTGAGTTGTATGAACACCTTCACCCTAATTCGCGTAATACTAAACAAAGCACGATTAACAAGAGATCACTAAGTAACCATACTCAGTGCATGATCTTCAACCGGCAAATAACTCAGCAACAAAAGTGGCGGCCGAATGCGGGGAACGACAGAAAAAAAGAAACAAACTTCTGTTCCTTACGCACAGATTAACCATAATATTTACGATCAAGTTTCAATCACATGACCATTACGAAGCTGACGTGACGCACGTGATCATGAATAGCAACATGACGTCACTGTTGCATTGTCGCCGTGAAGAAGACATCTTTTCAACGCCTTTCTAGTTCGCTTCAAATTTATCAAGATGCACAAGATGGACTACCGTTGCCTGCCCATCAGGAGCAGACAGTCAAAGGCACAGGCCTAGCCGTCGACGACAACGAGCATCAAGTGAAGCAACGGAAAAGATAAGTCTAGGTGTTTAACTGTTGTTATTGCAAACAGTGCTAACTGAGTCCATGCCCTCTGCCTACATCGGCATGTTTTTACCTATGTTTAATGTACTTTTTGTTGTCTTAATGTGTTGTTAATTCGTGGGAGGTAGGGAGGATGAACCGAAATTAGATTCTGTGGCTCTCACGATGCCTGAATTGATTTCGGTCGTTTCTTAGGGCAGTTAAACGATTGCACTTTTGGAAGCCCCATTGAGGTTTGCCATTGGACTATCTGTCCAAATCTGCTGTCGTTTGACGATTTGTGTTAGCTGTACCGTTCCGTAGATAACTGGTGTATTTTATTCGTACTCAGTTAACAATTTTATTCAGTTTTGTATCATGTTCGTTAAATATTTCGTCCAGTCTCCTCTTACTATCATTTATTTGATGATTGTTAAATGGTCGTCCGTTATGAGTCCTGTGATGTCATCATTTTTTGCAGTCATTTTTTTTTTGTGTACTTTGAATATTAAGTTGACCTCGGGTCAGACCTTGACCCTTCATTTGGCTTGTGACACTTCCGCTTGTTTTATTTAGTTCATAAATTCATTTTTAATTGTGAAAATGTCTTGTTTGCGTCTAACATTGTTTGTACCCTTTAGTTGCATCATTGTTTTGTTTGTCCTCATGATATATATTAAATACTACATTAATAATATGATATTATATGCAATAATACACTTGTAATTTAATTTAATTAATTTTTTCTGATATTTAAGGTTAATATGGGACATTGCATAATTATGCAGTGATAGTCCAAGAAAGTAGCACTACAATTTATAAGAGATGCCTAGGGCATAATAATAATATAATATATATATTGACCAAATAAAATAATCTTATAGTCTACCTTTGAGGTAATAGACCCATTGTATATTATTTAATATACTTTTCTGGTACTAAGAGAGTGACTTAGTACATTGAACAATATAATTACTAGGAATCATACCCAACATTATTGGATATTGAGATTAATTGTGTGATGTAATTACATTATAGTTAACAGATATCATAACTATTTATGATATAGTTCGTATTTAGATACAATATTGTTACAAAATATTGTCTATTGGTTGAACTTAGACATAAGAGTTCAGTACTATTGTGATTATTTATATTGAATATTTCTAAGTTGAGTAAGTATAATAATTACTCTGAAGCTACTATTGACTATTTTAATCAGTAATTATCAATAATTACTTACAGATAAAAGTCAAAATGCTTACTATAGACCATTTTGTTAAAATTGGTAGGGAATATGGTTATAAATCTCAAGAACTTCGTCAGTTTGCTGAGGCAGAACTGGAAAAACATGAAAGAAAAGAAGCAGAGAAAAAAGCTGCATTAAAGAAAGAGAAGGGGGAACAAAAGGCTGCATTAAAGAAAGAGGAAGCAGAACGTGAGATGAAGCAAATTGACAAGGAAAATAGATTGAGAGAGATTGCTCAACGTGAAAGAGAAGAGCAAAGAGCAATCGCCAGACAGGAAGAAGAGAATAAATTGAAACGAGAGGAAATTATTTTACAACAAGAAATGGAATTGGCGCGTATCAAATTGGAGACAGCAAAATTACAAGCACAAAGTGCTGATGCAAACCAGAATAATAACGCACAAAATGGATCGTCATCCAGCCAAACTAAACATTTCTACAACTTTAAATTACCCACTCTCAACTTAAACGTAGACGACCTTTCATCGTTTCTGTCACGTTTTGAACAGACTTGCAAAACAAATCATTTGCCTGAAGAGTCATGGGTACTCAAGTTAAATGAATTCTTGGTTGGAGAACCACTGACGGCTTCTCAAAATGCTGACCCATCAATAGCAAATAACTACGGTGCTATTAAGTCCTTGCTTTTACGAAGGTTTCACCTGGACGAGGAACACTGTAGGTTGAAATTTAAGGGAATTTTACCTGAATCTCCAAAAGATTTTGCAGGATTCATTGCGAACATACGCAATACATTTAATAGATGGGTTGAACTGGCAGACGTCAACAAATCATACGACAAATTAGTTGATTTACTACTACGGGATAAGGTATTATCTTCGGTTAGCCAGCCATTTTTTTGCATATTTGCAGGAGCGTAAACCAGGTACTATGGACGAGTTAGAAAAAATTTCTTTAAACTACTGTTCGGCACATCCGAATGCAACCATTTCTAACTCCTCATTAAGAGAACCTCTACCTGTGGCGTCTAATATGGCCTACAATCATAATAACAAACAAAGACATCACAGTGTAGACAGAAGCAGGTTCCAAAGAAATCACAATGTTAACTTTCAGAAGGGACATAATAATGATTTCAACAATAAAAATGAGTTCAACAGAGGTAGATCAGGAGATAGAAATTATTCACCTCAAACAAACTACCACAATGGTCAACATAACACTAATTATAATCGATCACATACTCCCAATAATAATAGTAACTGGAATGGTAATAATCATGGCTCGAGACATCGAGATAATAGTTACTATAGAGGACGACGAGATAATTCTAACAATTATACTCGGAATCGATCTCATTCTCGGGGATCATCTCATTACAACCATAATACAGGGGCGGCAGTTACAAATAATACTACCCCTATAGCTCAGGTCCCACTTGACAATAATACAACACAGTCTTCTGCTGCATGTTTTGCTATTAATTATAATGTGGCAAATAGTTGCCAAGATTGTAATACTATTTTTCAGAAGGCCAAGGAAACGGTGCTGAATTGTGGACACCTTCATACAGCAGTTGGTCTTTCAGCGAACGATGGCAAGGGTACCCTGATGTTCAATAGAGGATTAGTCAATGGTACGGTGGTCTCAGTTTTAAAAGACTGGATCAACAACCATTGGAGTTCGGCAGTCTTTGGTACATCCTAGCTATGCAACAGGGGACTATGTCCGTTGCATGACATTCGGGGGTACTATTGAGTACTACCCCACTACCATAGTACATGTTAATACACCATTTTTTTCAGGTAATGTCAAGGTATGCATGCTACAGAATCCATCAGCTGATCTTACATTAGGACGCATACATTGGAGTAAAGATTGCACTCCTAAAGAAATTAATGATTGGGAGAAAAAAAATTTGCATTTTTTTAGCAACGCTAACGCTGTTGTTGATATGGCTACACTTCGTGCCAACAACATAAATACATGTGGCACAGCAGTTTCCAACTTCACTCTCAGTACTATCCTGGAAATTGATGAAGATGATAGATCTATTGGACAACATACTAAGGATATAACTGATCCTAATAAAACTGTTGACGTTGTCAACGTTGACAAAAACATTAGGAGGAAGAATAATAGGTTAAATAATAATGCTGGACTTAAAAGGAAACATAAAGTTAACACAAATAATTATGATGAAAAAGTTTTTACTTTGCCCAGCAAAGACATGTCTACGACATGTAGGAAACTTAATACCTTTGGTGATGATAGGTATCATCCTCAGTCCAGTCAGGATGATACGACATCCAACAGAAAGACAATGTCGGTGTTGAAAGGGAAAGTTAATTCTTTGACAAAGAATACATATCATCATTGTCCACTATTTCGTGACAATGATACTACATATATTGGGAAAAGTGCATATTCTCGCACAGTGTTAGTGCGAAATCTGCCGCAGGATACTACATGGCAGGCACTTAGAATTTTTTTGGATTATACAGCAAACGTTAAGTTTGTTCGTCTTCTGCCATCATGCAATGGGCAGAATAGACAGGCGATGGTTACATTTCGTAACAATCGAGACGCTCGTTGGGTAATCGAGCGTGATAATGGTGTTTATTTTCATCACCGTTATCTAAAGTTACAATTAGTACCTGATTCTGCGCCACGCAGATAATGGTGTACGCTCACCCTTTTGTCTTATTTCTTGATGACTCAGCTCTAGTCAGTCATCATTTCTTTTCCTTATTGGTCATTTATTCTTATACGTCTTAGATATCAAGGGACACAAAAAGATATTTCATATTAACATGCTCAAGCAATTTCATACACGTCCTGAACACTTACAGTCAATTTTTCATGAACTAGATGACAACACAGTATCTACTTGTTATTATTCTAACTTATCTGTCATCCAGGAAGAAGAATCTTCTTTTCCTGAGGTACAGTTACCGTTACCGGTACCAGTAGTTCAACCTACTGAATCTTGGCGGGATGTAACCATCTCTTCAACGGTTACACCGCAACAGCGTCTACAGATTGCTAATCTATTACAATCTTATCCAGATGTGTTGACCGACGTCCCGGGTCACACATCGGCTATCAGTCATGACATTACTCTCAATGATGATACACCTATTCGTGTACATCCCTATTCGGTTCCTTTACATTTCCTTGCTAAAACTACTAAGGAACTTGAACAGATGTTGTCTCTGGGAATCATTGAGACTAGTAATTCGCCATTCTCTTCTCCATTAGTGATTGTCCGGAAGAAGGACAATAACATCAGACTATGTGTTGATTATAGAAAATTAAATGCTAAGACTATAGTTGACAGCGAACCACATCCACTTATCGACGACTTACTGCCACGTCTATCCAACGCAACTATATTTAGTAAGATAGACTTAACTAAAGGTTATTGGCAGATACCACTGACCGAAAAGGCTAAGTACTACACCGCATTTTCCACTCCACAAGGTCTATACCAGTGGAATGTGATGCCTTTTGGGCTTGTTAATGCGCCAGCTACCTTCATTCGCCTGATGCGACAAATTTTATCAGGTAGACCAGACGTTATTACATATTTTGAAGACATATGCTTGTTTAGTTCGTCGTTTGAGGAACATGTTTCGGGACTTAGATATGTTTTCGACACTCTAAGGAATTATCATCTAACTGCTAAACCTACAAAGGTGCAAATCGCGTGTAATGAGATAACCTTTTTGGGACATATCATTGGATCGGGATATATCCGAACGTTACCTAGTACAGTCTCCAAAATTCTAAACATAGCAGTTCCTCAGACGAAGAAACAGGTCAGGAGTTTGTTAGGACTTGTTCAATATTACAGTAGATTCATACCAAACTTGTCATCCATCACGGCTGTATTGTCTTCATTGTTAAAAAAAGACATGCCGGTGAAGGTGACATGGACTGGTACATGCAATGAAACTTTCAACAAAATTATAAATTTGTTCTCGCATGAACCAATTTTAAGACTTCCCGATGCTTCCAAAAGATTTTTCTTACGAACAGATGCTAGTAACTACGGCATTGGTGCATGCCTGCTCCAGAACCATGATGGCATTCTACATCCTACCTTATATATTTCAAGAAAGCTAAAGCCGGCAGAAACAAAGTATTCCACAGTGGACAAGGAACTTTTATCTGTGATATGGGCAATAACTAAACTCGAAAAGTTCTTGCTCGGTGCTCCCTTCACCATACAGACGGACCAACATGCTGTAGCATCTTTGCGTCGATCTAATCATAAGAGCCAAAAACTCGCCAGATATGCAATCATCCTACAGCCATTTGAATTCTCCATTGAACATATTCCTGGCACTGAAAACATTGTGGCGGATGCGTTGTCACGTAATCCTATTGACGACGAATAATCAACATTAACATTCCTAAAACATATCAACTATAAAGGAACTAACCTTGCCTTCAATTTAAACTTTATAAACACTATATGCATCACAGAATGGAACTAAAGACAATCAAGGTATACATATTGACATTCAAACTTCGTCTAACGTCCATACACGATATATGAATATTCGTTGAACAATCATGGAACAATATCTGACGACAAGTCGAACTTATTATCCTATGTGCACTTAATTCTTGGATGCTGGGATAAATGACATTTCTTTCCAACGTAAACGTTTGAACATTTTTGCCTAAAAGAATTCATCAGGATCAAGACTACGGATGGATCATCATATCCTATACTAATTAATTAGTTAACTTAACTTCTTAATTGAATTATTATCAATAAAATGAAATGTGAGAAAAAAATGAAATGAAAGAACAAAAAAAGAGAACGAAATATAAAAAGAAGAAATTATGAAAAGAGAAAATAAATCTCACACAAGTATTAAATTAATATTTTTTTTTAATGTACCTATACATTATTTAGTTAGTTAAATTAGATAGTTATTATTCACTAACACTTAACACACACAATTAAGTTAAACTTATATTCGAATTTCTTTCTATTTCTTCTCACTTATTTTGTCTTTTCTTCTCTCATAACATCGCGTTACATTAGAACCTTAATAATTTAACTCTTAGTTTAATTAATTAATTTAATGTTAATTAGTCAAATTAATTCCTATATAACATACTAATACGACAGACTTTACTTTAATTTAATTCTATCATTCACTATTAACATTGGACATTTTATTTAGTTGATATAATAATATGTATAATTGATATATAATGTGATTAATGGTAGATGACTATGACAAATAGTTAGTTGACATGACCGCAACACGGTTCTACTCAGAACATCGTCGGCCATATGTCACAATTGTGTTAAATTTTTTTTTGAAAAATTGTTAAGTCGGATAGATCTTGAAAAAAAATCTATCGATTTTTTTTTTCCCGGTGTACAGGGAATTGTTACGGTATATGATATTAACGCCGTCTGCTAAAGGTTATCAGACGTGCAATTGTAAAGGTTAAGGCATTTAATATATTGCGATAGATGTTTCAATTATTGAACGCTCCATACACGATCGATTATGACGTGTATAGCGTTGTTTGGGTCACAGTCGGTAACTAAGAAACGCTACCCTTTGCTACTTGACCGCCAAGCTGAATAGCTGCGTTTTGTTAACCTTCCAATTCAATGGCATGATATAGCCATTTATATGTGCATTTATGATGGACCAGGGTCAGTCCCAGAACTCTACATGAGAGGAAACTTATGGAGGTTAGTGATTAACTAAATCCTTGGAAGGAGAAAGATAATCGTCTACTTTATACGAAGTAATTAGACTCACAGTCTCACTGTCGGCAGGTAGCCATTCTATCTGCGCGTGCATATAGCTGTGATGTTCTGACGACAATTACTGCATTGTATCCTTAAACGGACATTGACACGTAAGACAGCAGTCTACGCTATTGATTAATTTATGCATGACTTATAAGGACTTATGTTCTGTTCCTATTTGAAATGATCATCCTGTGTGTACATGTGATTAAATATTACGGACTCAATCTGAAGGAATTAATTACTTCATTAATGTTGCTGAGTTCAAGTTACATGAACTACTTCTTCATACCATGCTACTGAGTTGTATGAACACCTTCACCCTAATTCGCGTAATACTAAACAAAGCACGATTAACAAGAGATCACTAAAGTAACCATACTCAGTGCATGATCTTCAACCGGCAAATAACTCAGCAACAAATAGTAGTTACTAAGTAAGCAATATACATATGTTTAACAGATTTTTAACTGACGCATACTGATTTTCGTTGGTTAGATCTATATGTCGAAGGAATGTCATCTATCCAGTTTTACTTTATTAATTTACTTTATTTATAAACTGTCAAGTAGAAAAATAAACGCAATAACATGTATTATGGCTTTGGTTTTACTGGCACATTCATTTCTCAATACATACAATACACAACAGCATTAATTATATTTATGTACAGATGTCCAATTCTTTTCTCTAACCTTTAAAATGTTAAGTCCTTCCTACCCAAGTTGAGTGCCTCCTACCTAGCAGGCAAGGTTCACTGTACAATGTGCGGTACCTAGGTACCGGTACCGCTCACTGTACAGTGTCCGCTACCGTCAGGTAGGAGGCACTGTTCAGTCTTCCCTACCGTACAGTCCTTCCTACCTCCTACACCGGTCCATCTGGGTTCATGACGAATTATCACTGAGAGGAGTGTAAGATTATTTGAAAGTACAAAATATCTGCTTGATAGTAGAGTAAGAAAATGGCGACCACAGAAATTTAGTACACAAAGAAATGTAACTAAACACTGCCGGAGAGGAAAAGAGATCGACCCAATTATTGTGTGACATATGTACTACAATATGTGTGATCTAAGGGAGGAGATCGGAGCACTGATGGAGTTGTCCGTGTGCAATGAAGATAGTCCTTACCACATCAAACCATTCTTCCACAACCGACCTGAAAGGGGGCACACGCTTTCCCTGCCATCTCACGCCCATATGTATACTTTACCTCATGTCCATACAACGGTGTAGTGAAATGACTGCTCCAGTGCATTGTGAAACAAATCTTATGTGTCCAGAACACTTACAGAGATGGACAGGAAAGAGTCTAGCAGAGTGCACCATTATGTACTACAAGAAGGCAAAGCGTGTGCCCCCTTTCAGGTCGGTTGTGGAAGAATGGTTTGATGTGGTAAGGACTATCTTCATTGCACACGGACAACTCCATCAGTGCTCCGATCTCCTCCCTTAGATCACACAAGGAGGATATCCGCACAGTGCACGAACTCCGTAGCACCGACGAGAATCCAAATGTGCATATATAGGAATCACACATTCTATAAATATATTTGGTGCTTAGGTTTCTAATTTTTAAATTTTGCCAGGGCAGCAGCCTTATGGCCTACTCTTTACGATTTCCAACTGCCGTGGGATTTTTAATGTGCGCAACTTCAACTTGCAAACGGGACCTCTTATATTTTCGCCCTTATCCGAGAAGGCTAAGCATCCGATCTCACTACCCAGTGGCCGGAAAAGGGAGGGGGGTGGGGGGGAGAGAAGTATGTCATGATTAGGATTACTGGTTCTGAAAAAATTCCATAAATTATATTCTCTCTACTGGGAATCGAACTCCGACCTCCTGTGGAAAAATACAAAGCAGGAAAGGCGATGCTCGCAATGATGCTATGCGAACCAGCAGATGACGTAGTTACGTCCATTCAGCCCACACTGATAACTGAAAGGAAGTGGATAGTAGATGAAGCTGTTGGTGCTGTCCAAGGGTCACTCATGCTAAAGATCGGATACACACAGACTAATAGACGGGTATTTGACCATGGTGACATCTGCTGATGTTCTAAGCATCAAACAAGGAACGCAGAGATATGGTAATTCAGGAAATTCGAGAAACTGAGAATGATAAGAGGATGCAAAAAATAGTACAGCAAGCCCAACAAAGCCAATGGACTACATTGGAAAGAGCCCTGCACAGGTCCTTGCCATGGAATTATGTATAGTACATGGCACCTCTTAGACGCAGCTTCATTATCAGATCAATGTATGACCTGTCATCCTCTGCAAACCTTGTGAGATGGGGAAAGTCTGATGATGCTCAGTGCCCCCTGCGCCATGAGAGGCAGACACTTGAACATGTGCTCTCAGCTTGCAAGGTGTCATTAGGGCAAGGGCGAGACACGTGGCGCCACAACAGAGTACTAAATGAGCTGGCTGCTACAACAGACCTGGCAAGGGTGAAGGCAAAAGGCAAAGTTAGACCGAGCACCGCAAAACATACTTTCTGAGAGCAGGAAAGTCAGCACATCCCAAACCTGTGCAAATGACTGGGAGATGGCAGTAGATCTACCTGGGCGAGGGACATGTCCGGAAAGCTTTATAAAATCTCGAAGACGACCAGATATAGTGTTAAATTCCTCATCAAACCAGATTATAATGATTGAGCTGACCGTGCCATTTGAATCCAGATTGGACAAGCAACACTCGTTCAAAGTGGCCGAGTATAATGATCTGGTCATGGGTTTGAGACACGAGGGGTTCACTGCAAGGGTCATGGCTGTTGAAGTAGGTGCAAGAGGTCTAATGGCTGCCTCAGTGTATGATCTACTGAAATTGTTGGGTTTGAAAGTACAGTCAAGAACAAAGACACTTAAGAGGCTCAGCGAAACTGCTGACAGGGCACTGTGCTGGCTGTTGAACAACCGCAACGGGCTATAGAATTCAGAACAGTAATTTATGTTCAACATAGGGGTTACTTTCACAATTGCTTCCAGCTGGCAGCTAAAACAAGAGTGACGTTGAAGGCTGCAGCCAAGGTGGAGTGAGTTCAATTATCTGCACAATACAACAGGAGGCTGACACTTTGGAGTCATAACCCAGGTGTGCCCGCCCCCCTTTGTAAAGGAGATTAAAGGATTAAAGGTATATATATATATATATATATATATATATATATATATATATATATATATATATATATATATATATATATATATATATATATATATATATATATATATAGATATATATATCCTTAGTTGGAGTAGATAGCTTGGTTGAGGGAATTTGATGTCTGCATCAGTCATTTTTTAATGCTGGTACAGTAGAACTCCATTTATCCGAACCCCATGGGACCGAGCATCGTTCGGATAATCAAATGTTCGGATAATTGGATTACATAATGTATCGAGTACATGTACACATATTTCTAAAAATAATTAACCATCACAAGGAAAATACACTATAAAACATATTTACTTGTACTGTAATAATAATACCCACACTGTATTAGATCACTGTATCACCAAAATCTTTTATTACACTGCAGTGCATGTACTACTTGTATTAATTAGTTTTGTTAAGAAAGAGAAATGTTTTCAAAATAACATTACAAACGATTCAAAACCAGGCGCAACTTACGTATACATGTACTTGCACAGATGTAGCCCACTATTTAAAATAATGAGGAATCCTCTTTTGCACCAAACTGGATAGTCTCCTTTTGGCTGCTAAGTCCCGCATTCTCTTCAACAGCAGAAGCTGTGTAGGACAGCTGTCATCTTCTTGCTCGTACCAAGCCATCGCTGTTTCTAGTGCTATAAAGGCCTCTTCAGGACTTGGTCGACGTTTTGGTTTTTCTTCATAATCTACAAGTACATCGTGTACTTCTGAGGAGTCTTCATCATCGGTCACTACATGTATTTGGTTTTCTTCTTGCACAAAAGACAAAATTTCTTCGTCATTCAAAAACTGAAAACCAAAATCATTATCATCTTCTAGCCACATGTGTGCATCATCTTTGTCACAGTCCGAAAATCCGGGCATTGCTTGAAACAGTTCCACAACTTCATTTATACAATCATCATTTGTGTCCACTGCAGTAGTTTCATTTCCTCCTTTTTTCCCAAGCAATCTACTCCAAGCCTTGTTGAGATTATCTTGTGACAGTGTGGTCCAAGCATCAGCTAACATATAGCAGCAGTCTTTGAGATTAAGCTTTTTGGAAAACGCCACCACACTTTCTTCATCTTCAGCCAACAATAAACGACGCAGGACTTCCTTCTTGTACATCTTTTTAAGCTTTGCTATAACACCCTGATCCATTGGTTGAATCAGTGCTGTTACATTGGGAGGCAGAAAAATTACTTTAAAATTTGCATCAACTGCATTCAATGTATCCGTCTCTGGATGAGATGGTGCATTGTCCAGTAGAAGAATTACTTTTCCAGTTTTCTTTTCTTGTTCTCTCAACCTCTTCACATTTGGGATGAACTGATTTGTATACCAATCAAGAAATATTTCACTATTCATCCAAGCACTCTTCTGTGCTTTGTAACACAATGGGAGACATGTCACATTCTTTAAACAACGTGGTTTTTTGGCTTTGCCGATCATTAGCACCGGTAAACGATGACTTCCACTGGCATTCGCGGCTACCAAAATTGTTACTCTCTCTTTGCACTTTTTAAACCCAGGGGCAGCTGCTTCGCGCTGAGATGCAAGTGATTTTTGAGGCAATGATTTCCAGTATAAGCCAGTCTCATCGGCATTATACACATCATCGAGTGAATAACCTTCTTCTTCCAAAAAAGCCAAGAAAGTTTCTTTAAAATTTTTTAGCGGCAGTTGCATCGCTAGATAAAGATTCCCCTTAATTCTCCAATTCTCGTATGCCATGACGAGATTTAAAGTTTCTTAACCATCCCTGGCTAGCCTTAAAGTCAGGAGGACCGTCAAGTTGATTGTTGAACTGAAGTGCCTTTTCACACAACAGAGAACCAGAGATAGGTTCCCCTTTGCTTCTTCTTTGCACAAACCATATATACAAAGCCTCTTCCAAGTTCACATCTTTCGCATTTCTCATGGTTTTACGTTTCTTCGACCCATTTTCACTATCAAATTTCGATGCAAAACTCATAATTTTATCCTTGTTACTTTTGATGTCAGAGACGGTAGCTTTCCCAACATTGAAAATCCTCGCAAGTGAAGACACAGTTTCACCTTGTCCTAGTCTCTTGATAATTTCTGTTCTCGTTTCAATTGACAAAACATTGCGGTTCCTTTTATATGCTTTAGGCCTACTGGAAGGTGCCATATCGCACAGAGAAATACTTGTACACCAAAATTATTCTGCTATAGTAGCAGACACAATTATTTTAAGTTGAACTGTCTGTTTAGCCAGTGTTCTACCTAGAACGCACACGTACTTTGGATTGGTAAACCAGATATTAACTGACTTTATGATCTAACTGACTTCCTGTACGTAAGCGACCGACCATTAGCCATCCCATTCTCTACAAATTGTTCGCACACATTTGAAGTTTGCCGCATCAAAAGATACAGAATTTTAGTCTAACGTGACTGTGGCATCTGATTTTTTTTTTTTTTCTGGAAAAAGTGTTCGGATAATTGGATGTTCGGATAATTGGGGTTCGGATAAATGGAGTTCTACTGTATTTATATACTGAGCTAATAATACAATATTTTGCTGAATGACCTTTGGTGGGGGCTTATTAAATACGAGTCACGTGTTACATTGTGACACATTTTTTATCTCGTAGACGTGGGCGGAGAATACAAAGTTTATAAACTTAGAAGACGCAGTTGTTGTACGTGTCATTCTAAAATCCCCATGACACTCCCTGAAATAGGAGCACCAATCTCCTATTTACATCACGGCCAAGAGTAATCTTGAGCGAATGTTTCTACCTTTGAAATCTTATCCTTTTACTCCGCTTTCGGGTCATTCGTAGACCAGATAAGGCAGATAAAAGGAGCCTTATAAGACGCGAGACTCGGGTAGAGTGTCATTTATGCACGTTTTAATGCATTAATATTAATGTAAATAAGCAAGGTAATGTAGATCAAAAGTGACTCAAACAAGTTTTTAACATAAATAAGTTTCATTTGGTTATTATTGGACTTATTTGATTTATTAAGCACATTTTTTATGTTGCATGAACAATCACACAGAACTAATAAGAGATAGATTCTGGACCTGTATCCATTGCAATAGGACGTGCTGTTCCTAAAGGTCCTGGCTGATTATCTGGGTCGTCTATCGAAGAGGCTGAAAACTGAGATTTTTTTTATTTGATTGTATGTCCATGCACAGGAAAACTGGTGTTAGTCTTTTGCGTGTGATACTCCGTTCAACCCCATCCGTGTTCCTAGGTTAGTCTCTCTTTACCCTGTTGCAAATTGAGTGGTTTGTAGGTTTGGGTTGATTGTATCTTCCTATCTTTTTTTTAAACTGCTATTGACATTATCTTAAATGTACAAGTATCTATTGGACATCTGCTGATATTTTAGTACTGGTAGTTTTTTTTTTAACTTTCTCATACTGATGTGGGGGAGGGGAGGGGGGGGGATTTTTAAGTGCTTTGTTCCCCCTTTTTCATTGCCATTTGGTCTGGTAGTTATTTGTTAATTCTTTTTTATAGTAATATAAAATTGTATTATGTTTTGTAGCGCCCTGGGTAGGTCAATTTTTAGTACAGGTTCTAGCGATGGTGATGGTGAGTTGTGCTCTCAAGTATTCCATGAGTGGCTTTCTGTACTGTTTGTATTTCTTGCATGTTAGCACATGATGTGCTATGGTGTTTTTCTCCAGATATGTTCCACAGCAGGGTTCCTCTGCCATGAAATAGTCTGTTTCTAGTTGAAGTCTAATTAGTCTTTCTATTGCATGGTAGTTTTGGTTCACTAGATATCTGACATGCTAGATGGCAGGGAAATTGATGAGGCATTATGGAGTTCCCATGAAGATCATTAACTTAATAAAGAAGACCTATGAAGACATGACATGCAGAGTTCTTCATAAAGGACAACTTACAGAACCGTTTAGGATTAGAACGGGAGTGTGACAGGGATGCCTCTTGTCTCCATTTCTTTTCTTACTAGCAATAGATTGGGTTATGAAAACATCGACATCACTGTTACGTCCATTTTCGCACAACCATTTATGATGCGAGACTTAACAGATTACCAGATGCCGTAATCTAACTATGTTAGACGTACTTAGGTACGCATCTATGTTTGTGATATAACTTAAATTTATTATGCACCAAAGTGCACAAAGTGCCAGCAGGTTGGATCTTTTTGCCCGTTGTAAGCGTGTCTGCCCTTTTCGCTTTGTTTCCAATATTCTGCCCATTTCTGTTTTATAATATTTTTTTTATTATACTTTAGATCTCTGTCGTGCCTAACCCTTTGTTTATGTGGTTTGGACTGCTTCTTCCTGTTTTGTCTCTTTGTCTGCCACCTTGTTTCCTTCTATTCCCACGTGCGAAGGTACCCATGCTAATAGTACTGTGCAGCCTCTAGTATTCAGATATGTACAAAGCTGCGGTACTTTTTCTGCTATATCTTCTATTCATGTGCATTTTTAGTGCTTGAAGTGCTGAAAGTGTGTCGGTTAAGATTGTTAGTTTTTGAGGGGATTTTCAGTAATTATGTCTCATGTTTCTGCTCTTGCCACCATTTCTACTGTGAAGACAGATGCGCTTTTGGTTATACTAACATTTGTCTTTAGCTTCCATGCTAAAATATTTATTCCTATATCGAGTTCTCCATTTTCTCTTTGATCCATCGGAGTATACTTTTAAGTACCCTTAGTTTTGTATTATATATACTCCTTGGTTATGCTTTTGGTATATTTTATTCTGCTTTTTTTATTTGTTACTTCTGCAAGACGAGAGTTGATGTTTGGTTTCTTGAGTTCCCTTGAACGTATCTGTGGTGGGAATTTGCTACAACAGTTTATTGCATTTATTATAGTATTTTGTTCTTCATGGAGGAAACTCCATGCATTTTCATGTTTAAGGGCAGGGGTCGGCAACCAGTCGATTCAGATCTAAACTGGTAGATCTTTAGGTGACTTTTTTAGGGAAGACTTTTTAAGCTACGGAAATTTGGTACTAGACCTCTCCGGTCGGCATTTAAAATCTCTGGGTCCCCGAAATCAAAGGTAATTTTTGCACATTGACCAATGAAAACTCTGGAGCTGACTACTAAAATATATTTGTGAACTGCATGAGATATTTTTTTGGGGAGAGGGGGGGGGGAATCGGTTTTTGCCTTCTTCTGGCGAGGAGCGTTTCTTTCAACCTATTTGGTTATATCAGTGCGCATTTACCATCCAAAAAAAAAAAAAAAAGGTCAACTCTGTTTACAGCTAACCCGATCAGCGTTGATAGATACTAAGTCCTGAAAGGGACTAACATTATCTATCTGCTAGCATAAAGCCCTAAAAATGACTCGCCAGCTACGCCAACACCCGAGCTGTGTGTACTGCATGAGATAGGAACGCGATCTTTTCTTTTGTACAGTTCATCACTCCTCTTCCATCTCTCCCCCCCCCCCTTTTTACACACACACACACATATGTGTTGTAGATCTTTAGAGGGCTCATTGTCACTAAGTAGATCCCAAAAGCTCCCGACTTTGACCCCTGCTATAGGGTGTCTGGTGGAGTCTAGTGGGGCGGCCCAGATCGTTGGGAGATCCTAACAAACGCTGCATATGTCGGGTGGTTTTTGTCTATTAGTATGTTGGCCATGTAGTGCAGTCTACGTTCTTTTCTTCTTATCTTTAGAGGAATTATTCCTAGTGCTACCTCTAGTAGAGTCCACTAGGAGAACAACATTATACAATCTCAGAAAGACCGATGACTAGATTGAAACCAGGCCAGGAGGAAGACAACCGATATGGCGCTCTCTCTGGCAAACTTCTACACCCCAGGGTAGAAGAGGAACGACTAAGTAAGTAAGAGCTACTTCTAGTGCTTCAAGTCATGTTAATGTTGAGTATCCTGCAATTATACTTAGTGCCTGATGTTGGGTTATGTTCCGTTTCTTCTTGTTTCTGGGAGCGGCCGAGTCATATACTGTACTCGCACAATCTATTTTCCCCCTGACAAATGACCTGTGGAACATGAGCGGTGTCTTAAGTGCTTGCTCCCTACCCATTACCTTTTAAGTATCCCATCGTGTTTGTGAGTCTATGAAACTCTCAACCAGATTGTCTATATGTTGTTTTTTTTTTCAGTTTAGTTGTTGGTTAAGTGTCATTCCTAAATATTTCGTTGATCCTACTGGTTTTTTGTTATTGTCTGTTCTTTGATCTTTATGTCAATTGTCTTATTTTTTTTATTACTCTGTCACTAGTGAATATCATTCCGACTGGAGTTTTTTTTAAGCATTTAGTTGGAAGCCCTACTGAGTCATCAATTCTGCGACCTTATTTATTTGGGTTTGTAGATCTGGGAAGGATTTTCCCCGTTCTCCAAAAAGCTGCATAATCTGCAGACTGTGACAGTTCGTTTCTTCTGTCGCTGAATTCCTCTCCTAGGCTGAAGATTGAGAAAAACTCCGGAACCGACTCATGAACTCCCTATTGTTGGTTGCCGTGCCTTTATCCTCTTCTTCGTCAATATTAGGTTATATACTGATTGACGTTTTTTTTTTCGAGGAAAATATACAATTATCTCTCTTAGTATTTATACTACTTTAGAAGAACATTACAAATCAGTGCATTCATTCCATTGAATACAGTACAATATATATATATATATATATATATATATATATATATATATATATATATATATATATATATATATATATATATATATATATATATATATATATATATATATATATATATGTACATGATTTCAGAAGGACAAACCATCCAATTTTTTTATTTTTTTTTGCGTACGCCCGCTATTACTCGAGGCGAAATCTCAGGTTAGTATGTCTAACCTGAGACTGATTTTTACGTGAGTATCCCTTTTTTTTCTTGATGTATAGAGACAGGTGTCCCTCGCATTCAGGCAGATACTCGCTGATTTCGGAGGTACCCATTAGAGCTGGGTCGGCTCAGGAGCCGCCAGTCCCTGGCCGACGACACTCCTTCAAATTTTCTCGCCAGGGCTCGAGTTAATCCAGTCCAAAACCCGGTCGACGAAAAAGCTTCAAATGTCCTCGCCCTGGTTTTATCCTGGGTCACCCAGTCGCCAGCGCAGTTTGGTAACCACTACACCCGCATCCAATGAAGTAACAAGCTATCGACCGATCTCCTTGACATCAAACCTAGGCAAGATCACTGAAAGAATGATAAATGAAAGGCTATATTGGTGGCGTCTGTAGCCTAATGGATATGAACGCAGTTTCATAATCCAGATATACCAGGTTCGAAACCTGCTACAGGCGGTTTGGTTAGCAAATCGTTTTGTGTGGATTTTTAACAATGGTATAAGCGCCGTACTGTTCAGAAAGCAATGGCAAACTACTGAATGAAAAAATTGCCTAGAAAAATCAGAAACAGCCAATAAAAGCTGGGGTTGATTGCCACGTCCTGTAAAGGATAAGCAACTAACTTATATTGGTGGCTAGAAAGCAGTAAGATCTTAAATACCAATCAATCAGGTTTTAGAAGAAACAAACAGACAATGGATCAGTTGATACGATTCACCCAAGAGATAGGTGATACCTTCCAAGACCCAAAAAATGTGCTAGCAGCATTTATTGATCTTAGACAAGCCATATCGAGTCTGGAGGATAGGACTCCTCTTCAGAATGCGAAGAATGGGAATATCAGGGCGAATGTACAACTGGCTAAAAGGTTTCTTCCACAACAGAACCATCCGATCAACATTCAGTGGAACAACATCAAAACAAAGGACCCTGGAGGAAGGACTGCCCCAGGGATCAGCACTGTTGTACACCGTTTCTTATATTTATAAATGATCTCCCAGATGTCATCACCTGCCAAAAAGCACTATTTGCTGATGACCTAGTCATCTGGACAAAAGGAAAATACCTCCAAACCATCACCAAAAATATGAACAAAAACCTGACAACCATCTCTGCATACTGCCAGTTCTGGAAACTTGAAATCAATGTAGAGAAAACTGTGTACGACCTGTTCAGTCTGAACAAGAGAGTTAATGAGAACAACATTGAGGTCTGGATGAATGAAGAGAAACTGTTAGGTCATCAGCTAGGTCATTTCAGGTTGGGCATGGGGCTGGTTACCCCATCCCGTAAAAAACTTTTTACCACAAAAACTTCAACAAACATAGACAAGTCAAATAAAGAATATAAATCAACTCAGCCGCCCAAGACAGAAGAAGGTCCTCTGGAAAAGAGGCGCATGAAGAAACTTAGAGAAAGCCGAAAGGAGTCTGGGTTGCCGACTAACCTTTTTTCGTCTAGGAAAACCTTCAGGATTGGCACCTGGAATGTTCGCACTCTGTGTGAACAAGGGAAAACGGCACAGGTAGCAGCAGAAATGACAAATTACAGGATTGATATCCTGGGTCTCTGCGAGACACGGTGGAAAGGTATAGAGAAGAGGAGATTGATGACAGGAGAAATGGTGTTGTCCTCAGGACATGAGAAGGAAAGAGCCCACCACAGTGAAGGGGTGGCTCTAATGCTGTCCAATGAAGCACAGAAGGCACTTATAGAATGGGAAGCAATGGGACCCCGAATTATAACAGCAAGGTTTAAATCAGCCAAAAAGGAAGTAAATATAAACATCATACAGTGTTATGCACCAACAAACGATAAAGAAGAATCTGTGAAAGAAGACTTTTACACCAGACTACAAAATGTCTTGGACAATAACAAAAGAAATGACATTACAATTTTGATGGGGGACCTAAATGCGAAAATAGGAACAGACAACCTGGCTTCAAGAAATGATGGGAAAGCATGGATTAGGTATGATGAACGAGAATGGGGAACTATTAGCAAACTTCTGTGCTTCAAATCAACTAGCTATAGGAGAAAGCATATTTCCACATAAAAGAATACATAAAGCAACATGGATATCACCAGACCACAGAACTGAGAATCAGATTGATCACATATGCATAAGTAAGAAGTTTAGGTCATCATTGCATGATGTGAAAGTATGTAGAGGAGCAGATGTTGAATCAGATCACCATCTTCTGTTATCTAAAACAAAATTAAAACTCAAGAAATTTACAACAACATATAGCTATAGACAACAGTATTATTTGGGATATCTAAGAAATCAGGAAATAAGAGAAAAATTTTCAATCACAGTATCCAACAAATACCAAGTACTCCAACAGCTGGAAGATGAAACAGATACGGAAGACCACTGGCAACAAGTAAAAAATATATGGAACGAGACATGTGAAGAAGTTCTGAGAAAAAGAGAACGTCAGCACAAAGCATGGATAAAACCATTAGTAAGATAGAAGACAGGAAAAACAAGAAAGCAAATTTAAACAGAAACAAAACCAGAAGCTCCAAAGCCAAGGCTAATGAAGTGTACATAGAAGCAAACAAAGAAGTAAGAAGAAACATCAAAAGAGACAAGATGAAATATATTGATGATTTGGCAAGGGAAGCAGAGGAAGCTGTAGCCAAAGGAAATATGAGACACCTGTACAACAACATAAAGAAGCTAACAGAGAAATATAAGCAAGCAAATGGCCTCATAAAAGATAAGAATGGAAAATTGCTTAGTAATATACAAGAACAAATGAAGAGATGGACAGAACATTTTGAGGAACTTCTCAATAGACCATCTCCAACTTATCCTCCAGACATCCAGCCAGCAGAAGAGGAGCTACAAATCAGCTGTGAACGAGCAAGTAGAGAAGAAATAAAGAAAGCCATAAAGCTTCTGAAAGATGGAAAAGCAGCTGGTCCAGATTGCATTCCAGCAGAGGCCATCAAAACAGATATTGATACCTCTACAGAGATATTATACAAATTACTTGGCAAAGTACGAGATCCTTTTTTTTTTACTTGGCAAAGTCTGGGAGAGAGAGGAAATACCAGCAGAATGGAAGGAAGGTTATCTGGTCAAGTTGCCTAAGAAGGGAAATTTACAGGAGTGCACAAATTATAGAGGAATAATGTTACTATCAGTGCCAGGAAAAGTATTAAACAGAATCATCCTTGAGAGATTAAAAGAGTCCATAGACAAGCAACTGAGAGATGAACAAGCAGGTTTTCGACAAAACAGATCCTGTACAGACCAGATAGCCACATTGAGAATAATAGTTGAACAAAGTCTGGAATGGAATTCACCGCTATACATCGGATTCGTGGACTATGAAAAGACATTTGACAGCGTAGACAGAGAATCGCGTTGGAAATTGATGAGGCATTATGGAGTTCCCATGAAGATCATTAACTTAATAAAGAAGACCTATGAAGACATGACATGCAGAGTTCTTCATAAAGGACAACTTACAGAACCGTTTAGGATTAGAACGGGAGTGTGACAGGGATGCCTCTTGTCTCCATTTCTTTTCTTACTAGCAATAGATTGGGTTATGAAAACATCGACATCACTGTTACGTCCATTTTCGAATAGCTGATCGTAATTATATATCTTAGCTACCTTCCAAGGCGAAGCGTTAGCCACAGCCAAGTTTGATTCATGCTCTTCAATATCTTCTTGTGATATTTGAAGTAAGTACGTTACAAGATTTTGACAGGGCTTCAGTACGGCATCATGACCTACTGCTAGTGAGTTTCAAAATCCCTTCTTACGAAGTAATATCAAATTCGATCATTTTTATGAAGCGTCAAGACAAGATGTCCGGCCAGAAAATATAAATACGTATCCTTTCAAAGATTGAATATGGAAAAGAAGTGAACTATCTTCACCTCAATACTTTACCGTTTGCGGATTGTCCAATGGTCATTGAGGACAGTCAAGTTTGACATTATAACCTTGTCTACATGCAGAATTCGTATTACCATGCCTAATGTTCCATTATGTCGTCAACGATGATGGCGTCTATGTATCGTCTAATAAATGTATTATATGAACTGTCAGTCAAGCCATGAATTCAGCGTCCATCTATTACACCATAATAGTCGGCCACCTGTAAGCCCGACCAAACTCACAGCATTCTTAGTCAGTAGCCTAATGAACTATTAACCTATTATTAAAGAACATAACCAAAAATCAAGAACTTCTTCTTCTTCTTCTTGCGATCGCATCTTTGATGATTACACCGTCAGACGAGTTCTCATGATGAATTCGACTGTTGTTTGAAGTACCTCTTTAACTCCATATAGCTTTGAGTTTAGTGTTGAGTCATTGGGCCAGTATATCTTTCTTAACTGGTCATACAGAGGACAGTCCTGTAGAACATGCTCAGCAGTTTGTTTGTTTAATCCACATGTGCACAGTGGTGAAGCAGACAATCGTAGCTTGTGCATGTGTTTATTCAGTTTGTTATGCCCTGTCCTGAGTCGAAAAATAGTTATCTGTCCCTGCCGGTCGAGAGTGTGATAGTCGTCTTTGGGTTGGTTCTGTTCTCTTCTGATAGTCTGGATAGCTCTCTTTTTCTCAAAGTATGTGACTTCATTATCTTCTTGTTCACATTCTCCTCCCTTTTTTGCAAGTTTATCTGCCTTTTCATTTCCGGGTACACCACAATGAGATGGTACCCACTGAAGTATAGTTCTCTTTTTGGCAGCTACCTTGTTTAGTTCATTTCTCAGATGCGGGAGTTTACCACCCTTGAGAGCTTGCAGGACAGACAGTGCATCTGTGAGGATGACTACCTGGTGGCAGTCAGAGTTGGTGTTATAAATCATATTTGCAGCTTGCTCTAAAGCTTGAACCTCAGCTGTATAGTTGGAACAGAATTTACCAGTGGGAATGTGCCTAGTCTCATAGTGGTTGTCAGGATATGAGATAAAGATACCGGCACCTCCATTCCTAACAGCATTAGTTGCTGATCCATCTGTATAGGCATGTATCCATGATTGATCGGGATAGCTTTCTTGGATCATACTCAATGTAGCAGTTCGTTTTTGCAGATCATTATACTCATATCCACTTGTGAGACCACTGACTGGTGTATTAATTTGGAGGGCACTGCTGGCCTGCTCCCATGGTACAGGGTATAGGGTGGGCTTCAGTGGTGTTGTCTTCATGGATAGGTCTTCTTGATGCTGTCTTATAAGTCTTTTCCCCCGATGCACAAAGCTGCTACGCTTTAGACGTCCCAATGCCAGATCATCTAGTCTTGCCTTCATTGGGTGCATTGGCATACTGTTGTACTTTTCCATCTGGATCATGGTTTTTGTGTCTCTTCTATGGGACAATGTCTGTAATCCAGCAACCTTCTGCATCTCTGTTATTGGTGTAGTTTTCATGGCTCCTGTAATGAGCCTGAGAGCTTGATTTTGCACCTTGTCCAAAGACTGCAGATGTGAGTTAGCAGCTGATGACCATGCTGCTGAGCTAAACTCTAAGTGTGGTCTTATTACTCCATTATAAATCTTCTTTAGATTTCGTTCATTTGCTCCCCAGTTGGTACCTGCTAATTTTCTGAGTATGCCTAGTCGTCTTCGGGCCTTTCCTTCTGCATTTTCAATATGCTTATTCCATGTAAGCCTTTGGTCAAATGTCACCCCAAGATAGGTGGGGTAGCTTTCTTCCTTGATCACGGTTGTCCCTAGGTGTATGTTAGCTGATTTGTCCTTGGGGGCGAGGGAGAACAGTGTTGTGGAGGTTTTGTCTGTGTTTATTGTGATAAGCCATTTCTCTGCCCATGACACTAGCATGTCTGCTGCCCGCTGCATTCTATAATTTGCTGTGGTGACATTTTCATCAGCGCACCAGAGTACTAGGTCATCTGCATATAAGGCAGCTTTCACTCCTGCAGGGAGATCTTTCACCAGGTCATTGATGTAAACAAGGAAGAGTGTTGGGGAAATTACTCCTCCTTGAGGTACCCCCTGATGGAGCAACACTTTTCTGCTCTGCAGACCGTCAAGAGTGACCCTAGTTCTCCTGTTATGCAAGTATGACTGGATCCATTTCATCATGTTGCCTTGGATTCCACTTCTCCTAAGTTTTGCAATGAGGCCATCTTTCCACACCTTGTCAAAGGCCTGCTTGAAGTCGACCCAGATCGTTAGGACCTTTTTCTTCTCCTGGAAGGCATCTTCTATTGCTTGAGACAAGTAAGTAACTTGGTCTTCTATACTGTAGCATTCTCTAAATCCAGCTTGTTCCGGCACCAGGATCTGCTCAGACTCTAAATACCATTTCAATCTGTAGTTGACTATTCGCTCCATAGTCTTCCCAACACAGCTTGTGAGACTGATTGGCCGGTAACTTGCAGCCTCGGTCTTACATTTCCCTTTCTTTAGTATGGGTATTGTGATGGCTTCTCTCCATACTTGGGGTACCGTTCCTTTCAACCAGCTGTGGTTGAATATCTCAAGCAGTTTGTCTTTGCTGCTGAGCTCAGATTTACTAGCATTTCGTTGCTGATTTTGTCTGGGCCGGGTGACTTTTGAAACTTAAGCTTGGAAATAGCCTTCTGTAGTTCTCCTAGTGTGATGGGTTCCCTCATTGGGGCAGGAGTATCTGTCTGTCCCATGGTTGCCAGTATTTCTTTTCTTATCTCTCTCTGATGATCTATGTTAATGGGTAAGTTGCTTTCTGAACTGTATCTTCTAGCAAACAAGTCTGCAGCTTGTTTTCCTCTGAAAAGTTTGCCACCTTCATCCAATGTGATAGTCTGCCTAGGTGAGGAACGCTCTTCATTTAGAGACTTGACTAATCTCCAAAGTTTCCTGCCGTCTTTCTCAAGGTTCAGCGATGCCGTTTTAGTTCTCCAGCTTTTCCGTTTTTCTTCTAGCTTTGTTCTCTGAAACTCTGCTACAGCCTTTTTCCATTTGTTGTGAGTTTCAAGTGAAGGCTGAGACTCTGCGTCCTTTCTAGCCCTGTCCATAGCTTCCTGACGTTCTTGGAGTGTGCTGGACCAGTATGGTATGTAGTTACGCCGGCATCCTTTGGGAATGGTTTCTTTTGCAGCTTGTAGTATGCATCTGTTGAAGTCTTTTACCACTTCATTAATGTCTCTGTTCTGTACCTTGAGGGTAGACAGCAGCGTGTTCACCTGATGTCTAAATAAACCCCAGTTGGCTTTTTTGTAGTTCCATCTTGTAATGGCTGGGCCTGTACTGAGAGTTGCACTCTGGACAGTAAGAAAGATTGGGCGATGGTCGCTTCCCCCTAGTTGGTCTCCTACTTCTCTACTAATAGTTCCAGCTATATCTGGTGTGGAGAAGGCAAGATCTGGTGTTGAAGTTGTGTGCCATCCTCTGGAGTAGAAGGTAGGAGTATATGTGGCATTATTGACTAGGATTAGGGAGTGATCATCTTGCCAAGTTTCAACCTCTTCACCTCTGTGATCCAGATGGTTATAGCCCTGTGGTGAAGTGGGATGTTATAAATATTTATAGGGGGACTTAGTGTACTGACTGAGATCAGCTGTGAAGGTATCTATATCTAATGAGAGTAGTGTATTATAGATAACCTTACTTGCTGCCACATATATATATATATCTCAGTCAGAATTATTCTGGAATAGTGTGATGACTACGTTATATGTCTAGGGTATGGGTATGTTGAAGTGTAAGTCAAAACAACAACAGACAGATAAACAATTTAATTTATTCCACTACACTTGACAACACTGTGACACTCACATACATAAAACACTCTACAAGGATATCTTAAAGAAGTCACTGATAACTTTTCAAATAACAATATGTATTCATTGCTGTCATGAATGAATATGTGTGTCCTGATTCAAATACAAAGGAACCAGGAATCACAATCAATTTTAATTACAAGTTATGTACAGAATGTATTAATATGAATATTGTAGTGACATATCTTATTACAAATATCCTATGTGTGTCAGTTGTGTAGTAGTAAAATGAGGTAATACTGGTTTTGTTTTGTTCAAGCTCTGTTGGTATTTGTCATCATGATTTCAATAGTTTGTCTTAAGGAAACTAGTATCGGAGATGTTCTCAGTTCCTGATATTAACACAATTTACTTCCCCTCTTAAGTTTATGTTACACTGTTATTTTAAGACGGGGTACATAATGTTGAGCTCAGCGGGTCATATCAGCTTATCTTGCGTGATGGTGGCAGGAAAAGACTCTTCTGCTCGAATTCTCCCCTGGGCTCTGGAGACACCTCACTGATAGCTAAATGGACCAAGGAGTATGCTGTCCGACTCTGGATTCAGCAAAGCTCTAACCAGGTGCTGCTCAATACCATCAAGACCACGGTCCCTGTAAACAAGAAGGATGTACCTTCTACTTCATAACTAACTTATACTCTCTTTTTACACTGATCCAGTATTTACCTCCTTAATGGTTACCACGCCTCTGCACTTCCAGCATTATTTCTGTCTAATCAATAATCTAGGTGTCAGTGTACTGTTTGGCCATTCCATGCAGTTTTACTTTCCTCCGACACCTTCTGTTCAGGCGGGAGCATTATAGGCTTTACATCATGTTTGCTACTGAACTACACATATATACAGGCATAAATTAACAATTCACATTCAATTTTCATTAAAAGATACTGAATGTTTCAAGCTTACCACAATTCATGGAAACAAACACAGATACGTTGATTAGCAATGAATTCTGGCACAAATTCCCATCTGCTTATGTTCCAGGCTTTTATTTAGCAAAATATGAGCTGGCTTCAACGCACTGTTGCTTTATCAAGCTTATTTGCACTAGTGGTCTCGAACTAACGCTCCTAAGTGAGTATATCAGCGAGTCTAGCCAATGGAGCCACGTTTCGACAAGTGTTTGAAAAAATGTTACCTTTCCACGTCTCCCCTAACAACGATAGATAGTATTTATAGCCCGACCAATCGTGGTTAGTCTTTCATTTGTTGCGCTCCAATCAATTTGGAGTTTACATGGTAGGCTATTTCTGTAACGTAAGGTTTTTTCAAACACGTTAAAAAAAATTTTATGAGCAGAAATGATTCCATGTTGTCAGGCATCCCCACTATTTTATTTTGGTTATAATTTATTAATTCCTGGACTATTTGCGTAACGTTTTACATATTCTTTGTCAGCAAGCCCTAAGGAACCCAAATATCCAAATTTAAAAGAGCTACGTGGCTGCGTTCAAAATATGCAATTTCTTCTACCTCCTGTTTCGAAGATGTGCTGTCTGGGTACTGTAATGTTTTCAAACGTAAACCCATCTATTGTTATCTTTCCTAATAAGCGTTTTTTTATGATTTTAAAACCTAACTCTGGGAAGGGTAGTGTATTTTATCACTGTTCGTCCGAAAAAGTTAGTGCATGTAGCCTAACACGCGTGATAGTAGTAATTGTGTATCGCGTTACGCTTGTTGGGGGTGGCATTAATAGCGAGACGCGTGTTTAATTTTGCATGCGTTCCTGATTTTATTCGCCCCTCTCTCTTTCTATTTGAGTCCATCTGTTCGTTCGTTTTGGTAACGCAGTATAATTAATGTTAGGATTAATTTAGGTCATTACGCAGTCTGCCTCTCAATGTTTTTCCAAGAAATACAGCACACGTTTCATTGAAGAAAGCGGGTATAATACAGTAAGCTTTTACTATCAACGTGAAAGCGTTACAATTTGCAGACGAAGCAGAAAACAAGGGGGATTTCGAGTACCTTCTTTGTGACAGCACTGTTATTTTACCATTGCTCTTTTCTTTATTAATTTTATTTGTTAGGCTTCATATTTACCTAATAATTTATATATGTGGATTAGAATATTCCACGACACCTCCCCTCTTAAAACAGACATTATATGTCAGTCCTTTATTCTATATACACATAGAGAAATTTATTATTATTTCTGGGGTTTACGGTGATTCTCATCACACGGATGGCGGCTTAAAAAATCCGCTCCCAAATTGGTTTTTCCAGATATATACTCAATGCTAAAATTATATGGAGCCAAAAGTAAAGACCATCGGAGTAACCTGGAGTTCTCATGCCTAGCCTGTGCTAGAAACGATAAAGGTTTGTGGTCTGTTTGCAACTTAAATGCCTTCCCATATAGATAAATATTGAATTTCTTTATCGCCCATATTACTGCAAGACATTCTTTTTCGCTAGTTGAGTAGTTGATTTCAGCTTTATTCAACTTTCTGCTAGCATATGCCACTGGGCTTAATTCCCCATCCAATGCATCTGATTTCTGTAGTAGAGTTGCACCTAACCCAATATTACTTGCATCCGTCCTTACTATGAATTCTTGACTTAAGTCAGGTAATTTCAAAATGGGTTTACTTGTGAGCTTTTCCTTCAATTCTTGGTAAGTCATTTCACATTGTGGTGTCCATGTAATGCGATCTGGATGTCCTTTACGTGTCAATTCAGTTAACGGTGCACATATGGAATTAAAGTTTTTGATATACTTCTGGTAGAAACCACATAATGAGACAAAGGATCTCACGTCCTTCTTGGTTTGTGGTCTCGGGGCTTTCTGTAGTTTCTCTAAATTCTTTGGGTCAGGGGTCATGTTTCCCTGATAAACTGTGTGTCCCAAAAATTCCAATTCTTTACATCCAACGCAACATTTGGTTGGTCGGGCTGTTAAATTTGCCTCCCTAAGTCGATCAAACAGCATGTTCAGAGAGTCAATGTGTTCCTCAAATGTTTCTGTTGCTATAAGGATATCATCCATAAAATTTGTTATACAGGGATTATTCAGAGGATCCAATAATTTTCTCATCATTCTAGAGAAGACACTAGGCGCATTCTTCAATCCAAATGGCAATCTATTAAACTCATAGTGTCCTTCTGAGGTACTAAAAGCTAGGTATGGTCTAACCTCAGGCTTTACTGGAATCTGATAGTATCCTTTACTCAGATCCACTTTTGAGAAATATTTAGCTTTATTTAGCCTGGCAAACAGCTGATTTGTATCCGGCAATGGATCCACCTGTCCTTCTGTAATAGCATTCAGTCTCCTGTAATCTATACAGAGTCTATGTTCTCCAGAGGGCTTCCTTAAGAGTACAACACCGGAACTATACGAAGACTCACTGTGCGAAATAATTCCTTCCTTCAATAGATAGTCTATCTCTTCCTTCAAAGCTTTCTCCTTAGCAAACGGAATCGAATATGGTTTCATACAGACAGGTGTGGAGTCTATTAGTTTCATATCATATTCCAATAGGTTTGTATGCCCTGGTCGGTCTGTTAACACCTCTGCATGATTATTTAGAACCTGTTGCACTCTCTCTTTCTGAGTTTTCGTTAAATGTGTACTGATTTTCACCTGTGCTGCTGTCTCACAGGGGTGTAATGGATACTCAAATGATGAAAGTGGTTCCTTTTTCATCTCCATGGCGATGGACAAGGTCAACAAGTGTGTCTCTTCCTGATGTTCTCTTTCCAAATATTTCTTCAGGAGATTCACATGATAGATTTTTTCTTTCCCCTTCTTATCTATCTTATAATTTGTTCTAGACACCTTCTCTAAAACTGTATATGGACCCTGCCATCCAATTTGTAACTTATTCTGACTCCCAGGCAAAAGAAGCAGTACTTTCTCTCCCACAGCCAAATTTCTGTCTTTCGCCTTCCTGTTATAATAGGCAGCATGTTTCTTCCTGGCTTGTTTCAAATTTTCATTGGCAAGTTTCCAGCCAGTTTTTAACCGAGTGGTCAGCTCATTCACATATTGGTATGAAGATGTAATGTTTTCCTCTGCCTTTTCATCAGTCCACGTTCTTAACATAGCTACATATGGACCTTTAATTGTGTGGACCTATTTGTCCATGCACCGGTATGGTCTCTTCCACTCGAAGCTTTATAGTGATGATTTTTCCTCCCAGAATTATCATTCACAAAACGACCGCTACCAATTTTTATTTTGGGGCTTTCTCCCCACTTAAAATTCTTGATGAGAGATTTCCTCTCTACATCCTCTTCCTCCAGTTTGTTTAAGTCCGATTGAGGGATTGTCGGCTTATCCTGGGGTAAGACATCTGTTTGCACTCTCCGCATAGTGGCCATTGTAAAACAGTTAAGTGAAGCTTGTCCGTGAAAAGGGGCTTCCCATTCCATTTGGTCCACTTTATCAAATCTATATTTCTTTTTATTGTCAGGCCTAATTTTGCCCCGTGGCGTGTCCAGGTCCTGATCCATGTTCCCACTTGTGGGTGTTCCCTCATGTGCTATGCTACACCTTTCTACAAAATTCTCAATGTCCCATCGTGCTTTGGGCCAATAATAATTGTGAGCCACCTTTTGAATGATGGTACCTATCTTCTCATGGTCCCCATCTGGTTTCACATGTAGGCTCCTTATTAAGTCTGCCCTATATCTTTTAGGAAGTACCAGCTGTCCCTGACCTTTGGATCTAGCTCCAGTCTTCCTATACATCAACTTGTTTTTCATGTAAAATTCTCCCTTGCCTGGAGTTGTATGACAAGTTGACAATTTTCTGAAACAAGGCTTGAGTGTTTTATCCCCAGCCTGTGCCTTCCTCATCTCTTCTGGAGTGGTATCTAACATAATATCCTCCTCCTGTCTTGAGGTCGACCTGACCTGAAGGGTTGCCATATACACAGGTTTCCTTCTGCAACGGTCAGTGTCATGATTGTCCATCTGACAATTCTTACACCACCTTTTTCCTTGGTTGAAAGATTTTCTTTCATCATATTTCCTTTCATCGAATTGTGGGAATTTATTTTTATTTTCATACCGTGGCCTATCAAATTGGTGCTTACCTTTATTTTGATCCTTAGGATCAAATTTATTAAAGTTCTGTGGTGCCCTAAAGTTATCCACTTGTTTCTTTTTATTACCTGTTACCTCTGCTTGAGCTGCTTGATACCTTTCAGCAACATTTAGCAACTCACCCAGCCTCTCTGCACCTTGTTCCATGAGAAACTTTCTCAGGTCTGGAGCCATGGACTCTCTTAATTGCTCTATAAGGACCATTTCCTTAAGATCTTGGGTTTTCCCCAGAGAAGTCCATTTCTCCAAGTATGTCTCTATTCGTGCAGAGAACTGGTGATAGGTTTCACCTGACAGTAGTTTAGCATTCCTAAATTTTTTCCTATAAAATTCTGCATTCTTTTCATACCTTAACAAAAGAGCCTGCTTTAGCATGTCATAATTTTCCTGATCACCTCTGCTCATTTTTGCAAAAACTTCATAAGCTGCCCCACGAAGTCCCTGAGATAACTTTAAGCTCCACCTTTCTCTCTCTAACCCATACGTGGTAGCTAATAGTTCATACCTATTTAGGTAGCTCTCTATATCATCGTCTTTCTCAACAAAATGATCTAAATGAAAATTCATAGCTGAGGTTGAGGCTCCTTGGCTAGCAGTGGCATCAGAGGCAAAGGGACTGGCACCATTTTCAGGAGCATGGCCCTGAAACTCAAACTCCCTTATTCGTAACTCATGTTCCCTTTGTAATCTCTTCTCCTCCTTTTCTGCTTCCCTTTCTGCAGCTAATCTCTTGTCTTCCCTTTCTGCAGCTAATTTCTTCTCTTCCCTTTCTGCAGCTAATTTCTTCTCTTCCCTTTCTGCAGCCTGTCTTCTTTCCTCGGCTTCCAATGCTTTAGCCTCTTTGTCAGCCTCAATCTGCAACCTCTTAGTCTCAGCCTCAGCCTCTAACTTTCTTTCGGCCTCTTTTTCTAATCTTCTTTCTTCGCGTTCAATAAATTTGTCACATTCCGTAGTGACATAGGCAACCATAACTTGCCCATCTAATCCTAACTCTTTTGCAGTCTGTACAGCAGCAGATCGAAACTTGGCCAGGTCCGCCATTGTCTATCAGGTAAATTTCTACAATGTCTAACCAACAATTTAATCTCTAAATATATCTAATGGACAACACAGGCACCGTGAGCTCAACCTTATTTAATTCCACCCAAGGATACCTTTTAATTCTTATATTCCCTGAAGTGAATTACCCCCAATATTTTTAATAGGGGAAGATTCAAAATCCCAAGAGCGAGACCCCAATATATGTGGTGAAGTGGGATGTTATAAATATTTATAGGGGGACTTAGTGTACTGACTGAGATCAGCTGTGAAGGTATCTATATCTAATGAGAGTAGTGTATTATAGATAACTGTAAAGGGCAATTTTTACTATCTTGCAATATAATACATTTATATACTTATTATGTTCGCAAATATTTGGTAATCAAAGTATTTCCTTTTTAAGTGCTTAAGGAGAAGTCATTTTTGAGTTACTTCCCTTGAAAGTAGTTCCGTCATCTTCGATCGGACTCCGCGGACGAGTCTAGGCCTACTGCGATTTATTCTTTGGCTGGGTAGGAATAGATTGTTCTTGCTTCAGTATATCTATGGCCTGAATTTATACGTAGTGTTTGTATGAGTAGGACGAGTCTGTCTTATATATGGATATCTTTACATTTCTAAGTCGAACTATGTTGGTTGTCGCTAGAAAAGGTCAAAGGCTATGCAGCGGAAGTATCGCTAGCAAGGGGGGTGATTCATGGCTGCCATCCTGGCTGGATGTAGAATTTTGTGGTAGCCGGCCTAGCGCCGAAAAAGTGATCTATATGTGGATGGGGAAAAGTGATAGTCATTTAGACATGTTGTATGTACTTTACCCCAGTGTTTATTCTCTTTTGCCAAGGAATGGCAAAGTTATATTTCGCATAGAAAGGTAAAACCACAATTTATTATGAACTTGGGCTTCGCCATCGTTGTCGATAAACAGATGCACAGTGGTACTTTTGAAAAGAATATTTATTCAAAGGAAGACGACATTCCTATGTATCAGCACTAGATTATATGATATTATTCAATTACTTCTATGATAGAAGTCATGAAGAAATGAGGACATTTAACGAATGACCAATTTTGGTCTGGGTCCTATAGTGAGTGAAACTCACGAGAGAAGAACAGCCATGTTGAAATTCATATACTTTGTATTTATCGAGTGAGAAAAAGGGATGCCTGTACTATCGCTCGATGAACCAAGAGATCACTGCTACATGTGAGAACCCATGTCTGGGATTCCTATATCTTTATGGAAAAATATATATATTGAACTTTACGTGAAGGGATATTCACTAGACGAGGTTAGGTCTAGGAGCCTTCCTATATATTGGTTATGGTCTGACGTGCCCAGTCAGTAAAGCCAGATGATTTACATGATGGAACTCTGAATGCTTATTTACGAATGCTCCATTATGATATTTGCCAAGCATGAATGCTAACTTAAGATGATATTCCTGTGATCAACATTATGCTGTCTATGTCGACATTTGTTCCTGTAACCATACACGTACTGTCCAAGTGTGCGTCCCATTAAATGTTATAAAAAGACCACCGTAGTTCCAGTACTTCTTGAATTCGAACAGTGTGAGTATGAGTGATGTACTATCAACCTGTCAACTCTATCGAATCATTCTACCATTCGCGTTCTGACATTCACATACACACTCATTGTTTACACTCACATTCTTGTCGGAGCCTCATCACGTTCCAGGACAAGATGACCTGTATGACCAAAACTGTGCTGGGTTTAATGAGTTGACAATCGTTACACTTTACTACACCAGTCCCAACATCTACATTTATCCACTGGTGGACACTCACGTCATTTAACAAATAAAGCGTGATTCAACAACTAGTAGCCAGTATGAGTAAACAACTAAACAGAGTTTAACAACTGGTGTGCCAGCTTCCTGGGTCAACCTGCACAGTGACCATATTGAGAAGTAAACTACTGAGACCAGACGTTCCTTGGGGTCTGTTACGACACACAAATACATCAGCAGTACAACTCTACAGTGATGTCAGCGTGACCTGTCCTGTCGAGAGTATGCGGTAACTAGGTCAGCGTTTGTTGACATTTGGTTCGTTGGACATTTGCCATACAACTGACAGTGTTACACAGCAAGCTTGGTTGAAACATAGAACATTACACATCAGGACTGGAGAATATTTGACAGTGTTTGCGAAAGGAAATGTTATTGAACTGAGAAGTCCTACATCGATTGTTATCATTCACATCAACGATGGAGCTTCTATTTCTGTGTTGAATTTAAAATAATTAGACCAGAAGTATTTGTTTAATAAAGTACCACAGTACTGTACTATTGGGCAGTGTAACTGAGCCTTCTTTACAACACATTCTTTCTGCAACACTCTATTTACATCATATTGCCATACTATTTATGCAATTATGTATTTATGTTTAAATATTTATATGTGATATTTGTTTGTATCCAGCGGGTTGTTGTTTTGGTTGGGCGGTGTCACACAGCAGAGTATCCCACGTAATAGAGGGTCTGATGTGTGCGTTTCTATAGGTGCAATTTTCTTGATTGAAAATTTGCTGCGACAGCTGTTGCTATTAGTGTTAGCTGTGAAGACTGTACTCATTGTTGTTTTTGTAATATTCCTCTGTTCTTTAGTTTGTTTTGATTTGTTTGTAATTTGTTGGTCTACCCTATTCTATCTTTCAGTTCTATTCTCAATTTATATTTATATACTGTGGCGTTATTTGTATTTGTTATCCTCTTGCGGTTTATCTTTTATTGTTTTTCCCATTTGATTTATTTCATCTCCGCAAATGTTTTCATGTTCTCCTGTATAACTGTTTTGTTTTGTGCCTGATCGACATACACTATTTTAAAATATAGTTGATCATATAAATTGATGTACAAGAATCAACTGATAGTTAATTGCTATTACTAAAGGTACACAGTTGATGATATAAAACACTATTTCTGGTGCACTGCACTTATATTATAGAGTGAACCAGCAACTTATAGCTGTTATTATATAAGGATTTATACAAGACCTTTGTAAGGCTTGTTTCCCACAGTGATTGGGATAGTTAAGTACTATTTTCCACAGGTTACAAAGTTATCATACAAGGTCTTTGATTAAGACTAAGAAAGTGAATTTATTTACTTTTGCAAATTACTGATCTTATTAGACAAGATGTCTACTTTAGATTATTTTATCACACAAGGCAAGATTCTTGATAAGACTGGTCAGCAATTAGAAGAATGGGCAGTTGCTCAATATGACAAAGCATTGGCTGCTGAAGAAAGAAAAGCATTGATTGAAGAAAAGAAATTAGCAGCTGAGGAGAAAAAAATTAGAAGCTGAGGAAAAAAAATTACAAAGAGAGTATGAACAAAAGAAATTGCAGATACAGACTGATGAAAAAAGATTCCAGATGGAAATGGAAAAAGAGAAAAGAAAAGATGAAGCTGCTGCAGAAGAGAGAAAATTACAAGCTGAAGCTCAAGAGAAAAAAGCAATAAGAGAACATGAACACCAAAAAGAACTTTTAGCATTTGAGTTAGAAAAGTTAAAGTTAACAAACATAAGTGATGGTAATCAAGCATCTGGTGGTAATGGTAAACCCTTTACTTACAAGGTCAAGGTACCAGCGTTCAACCCTTCCAGTGATGACATAACATTCTGGCTAAATAGATTTGAACGCTCGTGTCGAGCCCATAATGTGGACAAATCACAATATGCTAACCAGTTATCAGAAAATCTGAAAGGTGATTCTCTGACTAGTTTAAGTTTGGTTGAAGAGGCTGACAAAGATAACTATGATGTTATTAGGGCAGCCTTATTAAAGAAGTATCAGTTGTCTGAAGAGGGTTATCGGAAGTTGTTTAAGACAATGGTGCCTGAGGCAGGTGTAGAATTCTCAGAATTCATTGCAAGGACACGTCTTACATTTGATCGTTGGATTGAGCTATCCAAAACAGAAAAGACTTATGAAGCCCTTATGGACTTGATACTCAGAGACAAGATTATGTCAAGTATAAATAAACCTTTCCTCGAATTCTTACATGAGCGTAAACCTAAGTCTCTAAAAGAAATGGAACAGTATTGTACCCAATACGTCACTGCACATCCGGACGTAGCTATTAGCAACAGTAAGGTTAAAGAAGGTATGCCAGTTGCTTCTGCAACACCATACAACCCTAATCACTCTCACAAATTCCAAGGACCTCAAAATAAGTTTAATAAAAAAGGTAACTATTACAGTTATCAGAACCAAGGTAACCAATCATTTCAGGGTTCTTCTTCGAATACCTGGAGAAGAGCTGACAGCCCTCGATTCAGGGGTGGTCATAATTACAGGAACTTTCGCAAAGGAAGTCATTCTAGAAACTATCCAAGTTTTCCTTCATGGAGACAACAAGATCATAATTACAGAGATACTCATTATAATGAATATGATGATAGTAACCAAAGGAGCTATGATTCAAACCCGAGTAGGGGTTATAATAGTGGAAACAATGATAAGTACAGAGGCAATAATAACAGAGGTAGAGCACAATTCAAAAACATAAAGCTCATTACCAGGCGAACTCTGCACAGCAAGAGTCCCACGAAGCCTATAAACAAAATAAAGATAATGATGACTCTAATAATATGGCATGTGCCGCTTTTGATTTTGGGAGAGCATCTCAGTGCCCCCAATGCAAAACATTATTTGAGCCAACCACAGTGTCTACTTTAAGCTGTGGGCATCCTCTTCCCGCTCTTCCTGCGTCAATCGCGCATGATGGGAGAGGTTCTCTTGTCTTACACAAAGGTTTAGTAAATGACAATCCAGTCTCAGTACTTTTTGATTCTGGATGCACAACTATTGGGGTTAGGCAGTCACTCATAGATCCTTCTCATTCTACAGGCAAAGTAGTCAAATGCGTAACATTTGGCGGCACCATAGAGAAATACTCTACCGCTATCATTAGGATTGCTACTCCTTTCTTCACAGGAGATGTACACGCATGTCTTTTGCCGAATCCGATCGCTGATCTTATCATCGGTCGCATTCACGGAGTCAAAGAATGCACTCCGGAGCAAATTTCCGTTTGGGAAAATCAAAATATGCAATCTGCTAATGCGGTAGTCACTAGAGCTCAAGCTCTCAATATGCCTGAAACTTCATCTGTTGAAGATAATGAAGTGCATAACCAAGATGATCCCTTGGTAATTTCTCGTGACTCGTTTATAAAACAACAAGAAGAAGATCCGACTCTTAAGAAATTCTTCACTCTTGTAACGAAAGGTGATCCGAATAAAGATTCAAATTGTAAATCTTGGATTACAATGAAGAATGGCGTACTTGTACGTATGGTGCAAGACTCCACTAAGTCAAGTCATTCTCAGATTCTTGTACCCAAGAATTTGAGAGTTAAGATCTTACAACATGCACACGACTCTCAGTGTGCTGGTCACATGGGTTTTTCCCGTACAAAGTCAAGAGTTCTTGCGGCTTTCTTTTGGCCTTTTGTGAACAAGGACATACGGATCTATTGTCGATCCTGTAAAGTATGTCAATGAAGTCAAATCCAAAGGTCCTCGTCATGCTGCGCCTATTCAGGCTGCAGATATTCCTATTCGTCCATTCCAGAAAATGGCGATAGACATCATTGGTCCATTCAAGATCAAATCTGCTAGAGGACATCAGTTTATCTTAACGTGTGTAGACATGTGCACACGTTGGCCAGAGGCTATCCCTCTAAAGAGCATTACTACTGCTGACATTGCAGATGCTCTTTGGCTTATATTTTCTCGGCTGGGATTCCCCGGAGAAATATTATCAGATCATGGCACCCAACTGATATCGGATACCATGTCTCAAGTAATGTCTACTCTACAGATAGAGAGATCTTTGAGTAGCATCTATCATCCTATGTCCAATGGGATGGTCGAGCGACTAAATAGAACACTTAAGAACTTATTAGGGAAGATAACTGAGGATCATCCTCAAGATTGGGATAGGGTTTTACCCGCGGCCCTCTTCGCGTACAGAGAGGTCCCCAATGAACATACAGGGTTTTCTCCCTTTGAACTTGTCTTTGGCGCGCGACCGCGCGGCCCAATGTCTTTGCTGCATGATCTTATAACAGCTGACAATATTGACGATGACACAAAATCTTCTTACGAGTATGTCATCGCGCTGAGACAGAAGATTATCGAAGCATGCAAATTGGCAACGTCCTCTTCTGAATTTGCTAAGCAGAAGGCAAGACAATTTGCTAATAAGAAGAGAACTTTACGACAACTTTGTCCTGGTGACAAAGCATTTGTTTTGCTACCTTGTCGTGAAAATAGACTCCTTATTAGTTGGAAAGGTCCGTACGATATAATATCGAAAATTTCAGATGTTGACTACATCGTCGATATCAACGGGAAGCATAAAACCTTCCACATCAATATGCTTACGGAGTTCCATGAACGTCCTGACTATCTACAGCCTATTTTCCAGGCAACGGACGATTCTCATGTCAAACATGGTCATTACTCATCACTGTCTGTAATACAGGATGAGGAAACAAGTTTTTCGGATGTTAATCTTCCGCTTCCAATGATCCCACTTCATTCTAGTGAATCATGGAAAGACGTTACTGTTTCTCCTGATTTGTCTCTAGGAGAACGGCGACAAGTTTCGTCTATGTTACAAACATTTCAGGATGTCCTCACTGACATCCCTGGACAAACTCATGTCATTGAGCATGACATTGTTCTAACTGAACATACTCCAATTAGGGTTAGACCTTATCCTATCCCTATACATTTCCAAACACAGGTTGAAAAGGAGTTGGATGAAATGATAGATTTACAAATAATCGAACCATCCACTTCTGCATATTCTTCGCCGATGGTTATTGTTCGAAAAAAAGACAATAACATACGTCTTTGCGTTGACTATCGCAAATTGAATCAAGTTACGAAGTTCGATGCTGAACCTATGCCTTTACTGGAAGAACTACTTACTCGTCTTTCTAAATCGCATTTTTTCACTAAACTTGATTTGTCTAAAGGATATTGGCAAGTTCCATTATCCGAACGCGCCAAACCTCTTACCGCTTTCTCTACTCCCAGAGGCCTTTTCCAATGGAATTTTATGCCTTTCGGCCTTATGAACGCACCAGCTACATTTGTACGCATGATGCGTCGAATCCTATCGTATCGGTCAGATGTCATTGCTTATCTAGACGACATCTGTCTTTTCAGCGATACTTGGGAAGATCACTATTCAGGGTTAGTTGAATTATTATCAACTCTGCGTGAGTATAACCTGACAGCAAAACCATCTAAAGCTTGTATTGGCTTTAGCGAAATTGCTTTCTTAGGCCATCGAGTAGGTCACGGTTTCTTGAAGACAGAAGACCATAATATCACTAAGATACTTAACATCTCTATCCCTAGGACTAAAAAGCAAGTGCGAAGTCTTTTAGGTCTCATACAATTTTATGGACGTTTCATTCCGAATCTGTCCTCTATCATGGCACCTCTCTCTACACTATTAAAGAAAGGGTCGCCTAACATGGTTCACTGGTCTCATGAATGCCAATCTTCACTAGAGAAGATCAAAACTATGTTTTCATCACCACCTATTTTAGTGTTACCTACAACAGATAAGACATTCGTTCTTCGTAGTGACGCTTCATCCACTGGGATTGGAGCGGCACTAATGCAAGAGTACTCTGGAACTCTGCATCCTGTAATGTATATATCCAGAAAACTTAATGCTGCAGAAAGGAATTACTCGGTTTTAGACCGTGAATTATTGGCAATGGTTTGGTCAATTCTCAAACTCCAAAGATTCCTTCTGGGCGCGCATTTCGTGGTGGAAACTGACCAAAAAGCTCTTACGGCTATCCAAAGTAAGAACTTGAAGAGCTCGAGATCAACTCGATACGCAATCGCTCTTCAACCTTTTCATTTTTCGGTACGAGCTATCCGTGGTTCAGAAAATGTGATGGCGGACATTCTGTCCAGATGCCCACATGATGCCACTTAACTGTTAAATATTGGATCTTTTTAATATGTATAACTTTACAACAGTTATTTTTTGTTTCTTTACTAAGATACACATTTGTAATTTAATAATAGAATGATGGTATCGCTACTTAGCGGTTTATTGATGTTTATTCACCGCTGTTCTTTGATGATTGTTTCTTCATAAATCATAAATTTAAGATTATAGTGTGAATTTTTGGTATGCATTGTATAATTACCAGAATTGTATTATACGTACATCACACCTTCCTGGAAACATTTATTCGTAGAGAAACAATTTCTCTCAGATTTTGAGATATATTCTCACCGGTCATATTAGGAATTATAGTTATTCCTGATATTTGCATCTGCGCAGTATTCTTGCGTTTTGAGCCTATTGTATGGTGCTCCTAGATGTATTTAAAAAAAAAAAATTTTTTTTTTTTTTTTCCCGGGAGGTGTGGTAAGACTGTAAAGGGCAATTTTTACTATCTTGCAATATAATACATTTATATACTTATTATGTTCGCAAATATTTGGTAATCAAAGTATTTCCTTTTTAAGTGCTTAAGGAGAAGTCATTTTTGAGTTACTTCCCTTGAAAGTAGTTCCGTCATCTTCGATCGGACTCCGCGGACGAGTCTAGGCCTACTGCGATTTATTCTTTGGCTGGGTAGGAATAGATTGTTCTTGCTTCAGTATATCTATGGCCTGAATTTATACGTAGTGTTTGTATGAGTAGGACGAGTCTGTCTTATATATGGATATCTTTACATTTCTAAGTCGAACTATGTTGGTTGTCGCTAGAAAAGGTCAAAGGCTATGCAGCGGAAGTATCGCTAGCAAGGGGGGTGATTCATGGCTGCCATCCTGGCTGGATGTAGAATTTTGTGGTAGCCGGCCTATCGCCGAAAAAAGTGATCTATATGTGGATGGGGAAAAGTGATAGTCATTTAGACATGTTGTATGTACTTTACCCCAGTGTTTATTCTCTTTTGCCAAGGAATGGCAAAGTTATATTTCGCATAGAAAGGTAAAACCACACTTTATTATGAACTTGGGCTTCGCCATCGTTGTCGATAAACAGATGCACAGTGGTACTTTTGAAAAGAATATTTATTCAAAGGAAGACGACATTCCTATGTATCAGCACTAGATTATATGATATTATTCAAATACTTCTATGATAGAAGTCATGAAGAAATGAGGACATTTAACGAATGACCAATTTTGGTCTGGGTCCTATAGTGAGTGAAACTCACGAGAGAAGAACAGCCATGTTGAAATTCATATACTTTGTATTTATCGAGTGAGAAAAAGGGATGCCTGTACTATCGCTCGATGAACCAAGAGATCACTGCTACATGTGAGAACCCATGTCTGGGATTCCTATATCTTTATGGAAAATATATATATATTGAACTTTACGTGAAGGGATATTCACTAGACGAGGTTAGGTCTAGGAGCCTTCCTATATATTGGTTATGGTCTGACGTGCCCAGTCAGTAAAGCCAGATGATTTACATGATGGAACTCTGAATGCTTATTTACGAATGCTCCATTATGATATTTGCCAAGCATGAATGCTAACTTAAGATGATATTCCTGTGATCAACATTATGCTGTCTATGTCGACATTTGTTCCTGTAACCATACACGTACTGTCCAAGTGTGCGTCCCATTAAATGTTATAAAAAGACCACCGTAGTTCCAGTACTTCTTGAATTCGAACAGTGTGAGTATGAGTGATGTACTATCAACCTGTCAACTCTATCGAATCATTCTACCATTCGCGTTCTGACATTCACATACACACTCATTGTTTACACTCACATTCTTGTCGGAGCCTCATCACGTTCCAGGACAAGATGACCTGTATGACCAAAACTGTGCTGGGTTTAATGAGTTGACAATCGTTACACTTTACTACACCAGTCCCAACATCTACATTTATCCACTGGTGGACACTCACGTCATTTAACAAATAAAGCGTGATTCAACAACTAGTAGCCAGTATGAGTAAACAACTAAACACAGAGTTTAACAATAACCTTACTTGCTGCCACATATATATATATATCTCAGTCAGAATTATTCTGGAATAGTGTGATGACTACGTTATATGTCTAGGGTATGTGTATGTTGAAGTGTAAGTCAAAACAACAACAGACAGATAAACAATTTAATTTATTCCACTACACTTGACAACACTGTGACACTCACATACATAAAACACTCTACAAGGATATCTTAAAGAAGTCACTGATAACTTTTCAAATAACAATATGTATTCATTGCTGTCATGAATGAATATGTGTGTCCTGATTCAAATACAAAGGAACCAGGAATCACAATCAATTTTAATTACAAGTTATGTACAGAATGTATTAATATGAATATTGTAGTGACATATCTTATTACAAATATCCTATGTGTGTCAGTTGTGTAGTAGTAAAATGAGGTAATACTGGTTTTGTTTTGTTCAAGCTCTGTTGGTATTTGTCATCATGACTTCAATAGTTTGTCTTAAGGAAACTAGTATCGGAGATGTTCTCAGTTCCTGATATTAACACAATTTACTTCCCCTCTTAAGTTTATGTTACACTGTTATTTTAAGACGGGGTACATAATGTTGAGCTCAGCGGGTCATATCAGCTTATCTTGCGTGATGGCGGCAGGAAAAGACTCTTCTGCTCGAATTCTCCCCTGGGCTCTGGAGACACCTCACTGATAGCTAAATGGACCAAGGAGTATGCTGTCCGACTCTGGATTCAGCAAAGCTCTAACCAGGTGCTGCTCAATACCATCAAGACCACGGTCCCTGTAAACAAGAAGGATGTACCTTCTACTTCATAACTAACTTATACTCTCTTTTTACACTGATCACAATACATCACAAACATTGAGTTCAGAGCGTTAGGCCAACTGTCAGCTTCATCTGAAATACTTTATACCAGTATTTACCTCCTTAATGGTTACCACGCCTCTGCACTTCCAGCATTATTTCTGTCTAATCAATAATCTAGGTGTTAGTGTACTGTTTGGCCATTCCATGCAGTTTTACTTTCCTCCGACACCTTCTGTTCAGGCGGGAGCATTATAGGCTTTACATCATGTTTGCTACTGAACTACACATATATACAGGCATAAATTAACAATTCACATTCAATTTTCATTAAAAGATACTGAATGTTTCAAGCTTACCACAATTCATGGAAACAAACACAGATACGTTGATTAGCAATGAATTCTGGCACAAATTCCCATCTGCTTATGTTCCAGGCTTTTATTTAGCAAAATATGAGCTGGCTTCAACGCACTGTTGCTTTATCAAGCTTATTTGCACTAGTGGTCTCGAACTAACGCTCCTAAGTGAGTATATCAGCGAGTCTAGCCAATGGAGCCACGTTTCGACAAGTGTTTGAAAAAATGTTACCTTTCCACGTCTCCCCTAACAACGATAGATAGTATTTATAGCCCGACCAATCGTGGTTAGTCTTTCATTTGTTGCGCTCCAATCAATTTGGAGTTTACATGGTAGGCTATTTCTGTAACGTAAGGTTTTTTCAAACACGTTATAAAAAAATTTTATGAGCAGAAATGATTCCATGTTGTCAGGCATCCCCACTATTTTATTTTGGTTATAATTTATTAATTCCTGGACTATTTGCGTAACGTTTTACATATTCTTTGTCAGCAAGCCCTAAGGAACCCAAATATATCCAAATTTAAAAGAGCTACGTGGCTGCGTTCAAAATATGCAATTTCTTCTACCTCCTGTTTCGAAGATGTGCTGTCTGGGTACTGTAATGTTTTCAAACGTAAACCCATCTATTGTTATCTTTCCTAATAAGCGTTTTTTTATGATTTTAAAACCTAACTCTGGGAAGGGTAGTGTATTTTATCACTGTTCGTCCGAAAAAGTTAGTGCATGTAGCCTAACACGCGTGATAGTAGTAATTGTGTATCGCGTTACGCTTGTTGGGGGTGGCATTAATAGCGAGACGCGTGTTTAATTTTGCATGCGTTCCTGATTTTATTCGCCACTCTCTCTTTCTATTTGAGTCCATCTGTTCGTTCGTTTTGGTAACGCAGTATAATTAATGTTAGGATTAATTTAGGTCATTACGCAGTCTGCCTCTCAATGTTTTTCCAAGAAATACAGCACACGTTTCATTGAAGAAAGCGGGTATAATACAGTAAGCTTTTACTATCAACGTGAAAGCGTTACAATTTGCAGACGAAGCAGAAAACAAGGGGGATTTCGAGTACCTTCTTTGTGACAGCACTGTTATTTTACCATTGCTCTTTTCTTTATTAATTTTATTTGTTAGGCTTCATATTTACCTAATAATTTATATATGTGGATTAGAATATTCCACGACAAGCCCCAGCTCTGGGAGTGGCTATTAAAGTCTCCAACTGCTATAAAGTTGGTGGCTGGTACCTGTATAGAGCTGAGACTCAGGGGTTTGTTGTTCGGACAGTAATAGTTCAGGAGTTCTATTTCCATCTTGTCTACCTTTATCTGCAACAGCTGATATTCTGCTCCATCCATGTAGGTTTTCCTTTCGTGTGCAGGAATGTTATTCCTTACAAGAGTAAGTACTCCTCCTTTTCGTCTATCTTTTCTGTCGGATCTGAAGCATTGATATCCCCTTATTTTAAAGGTGATCTGCTTTCAAGTGAGTCTCTTGGATACAGCAAACACTGACTTGCTTCTCATACAAGATGTTTTCCAGCTCTGACTTTTTGCTGTATCCAGCCTGCTTGCTGTTCACTCCCTCTGCATTCCAGTGCATCATGACAAGTGGCACTCTGGGTTTCTCTTTTTCTGTTTTGTTTTGGTCAGTAGTTCTCCTCCGCCGTCTGCTGACTCCCCAAGACGGTCTAGAGGGTCCTCCAGTAGCTGAGGGTGGGCTCTGTCGAGGCTCAGAGCCCGGCACTGTACCTGCCTGGTGGAGCTCCACAGGGCGAGCACCAGTACGAGATTTATTTGACGGTGTACTCTCCATAGAAAAAAAAAGCGAGTTGCGTGATACTGTGGTTTCCGGTGCGCCTTCTGGCCCAGTATCTACGACTTTAGCACCTGTTCAACGGGAGAGTGGGCTCATCCCTAATCTGTTTATGTTCCCAGTAGTAGACTATTCGCAAGCAGCCTGGGGGTGTCACTGCTCTGCGCGGACCTTGTTTACCGAGGCGGCGTCCGAGCTCGTATGGTGCAAATATGGTTGCGTTATCTTCAAAATAGCCCTGTCTTTCCCATGGCTTTTCTGCCATCCTGCAACTTTGAGTTAGGAAGTTCTGAGCTCCAGTTTCTTTCCCAGGCATTTTATCCTGGCCTGGCACGCATACAGAGGACCCCACTTCTGGTTCTAAGTTAGCAGTTGGGGATAGGTGGGGTAGCACACTGTGCATTCCCCGTCATCCAGGGGGCTCTCCAACTATGCAGAGCTTGCACAATGCTGTGCTCTGGTTCTGGGCTCTCCCAAGGAATCCTCACGTCCTGCACAGAGCCACTTCCAGATACGCACCACCTGCCAACCCTCCATTGTAGAAATCTACTGCATGCGGCCATCCAGTCAAGAGCCAGTATTAAGTCTGGTGCCCAAGTGATCCCCCCAAGCTCAGTGTGCAATGCTGGGTTCTCATCATGCTGCAACACAGGGGGGATTGTGATGCTCAGCCATCTCTCTCAACTCTGCACCGATAAGTGACATCGGGGACTTAACTGTGCCTCAGTACTGGGAGGCCCCGTTTCCGGGTACACCACACACAGCCAATTGAGGCAACGGTCGCCGTGGGCGTGTCTTCAGTGGGGAAGTTGTGGAGTCTTCCTGTCCATGTTCTTGCACATCCTAACACTTCCCGCAAGACATCGGAGGTTTGGAGAGTGGCCTTCTCTATCAAGAACTCAAACTACAACAGATACAAAACGAACACTACATCTGGTAGTTACTACATCTGGTGGCTCATCAATAACATTGATACTGTATGGGTTGTTGGTGATTCACTGGTAAAGTAGGAACTGATACAACGTCAGTTTTGAAGGATAAGAAATTTCCGGGCAACGCCTGGTAAAGTATGAACTGGCCATCACTGTTGATATCCAAGTGAGTTATTGAGTGGTGGAAGAAGATGATAAATGTTATAGTATTATGTGCGCTGATGAAGGCACATCAGCATTCGTCGGGCTTACAGGTGGCCGACCAGGTGTGTGGGGGTACAGACATCAGAGAACGCGAATGCATGTAGTTCTAAAGTAAGTCAACAATATTCACACACACACCAACGCACATGTAGGAGTCAGGAAAAGGTTGAAACTCTTAATCGTTCTACACTGTTTAATACTCCACAGTCACGAGGACATCACTAAGTACATTGTCACAAGTACAGTACACAGCAAAATAGGATACATCTAAAAAAAGCACTAAATCCATAGGTAGTTAAGTGCCTAGCATACCAAATCCCAGGCACAACAGCTGCATAAGTACGGCAGTTTATAATGATAACGTTTCCTGGTCCAAACTATCCCTACAGCAAAGGGAACTGCCTATATTGCAGTACAATAATGTCTGTATCGTCAGATTCAACATAACTCATGGGAGAAAAACACCTTCCCTATAATAATAATCTGTCGACCTTCACAAATCTCCCTCATCGGAGATATCAACACATAACGGCCTATAATCCCAGGCCCGAAAAATCTTTAACAATGTACATTCTGCAGAATACATATATCAGCCTTCATATCCACGGCTTCATGAAATCTTAGGAAATATCATAATCCTTTCACCAAAACTATTCTCCATATCGGGACACACTGACCATAATCGTCAGTCCCTTCTCTAAGCTATCTCAGCATTCGAATGTCACGAAACATTTCCCCACGTAAAAAACAGCTCAGTAAAAAATTCATCGCTCGCGCAAAAACGCCGCTGAGCCGTGAACTCAACTTATCTAGAAGGTTCGAGAACATTCGCGATGTCATTATTAAACCCAACTAACCGGTAGACAGCTTACAAGCGAGATAACCAAAAATCCAACCTGTACCTACAAGTATTTTACTGATACTCTCCCCTAGACCAAAAACACGACCTTAACATTTACACCGCCCCCCGGAGGAAAAAAATGATATAATCATTTTTTGTTGTTGTTGAAAAAATACATCAAAGAAAAATATAGGGGTCGATAAATTACTAATCTCTACACATAAGGATTACACAATGTTAAGTCGTGATAACAAAAATGAACAAAAGAAGGATAGAAGTAAGTGTAAAGTACAAACGAAGTGAAGTATAGAAAAGTAAAGAGATAAGCATACAAAGCACATCAACTCCAAAGTAATATCAAGTATATGAAGTATAGATTAGCCATAACAACAAAAGTAAAAAGAAAAAAGAACAGATGAAATACAAGAGGAATGAGCAGTAAAGAAAGAAAGCCATGCAATCAGAATAAAGAAAACAATGGTATATCAAGGAAAAATAATTACATAACACAATGCATTATATAAATGAACACCATTATAGTTCAATAGTATCCATTACAAAAAACAATGATAATCTAAATCAAAGAACAAATAATTAGCTATCATCTAACAAGAAAAAAGAAAATAGCCTAATGTCCATGACAACCAAGTTAATACGCTCATGAAGTACAAATGATAAGCTGATAATGGACATCAAAATATACAACATCATTATACATGGCTATTGCTGACGCACAATCAAGCGTCGGGTGAGGAAAAAAAACATCACAACCTCAGAAAAATATCTTCACAAAGTACCAATATCGTATACAGTTACCCCTCTAGCGCACAATCACGCGCCGGGCAAAGAAAAAATATTACAATGCCAGAAAAAATACATTTTCCCATGTCTTCATATTTCTCAAAAAGCAAATATTGAAATGAATCACAATGATATCAAGTCAAAATAGTATAATCATTACCATAGTAATATGTTCATCATTTCAAAACTCAGAAGTATACGAAAAATATAGTAATGCAATGGTACGTAACGATGAACCAACATATTATTATAAAGAAATGTCGTGAGAAATTCTAATCCACATATATAAATTAACAAGTAAATGTAAAGCCTAACGAATTAATTCAATAAAAGGAAAGAAGAATGGTAAAAGAACAGTGCGGCCACAATGGCGTACGCCTGTGTTATAGAACGTCATACTAGCTAAACAAGAAAACCCCCTTTTTCTACTTCGTCTGCATAAGTGTAACGCTTTCACGTTTGCTAGTAAAGCCTACTGCATCAAATACACGCGTTTCTAAAAAAATAAAACTGGTAATATATTTCTTATACGACCTTGATACACACTGCGTAATGACCTAGATTAATATTACATTAATGTCATTTTATGCACTACGTAAACGAAAAGACAGACGGGCTTAGAAGAGAGAGAGAGAGAGAGAGAGAGAGAGAGAGAGAGAGAGAGAGAGAGAGATGTATGGAGGAACGCATGCAATACTACCACGTCGCTTCGCGATTGAAAATTAATGAATACTGTTTTACGTCTGAAATCCTGACATTAGCCTGACAGTACAGAAGACACCCCATCGTATAGAAGTGAACGGGTGGTAGAAGAAAATACATATTTTGAACGAAGCCACTTGGCTCCATTAAACTTATATATTTGGGTGCCTTAGGACTTGCTGACAAAGAATCTGTTAGGTGTTAAGCAAATAGTCTAATAATTAACAAATTATAGCCAAAATACTATAGTGGTGTTGTCTGACAACACAGGATCATATTTGCTCATAATGGCGTGTTTGGACACTGCTTTAGAGGAAATGAGGCCACCACGTTAGATCCGATTTGATTGGCTAGAATAATATGTAAGGCGAAACATGATTAGTCGACTGCAAATACTATTTTTGGTTGTTAATAGAAACGGTAGGAAGGGTACATTGTTTCAAATGCTTTTGTAAACATGGTCTTATTGGCTAGACCATTTGATATAGTCAATTAGGAGCGTCTGTTCAGGCCACTTTTTGAAAATAAACTTTATAGAAGCAAGTGCGTTGAGAACCAGCTCATATTTTCTAATAAAAGCCTGGGACAGAGGCAGATCGGAATTGTGCCATAACTCATCGCCAGTCAACGTATTTGTTTAATATTTCCTTGAATTGTGGGACCGTGGTACTAAAGTATTAAAGCAGCACCTGGTCTGAGTTTTGCTGAATCCAGAGGCTGGTAGCATACTCCTTGGTCAAGATATCGACCAGTGTTGTTTCTCAAGAAAACGGTGAAGCAAGCGAGCAGAGGAGGCAGTTTTCCTGCCGCCCACACAGAAGTTAAGATTTCGTTGGCCAGAGCAGCTCAATCTTGTGTACTCCCCCTCAAAAATTGACTTTACATTAAATCAAGAGGGACAGTTATTTGTTTCAAATAAAAAGAAACTGTGAACCTTTCCAATATTATTTCCACCAGTAACAAACACATGAAGTCATGATGACAAACAACAACCTAGCTTGAAAAGCCAGTATTACCTCATAGTACTACACCACAACTTACACACATATTGTAATAATAATATATGTCAATACAAAGATCCTATCTATAAATTGTGTACATACAACTTGTGATTACATTTGATTGTGATTCCTGGTTCACTTTGTAGTTGAATCAGGATATCTATTATTGAAAGGAATTAATACATATTTTAAAAGTTAACACTTGACTTATTAAGATAGTCTTATAGAGTGTTCTATGTATGTGAGTGTCACAGTGTTGTAAAGTATTGTGGATTAAATTAAATTGTGTATCTGTCTGTTGGTTGTTGTGAACATACACTTCATCATTATCATAACCCTAGACATTCAACGTAGTCATCACAATATTCCAGAATAAGTCTGACTGAGGTCTAAATGTGGTAGCACAGTAAGGTCATCTGTAACACACCACACTTATTACATACAGATACCTTCACAGCTGATCTCAGTCAGTACACTAAGTCCCCTATAAATATTTATATCATCCCACTTTACCACAAGAAGTTACATTATATCCTAATATAATACTATCTAATTCGCTATACTATACTAATATACAATATCATCAGTTATCTCCAACAAGTTACATATATATAAGATGACAAATTCTAATGATCCAGGAGCATCCTGTCAGTCGGAAGCCCAAAAACATCTAGAGAAGTCATTATTATAATTCCAACGGTAAACATCTCAAACATATAATAAAGTAGCTGAGACTCTCATGGTAAAGCATACGCTGTGGAAAACACAAATGGAAAACTCTGTTTGGTAAAAGTAAGACTTTATGATATACAACAGCTAATTCTATAGTAAACCTATCAACTGTGGCTGTGTAAACTTCCGGCCCTTGTATGGTGATAATCAAACCTTTCTCCGTTACACTAGCAAAGGTAACAGAGAAAGTAGTACAAACAGGGTGATAAAAGTGTTCTACCGGAGTGTGTTAATATATAATAGTCATGAAATCTTATAAGCAGATCTAGAAGATGGTAGTGTGCAATGATGTAGAGAAAAGTCATGAATATACATATGATACCCACGTCAAAAGGCAAGTGCAGAAGATGGTAATGATTTTGACTGCAGTAGAGTGTCATAAGGCTGACCTGAAGGCTGACAATCTAAAAGCGATAGTAGTTTGGACCTACGTCGAAGTTTAAAAGAAAAGCAGTAAGTACGACAAAAAGTCGTAAAAGACGAAGATACCGAAGAATGTATTGCGTTAGCAGAATGTACTTGGTGATAAGATTTTGGCATAGTTCCTAAGGTGAAAGAAGTAAGGTTATGTTGCCGTTCCCAAGCAGCAATTTGTTCTGGTGTACACACCTTTACACCATGTATCTGTCCGACAGTAAGGTCGGCGATAGGTGCTCTGAGCAAACATGCGTGTATATAACCAGTGAAAAATGGTGTGGCGATGTAGATTATGGCAGTCGGAAAAGTCTCAACTGTCCCAGCGAATGTCACACATTCCACCATTTTATCTGTAGCGCAAGATGGATGAACTAGAGACTGTCTAATCCCAACAGTCGTACATCCAGAATCAAAAAGTACTGAGACTGGATTATTATTAACAAATCCCTTATGTAAAGTAAGAGACCCTCTTCCGTCGTGTGCAGCTAAGGCAGGAAGAGGGGGTAGAGGATGACCGCAACTCAAGGTAGTTATAGCTGTAGGTTGGAACAAAGTTGTGCACTCCGAACACTGAGATGCTCTCTCGAAATCGAAAGCAGAGCAAGCAATAGTGTTAGAGACACCATTATTATTGTTACCTTGATCATTAACCTGGGGCTCTTGTTGAGCAGAGTTAGCATGGCGATAAGATCTATTATTATTTGGAGATCTACTGTCATATCGCGATCTATCATTTTGAGATCTACCGTTATATCGCGATCTATCACGACTATTATCTCTATTGAGAGCATTGTTATTCGCTCTATTGAAACTATTGTCCTGATTTGAACCCCAGTTAGCATTGTCGCGATTACTATTTCCCCTTTGATCAAAATATCTGTTAGATGGATCTTGTTGTCCTCGAGAAACATTATTGTAAGGTTGGTAATCTCTATTGTAGTTACCCCTTCCAAAATTTTCATAATTATTGGGACCAAAATTTTGAGGACCGCTAAATTGTCTCCAATTTATCGAAGAAGGAGAATCACTACGTGATGGACCCCATTGGTTCTGTCTAAAATTACGATTATCTCTCCTACCAAAATTGGGTTCAGCACTTTGAGATCTACGTAGCCAATTGGGATCATATGGTATTGCTGAAGCCACGGGTAAACCTTCTTCGACTTTAGAATTGCTAACCGTTACATTTGGATGTGCCGTGACATATTGGCGACAGTATTGTTCCATATCTTTCAAATTTGGAGGTTTTCGTTCATGTAGAAAGGAAAGAAAAGATTTACTAACTGACGACATAACTTTGTCGCGAAGCAATAAGTCCATAAGGGCTTCATATGTGTGCTCCGTTTTTGAAAGTTCAACCCAACGTGAAAACGTAAGGCGAATATTCGATATAAATTCTGAAAAATCTTTCCCTGTCTCCGGCAATAGAGACTTAAAACGTAGGCAATAACCTTCTTCATCACGTTGGTATTTTTTTAATAAAGCCGCTCTGACAACCTCATAGTTATTCTTGTCAGGACCTTCCAACATACTCATAGTATTGGAAGCTTCACCCTTAAGTAACCTACTAAGTTGTTCACAATATTGCGACTTGTCTAACTTATGAGATTCGCATGAAAGTTCAAACCTATTTAGATAGATTGAAATATCGTCGCAGGTAGGGTTGAAAACAGGCAATTTAATATCATAAGATTTAGTATTTGCCTTATTAGAAGTTGTTTGATTGTTTGTCTCATTTTGAGTATTACCCATATTCACTACCTTTATTTTCTCCAGCTCCATAGCTGCCAATTTTTGCTCGTGGAGTCTTTGGTTTTCTTCAGCTTGCATCTGAAGTTTTTTTCCTCCATTTGCATTTTTTTATCTTCAGCCTCTCTTTGCTGTTGAATTTTTCTCTCTTCAGCTTCTAATTTCTTCTCTTCCATTTGCATTTGAAATTTTCTCTCATCTACCTGCATCTGCAATTTTATATTTTCAGCTTCCACTTTCTGTCTCTGTTTCCATTTTCTGTTTCTTTTCTTCGGCCTTCTGCGCCTTGGCATATTCAACAAGTGCGAAGTCTTTTACTTCCTCATTAGTCATTCCAAGGGATCTCCCTTGTTCAATGAAATAATCCAAAGTAGCCATTATGCTGGATTATATGAGATAAATACCTTGTGTAAATATATTACTTGAGAAACTCACTTTATCCCAACTCAGTGGGTGACAAGTCCTTAATCTAGAACCTGTATAATTACCTTAACTATTAATAATTTAATTAATCACCTATATATCTATTGTGCATTATAATATTGACAGTGGTAAACAGAGTATGCCCCGAATTATCAAGAGATCTTTTACGACACGGACTCAGACAAAACAGTCCCTATAGAACGCTTTCGTAGGCCCTCGGTGAAGTGGGATATATCCTACGAAAGTCTCCACATATAATCCCGTGTGAATGAATAGTGTCCCGTCAAATAAAAGGTGGATTCAGTCACTGTTGAAAACTCCGCAGCTGTAATAACGCTCCCGCACTTCAAGAACAATTTGAGTAGTAACTTGGCAAGCTCTTGGCTCGGAACTCTTGATATTGAAAGAAGCACGTTATTAACTTTGTGTGTGAAAGTGGTAAGTATGCACACAGCTTCAATCAGTTTTGTTTTTAACACCAAATAAATGCTAGGCAATCCATTCACAATCTGGATCCCTGCTTATGTGGTTGTTGGTACTATTGACCTTCACTGGCTGTATTTATAAAGTGTAAGGAACCAAAAGGTCCTTTCACTGCCATGATGACAACTATTCAGTGTTTTGAATGATTACTGAAATTTCGGGCTACGGCCGGGTAAAAGTATGTCTAATGAGCCATCATGTATGTTATCCAAGTGATGTAAATGGATTGACCTGGTGGCCCAGCATCCAAGACGTCGTTTAAATTGTTCACCTTAGATATTACATATAGCTTAGCTGATATAATATGGTGCACAATTATGTGCGACATTGTCAGTGGCTTACTGGTAGCCGATCACCAGCCCCCCCCCCCCCCGAGGTCGTACAGGGACTATCGCAAGATTGAAAGGCGCGATATGCTAATTTGTAGTTTCTATAACGTAGTAGAGTCTCTAGAACAATATTTCACCACCCACACTACCATACTCGCATCTATTGTAGGAGTCAGGAAAAAGGTTGATGATGACTTCTTACATCAGTGTTCTAGCAACTGTTTTAATACTGCCACAGTCACGGAGGAACATCTCCCTACGTACACATTGTCACAAGTACATTACACAGCTCCAAAAATAGGATACATCTAAAAGAAAAGCACTAAATCCTCATTAGGGTTAGTTTATTAAGTGTTCGCGAGCATACGCATAATCAGCTCGTGGCACAAAGTGTCACCAGCTGCAGTAAGTACGCGGCTCAAGTTATGATGTAATTGATTAAGTGAAAGGCGGTTTACTTGTGGATGTCACAAACTTTCCCTAGTCACGATAAAGGGGAGACGTGGCCTATGTATGTGGCAGTATAACATTTGAATACGATGTCTGTATCGTCAGAGTTGTGTGCAACGATTTAATAGCTGTCGAATGGGTGAGAGAAAAAAGCACGCTTCACGCTGAGGGTCTGTTTGCATTGGATATTAATAATCTGTCGGACCGCTCCTTTCACGCTAAATCTCTCCCTCTCACTCGGAGATATCTCTCAGAGTTCACGATAACGGCGCGGCTCTATAATCCGAAGGCTTCAGCGCAAAACAATCGCTTTAACATTTGTTTACATTCAGAAGTCAGAATACCATGGTATATCAGCAGGGTTCATAATCCACGGCGACTTACATGTGAGGAATCTTAGGGAAAGATTTCATAATCCGGATTTCACCTCGCGACAAAGACTTATTTTTCGCTCGCCGGAATTTTATGCGCGTGGACACACTTGGACTGAAGCCATTATAGATCGTCAAGTCATCCTGTCGCTCTAATGCTATCTCTCAGCATCCTAGTCACGAAATGTACACGAACGATAACATTTCCATCACCACCACGTAAAGAAAATACTCGAGCCTCAGTGTTAAGAAAAATTCATCGTCTCAGCACGCAAAAACGCCTCTACGCCGCTTGTGGAGCGATGTGCAACTCATTAGCTTCAATTTGCTAGAATGGTTCGAGAACATTCTCGCTCTCGCGATGTTTTTATTAATAAACTCAAACTAAAACCGGGTGGGACAGACTTACAAGCATGGTTTTTGTAGATAACCGCAAAAAATCCTAAACCTGTACCTGACAAGTCCATTTTATCTGGGATAGTCTCTCTCCTAGACCACAAAAACTCGATCGACCTTAAGTGATAACAGACATTAATCTCAGATGACATTTATCGTCGTACACCACAGAGAAATGGAATCACTAGTGAGAAATCTTGACTAAAAAGACATGCGTTGATAGTATCTGTGTGAGTTTTGCAGGTATGATTGGAATCTCTTAGAGTGTCTGTGTGGTGTGTTAATTGCGTGAGGATCTATTCCCAGATCGGAATCCAGGTATTGCGCTCATTAAGATGCAAGAGTGTGAGTAAAATGTTGGTCAATTCTCTCGATAAGAATGAGGTCACGCAGACAAATGGGCCTTGACAAATAAACCATTCAGGGGAGGAAGACAAAGCATTTATGAAGGAAGTAAAATGCCAAGGATTAGACATGATAACAAAGTTATGTGGATTCTTGAAGATAACACTACTAAAAGATGTAAGAATAGATTACCACATTTCTTGGATTGTAAATATAGTCACAGACAGTTAGCTGGAGGGACAGGACCCAGTGATATCCAAAATAAGAATACATAAAAAAGCAAAAGAGGAGCATTCTCAATTGTGCATTGGGATAAACATTTTGGGAGAACAATTGAGGAAACTCAATTCCAACACAAAAAATATAGATATCTTTCAACCTTCAAAAATGTAAAAGTCAAGTCATAGTGTATAGCTCTGAGAACATGGGAGGAACAACATAATAATCAACAATCCATAAAAAGCTAGATCCTGTTCGATTTAATAATTACGAAGTGCTTGCCGGATTAAACTATGAGCAAGGACTTGAATTGGTATGACAAAGTCACCAAATGATGGAAATTGATGGACAAGAAAACCAGGACAAGTGCCACAGTGGGAACATAAGAGTTGAGAGAAGTAGACGCGATCTGCGATGGATAGGGGACTACCACATTGCGGAAAATCCTGCTGGATTAGGCATTACGAAGGCAGTCCTTGATCTGGAATCCACAGGAGAAAGAGTAGGCATAAGAGGTAGTGCACCTCGCAAGAGAATAACACGTTTTCGGTAGAAGAGAAGCTGGATACAGAGGTGACAAATTGATGAGGAAACACAATTGGATAAGAACTTTGAGCGGAAATGGAACTGAGACAGGATAGAGGAATGTTCTTTGGGGCCTCTGTATGTGTTGAAGGCCTGAGAGATATCGCTTGGGGTTGCTCCTGAATAAAGGGTATTGATTGAAGACCTATTAAAAAAGTAGAACGCTTGAGCCGTCGGAAACATACTGAAAGGTTATTCTGAGAAATGGACATGCATTAGCGGAGAGAGTAATAGGTAAATCATGATTACGAGCACATGTGCCACCTAAAATAAATCACACAGAATACAAAAGAAACATTCTTGCGTTTTTAAAAAATGCAAAAGATAGCATTAAATGCTCATCAAACACCACCTAACCAGCAGTTTTAGAAAGTGTGTCCTCAAATGAATGGGTAACTATCAATAATGAATGAACCACCTTGTTGGGCAAGGCTCAACTGACTCAACACAGTATAGAACTGAAATACTACTCTGACTCCTCAGCAGTAGCGCAAGAAACACTCTTAAGTACCACTACTTGAAATTGCCCTAAAACATCGCTGTTAGAAATCTACAAGACTACTGTATCAACACAACACATCATCATCTATGTACGTTCCACAGATGGGTCTGCATCTTTAAAGCTACCAACACCATATGCTGGATATGGGCGCAGTGATAAAATACCCCAACCTGCACCCAGAAGACCACCTTTGCATCTTTGGCCCTTGCGGAGAAATTTGTTCCAGCTATGATGCAGAAATAACACTAGAAAAAGCATTGTGCCAGATAATCTCAGACTTTGAAAGAGGCATCACTCCACCTGAGGATATCGTTATATTCTCAGACTCAAAATCAGCACTACAAGCTCTAGAAAGCAAAATGTCTCCTGAAATTAATAACATCTGTAGATTAATTGACCAACTGTTCACTTCCTATTGCGCCGAAGTTACACTCCAGTGGATCCCAGGGCATGTCGGAGTCCCAGGAAATGAAAAAGCCGACAAACTATCCAAAAGTGGAGCAGCACTGCCCCAGTTCCCATCAAGTACCACACTGCAAACCTGCCAACAGATCCTGAGAAACAATTATAGGCAAGAATGGCTAAACCAGTGGGCTACCTCCCAGACCGGGCGTCCATTCTTCAAACATCAAGCTAAATCAAACCCTCAAGATCCAGTTAAACAACTGAAAAGAAGAGATCAGAGTCTAATTTTACAGCTGAGAACAGGCCATGCCCCGTCAATAAACATTTAAATAGAATAGACCCACTACGTGAACCAAACTGTCGGCACTGCCACCACCATGAGGAATCAGTTGAACACCTGCTGTTACAGTGTCCAAGACTAACTGACCTGCGACATCAGCTACTCCCATCGCACCCAACCATCCACAATACACTCTACACATCATCACAACAACTGAGGAAGACTTGCACCTTTGTCAGAGAGGGAATGGGCTATCCAGAGCTACCTGCTCACAGCTAAAGGGATTATATCATCATCATATATATATATATATATATATATATATATATTTTTTTTTTTTTTTTTTTATTTATTTATTTTTTTTTTTTTGTTTTGTTTGGGGGGGGGGGGGGGACTTAAATCGGATGTTTCATGTGACTACTGATCGCTGTGCTCAATTTAATTCGCGTACCATAATAGGGGTGTAAAAGATAGCTCGCGCATAATCTAATTTGGGGGGGGGGGGGGGGGGGGGGGGGGGTAGAGTGTACATTGGTGATTTTCAATTGTTCTTTCGTTTAAATGTGGTAAGGCGAACAAAGCATTAGTACCTCATATTCCCTTCCTAAATATAAACTGGGCCCTACTGAATTGTGATTCGGCGATTGGTCTTATTCTTTGCTAAAGTATTTTTGCATATATTTGTCCTGTGTGACTTAGTAGTAAAATACCTCAGTATGCGGCACAGTCCATTTTATTACTCATTGTTACGACAGGGTTTATGATGTTAGCCACTTTTATAGTGAGCTCTTTTAAAGTTACGCATTAAGGGGTTTGAAATGATATTAATATATATTATGTTTCGCGCTTCACGGTATTGAACGCGAATTTGTAGAGTTGCTTAGATTTATGATGACGTCATGCGTTGGTATGGTAACACCTGACGACATTATAATTGTACCCTTTGTATTCTTCTTCTTCTTCTTCCTTCTTCCTCGTTCACCCTAAAAAGGACGGTGGTTGTGTCTGTGTGTCTGTTTGTGCCGGAGCTGTGATATCTGCACCTTTCGGTCGACACATCCGACTTCAGCACGGCATTTTTGGGACCGGGTTTGCCTTGCCTCTGCGATCCCTACTCTCTCAGCCAGACTGCAGTGATGCAGCCTGTTTCCAGGACCACCACGTGGAGGTGGAGTAGTGTCTTGGTCAGCTCTGGTTCGCTGACCCTGATGCAAGCAGTCAAGCTATGGGTCGCTGACTGCATTCTCTATTGCTGCATCTGTGGGTCCCACCCAAGTTTCCGTCCTAGTCAGACGTGACTTTTCAACGCTCCCGTTAAGGATAGTAATTGTGTAGAGGTTTCTCTATTATATGGCACCAGGGTCTGCCGACTTGTTATGGATACAACTAACGTCTCATTTTTATGGATGAATCATTCTTCGGTTCAAGAAGATTTGCAGGGAGTATATTATTAATAAGTATCCAAATTATAATTATCGCCAAACTTTGGTTATTCGTTACCGGATTACCGACATACGGAATCGCGAGTAAATAGCCAGACGTTGTGACGATTGATGAAGTAAGTACAGGAGACGCTCTTATATTTCGCATGAACATGATGTATAATTGATTAATACCATGTCTTATGGATGTTCGTTACCGTAAATAAAATGTATCTTGTGGACTCTTACCACCTATGGACTTATCAACTAACTATCGTTGAAGTTTGATCAGTTTTCACCCAACATTCGTCACCTTCATATATAAGCACGACCGCTCCAAAGAAATAAGTCAAAGATGATAAAGAGAAAATAAATAAAGACGTGGCCAGAAATAATGAACACTTTTTATTAATAAAAGAACTGTATAAAATGTCAAGCAGCAAAGACAGACCTCCAAGCCACAAGCACGCGCAACAAAGTGGTAACATTCATCCTGTTTCAGATTGGTACTATCATGGCTTTTTTGCTAGTCTTCTGGGACTCTTCTAGTTTTCTTTACTACTGTAAACATTCTTTTCAACCATTTCACACCTGTCTCCCTGCAGGCTTGAATTGCTTCTGCTGTTGGTCGGCCCATGCCTGGGGATTGATTTCGAGGACTGTTCTATATAACTCCTTCGATTTCCTGAAGCAATGAATCAGTTTCTAGCCGATCATCGTACCTTGGAGTGTGTATAGTGTCTGAGTGCCTGTTGGGTTGAGACGTTCATGGAAATATTTTTTCCACCTAGTCTCTCTTCAGTTTTCTTGGAATTATTACTGCTCCATTTCTATCATTAAGGATTGTTGTAAAATTGAAGCTTTCATCGCGTATCCTCATTGTTTTGATGCTTTATGAAAATCTTTTAGACGTTCTTTACAGCTGGCTGCTAGCGGCTTTTCTTTTGCTCTCTTTACTACTTGTTTTGGCATTTCTTCTTGCTATTCTATATTTCAAATAATCATCTTGTGTCGTGGATTTCAGGCAGGCTTTATAAAGTTTCTCTTTAGTCTTTATTGTTTCCTTGATTTCATCACTCCACCATGCTGCACTTGTCTTTTTGCCTTGTCTTATTTTCTTTGTCCCACATTCGTGTTCAGTGTCTCCATCATTACTGCTTTGAAGATGTTCCATCCATCGTTTACATTGTCGATTTTCTTAGGTGAAGTCTCAAAGATATATGTCATTTCTTGTCATATGTCTTCTCTGATATTTTCCTCATCTAACGTTTTTTTTTTTTTTTTTTCAGATTTGTAACGAATGCCTGTCCCTGCCCTTTCTGTCTTTCCATTTGTGGTGTTGTGTGGGTCATAATAACTGGTCGGTGGTCTGTCTCTATACTGATATTGGGGATGATTCTGGCATCTGTTATGGGTTTCCTCTACTTTGTCTGATTAACGTGTAATCAATCTTGGATGCTTGATCAATGTTATTCCGTCGGTACTCTGTTTTATTATTATTATTGATTTGACGGTGTTGGAGGAGGGTGTTGGTTATATTTAGCCCGTGTTCAGTTTATAAGTCGATTAGGTCTTCTCCATTGATGTTGCTTGTTGTTGATGCGTAACGTGGCGTTCCTATGCGTGTAATTTCTCCCAGGCTGCCCGTTTTGGCGTTTGTAATTATGGCGTTTCATAATGTATATAGCAGGGTTTCTCAACCTGGGTTCCACAGAACCCTAGTGTTCCGCGAGAGGTCGCTAGGGGTTCCGCGAGATATCGTGATTGGAATAATCGTGGTTTTTAGCGCCAGGCGATGTTAGTGTTCGCACTTGTGGGAAGTGACCGAGCAGCCTCGTATGGCAGTACGCAATAGGATAGTGTTCAATTTGTTGAGTGCCTTCTCGGTGTTTGACGGTATATGCTATTAACGCCGTCTGCTAAAGGTTAGCAGACGTGCAATCGTAAAGGTTAAGACATTTAATATATTGCGATAGATGTTTCAATTATTGAACGCTCCATACACGATCGATTATGACGTGTCTAGCGTTGTTTAGGACACAGTCGGTAACTAGGAGACGCTACCCTTTGTTACTTGACCGCCAAGCTGAATAGCTGCGTTTTTCTAACCTTCCAATTCAATGGCATGATATAGCCATTTATATGTGCATTTTTGATGGACCAGGGTCAGTCCTAGAACACTATGTGAGAGGAAAATTTATGGAGGTTAGTATTTAACTAGAATCCTCAGAAGGAGGAGAATAATCGTCAAAATTCGTATGAATATTCAGACTCGCAGTCTCACTGTCGGCAGGTAGCCATGTCTAGCTGCGCGTGCATATAGCTGTGATGTTCTGACGACAATACTGCATTGTATCCTTAAACGGACATTGACACGTAAACCAGCAGTCTACGTTATTGATTAATTTATGCATGACTTATACGGACTCATGTTCTGTTCCTATTTGAAATGATCATCCTGTGTGTACATGTGATTAAATATTACGGACTCAATCTGAAGGCATTAATTACTTCATTAATGTTGCTGAGTTCAAGTTACATGAACTACTTCTTCATACCATGCTACTGAGTTGTATGAACACCTTCACCCTAATTCGCGTAATAATAAACAAAGCACGATTAACAAAAGATCACTAAAGTAACCATACTCAGTGCATGATCTTCAACCGGCAAATAACTCAGCAACAAAGTGGCGGCCGAATGCGGGGAACGACAGAAAAAAGAAACAAACTTCTGTTCCTTACGCACATGTTAACCACAAATATTTACGATCAATTTTCGATCACATGATCCAGTCGAAGATGACGCAGTACTCATTATAATGCCTAACAACGTGACGTCACTGAAAGTCGTGTAGGTGATCTGTCGGAGAAACCAAAGTCGTTTTCTAAGTCTAACCAGGGGAAACATGAGCCATTGAAGCAAACACACGATATGGACTACAGGAGCAGACAGTCAGGGGCATTAGCCTAGCTGTTGACGACCTCTAGCACTGATCTAAGCAACGGAAAAGATAAGTCTAGTTGTTTTAATACTGTCGTCATTGCAAACAGTAATACTGAGTCCATGCCTTTTGCCTGCATAGGCATGTCTTTTCTGAATGTGTTTCATGTATTTTTTTTTGGGTTGTTTTAATGTGTTGTTAATTAGCGGGCCGGTTGGAGGGAACTGAAATCTCTGGGGAATGTCGCGAACAGCTGACCACCTAGATTTCAGTCGGTCTTAGGGCAGTTAAACGATTGCATTTTTGGAAGCCCCATTGAGGTTTGCCATTGGACTGCCTGTCCAAATCTGCTGTCGTCTGACGATTTGTGTTAGCTGTACCGTTCCGTAGATAACTGGCGTATTTTATTTGTACTAAGTTCACATTTTTATTCAGTTTTGTATCATGTTCGTTAACTATTTCGTCCAGTCTCCTCTTACTATCATTTATTTGATGATTGTTAAATGTTCGTCCGTTATGAGTCCTGTGATGTCATCATTTTTTGCATTCATTTTTTTTTTGGTGTACTTTGAATATTAAGTTGACCTCGGGTCAAACCTTGACCCTTCATTTGGCTTGTGACACTTCCGCTTGTTTTATTTAGTTCATAAATTCATTTTTAATTGTGAAAATGTCTTGTTTGCGTCTTGACATTGTTTGTACCCTTTAGTTGCATCATTGTTTTGTTTGTCCTCATGATATATATTAAATACTACATTAATAATATGATATTATATGCAATAATACACTTGTAATTTAATTTAATTAATTTTTTCTGACATTTAAGGTTAATATGGGACATTGCATAATTATGCAGTGATAGTCCAAGAAATTAGCACTACAATTTATAAGAGATGCCTAGGGCATAATAATATAATATATATATATTGACCAAATAAAATAATCTTATAGTCTACCTTTGAGGTAATAGACCCATTATATATTATTTAATATACTTTTCTGGTACTAAGAGAGTGACTTAGTACATTGAACAATATAATTACTAGGAATCATACCCAACATTATTGGATATTAAGATTAATTGTGTGATGTAATTACATTATAGTTAACAGATATCATAACTATTTATGATATAGTTAGTACTTAGATACAATATTGTTACAAAATATTGTCTATTAGTTGAACTTAGACATAAGAGTTCAATACTATTGTGATTATTTATATTGAATATTCCTAAGTTGAGTAAGTATAATAATTACTCTGAAGCTACTATTGACTATTTTAATCAGTAATTATCAATAATTACTTACCAGATAAAAGTCAAAATGCTTACTATAGACCATTTCGTTAAAATTGGTAAGGAATATGGTTATAAATCTCAAGAACTTCGTCAGTTTGCTGAGGCAGAACTGGAAAAACATAAAGCAGAAATGGAGGAACGTGAAAGAAAAGAAGCAGAGAAAAAGGCTGCATTAAGGAAAGAGGAAGAGGAACAAAAGGCTGCATTAAGGAAAGAGGAAGAGGAACAAAAGGCTGCATTAAAGAAAGAGGAAGCAGAACGTGAGATGAAGCAAATTGCCAAGGAAAATAGATTAAGAGAAATTGCTCAACAGGAAGAAGAGAATAAATTGAAACGAGAGGAAATTATTTTACAACAAGAAATGGAATTGGCGCGTATTAAATTGGAGACAGCAAGATTACAAGCACAAAGTGCTGATGCAAACCAGAATAATAACGCACAAAATGGATCATCATCCAGCCAAACTAAACATTTCTACAACTTTAAATTACCCACTCTCAACTTAAACGTGGACGACCTTTCATCGTTCCTGTCACGTTTTGAACAGACTTGCAAAACTAACCATTTGCCTGAAGAGTCATGGGTACTCAAGTTAAATGAATTCTTGGTTGGAGAACCACTGACGGCTTCTCAAAATGCTGACCCATCAATAGCAAATAACTACGGTGCTATTAAGTCCTTGCTTTTACGAAGGTTTCACCTGGACGAGGAACACTGTAGGTTGAAATTTAAGGGAATTTTACCTGAATCTCCAAAAGATTTTGCAGGATTCATTGCGAACATACGCAATACATTTAATAGATGGGTTGAACTGGCAGAAGTCAACAAATCGTACGACAAATTAGTTGATTTACTACTACGGGATAAGGTATTATCTTCGGTTAGCCAGCCATTTTTTGCATATTTGCAGGAGCGTAAACCAGGTACTATTGACGAGTTAGAAAAAAATTTCTTTAAACTACTGTTCGGCACATCCGAATGCAACCATTTCTAACTCCTCATTAAGAGAACCTCTACCTGTGGCGTCTAATATGGCCTACAATCATAATAACAAACAAAGACATCACAGTGTAGACAGAAGCAGGTTCCAAAGAAATCACAATGTTAACTTTCAGAAGGGACATAATAATGATTTCAACAATAAAAATGAGTTCAACAGAGGTAGATCACGAGATAGAAATTATTCACCTCAAACAAACTACCACAATGGTCAACATAACACTAATTATAATCGATCACATACTCCCAATAATAACAATAACTGGAATGGTAATAATCATGGCTCGAGACATCGAGATAATAGTTACTATAGAGGACGACGAGATAATTCTAACAATTATACTCGGAATCGATCTCATTCTCGGGGATCATCTCATTACAACCATAATACAGGGGCGGCAGTTACAAATAATACTACCCCTATAGCTCAGGTCCCACTTGACAATAATACAACACAGTCTTCTGCTGCATGTTTTGCTATTAATTATAATGTGGCAAATAGTTGCCAACAATGCAATCTTATTTTTCAGAAGGCGAAAGAAACAGTGCTTAACTGCGGACATATTATACCACAGGTAGGTCTTGCAGTCAACGATGGAACAGGCTTACTAATTTTTAACAGGGGATTAGTTAATGGATCCGTCGTCTCAGTGCTGAGGGATTCAGGATCCACGACGATTGGTATACGTCAGTCGCTGGTACATCCTAGCTGTGCGACAGGAGAATATGTACGCTGCATGACATTTGGTGGAACTATTGAGTTCTACCCAACAGCTATTGTTCATATTAGAACACCCTTTTTCACAGGGAATGTAAAAGTATGTATGCTAAAAAAGCCTATAGCTGATCTGATGGTTGGTCGTATACACGGCAGTAAAGATTGTACTCCAGATGAGATTATAGAATGGGAGAAACATAACCTATGCACTGGAAACGCCGTGACGACTAGAGCGCAGACTCAACTCATGGAGAAAGTTGATGATAATAAGATGGATGCAGACAACCAAGAGGAGTTTGTGGTCAATTCACCTATTGACAGGGAAACATTTGCAACCAAACAAAAAGAGGATAAATCTTAAAAAAAATTTTTTAAGCTGGTTGATAAAGTTGACAATCTATCCTCAGGTAATAATAACAAACATTGTTTTGTTATTAAAAATGACATATTGATTAGATGTTTTAATGACAAATCACAAATGAAACAACAAGTTATGGTCCCGTATACTTTTAGACGGTACATTCTTCAACATGCACATGACTCACATTGTGCTGGACATATGGGATATACTCGAACACGATCTCGAGTACTGTCTTCATTCTTTTGGCCAGGAGTGTCAAGAGATATTTCGCAGTATGTACGTTCCTGTACTACATGCCAAGAAGTGAAAGCACGTGGAGCTTTTCACACGGCGCCTATTCAGGCTTGCGATATCTCAGTAAGACCGTTTGACAAGATGGCCATAGATATTATTGGTCCATTGCTACCATCGGCCAGAGGACATAGATTCGTCCTTACGTGCATTGATTTGTGCACACGATGGCCAGAAGCTATCCCATTAAAAACCACCACTACTACAGATGTAGCTGATGCACTACATCTCATCTTTTCTAGAATAGGGTTTCCTAGAAAACTTTTATCAGACCATGGGTCACAGTTCATATCTGACACCATGAAGGAAGTCATGAAAACTTGGAACATTGATAGGAATTTAAGTAGTATTTATCATCCTATGAGTAATGGTGCGGTTGAAAGACTTAACCGTACACTTAAACAACTACTACATAAGGTTACTGCTAAGCACCCTCATGACTGGGACAGAGCACTCCCAGCTGTTCTATTTGCTTATCGGGAGGTACCGCATGAACAAACTGGCTTCTCTCCCTTTGAATTAGTTTTTGGTGCTCCCCCAAGAGGTCCTATGGGACTAATAAAAGACTTATTAATTGACGAGGAGATGACTCAGGACACTCAGTCATCTTACGAGTACGTGATTAATCTTCGGAAGAACATTATTGAGTCTTGCCAGTTGGCAACAGCTTCTTCTGAGGCTGCAAAAGCTAAGGCTCGATCTCTACAAAATAGGTCTCGACGATTACGCCAATTATTCCCAGGCGACGAGGCTTATGTGTTACTTCCTCACAATAACAATAAATTATTGATATCTTGGAATGGTCCTTACAAAGTCATTGATAAAATTTCCGACGTTGATTACGTCTTAGATATCAAGGGACACAAAAAGATATTTCATATTAACATGCTCAAGCAATTTCATACACGTCCTGAACACTTACAGTCAATTTTTCATGAACTAGATGACAACACAGTATCTACTTGTTATTATTCCAACTTATCTGTCATCCAGGAAGAAGAATCTTCTTTTCCTGAGGTACAGTTACCGTTACCGGTACCAGTAGTTCAACCTACTGAATCTTGGCGGGATGTAACCATCTCTTCAACGGTTACACCGCAACAGCGTCTACAGATTGCTAATCTCTTACAATCTTATCCAGATGTGTTGACCGACGTCCCGGGTCGCACATCGGCTATCAGTCATGACATTACTCTCAATGATGATACACCTATTCGTGTACATCCCTATTCGGTTCCTTTACATTTCCTTGCTAAAACTACTAAGGAACTTGAACAGATGTTGTCTCTGGGAATCATTGAGACTAGTAATTCGCCATTCTCTTCTCCATTAGTGATTGTCCGGAAGAAGGACAATAACATCAGACTATGTGTTGATTATAGAAAATTAAATGCTAAGACTATAGTTGACAGCGAACCACATCCACTTATCGACGACTTACTGCCACGTCTATCCAACGCAACTATATTTAGTAAGATAGACTTAACTAAAGGTTATTGGCAGATACCACTGACCGAAAAGGCTAAGTACTACACCGCATTTTCCACTCCACAAGGTCTATACCAGTGGAATGTGATGCCTTTTGGGCTTGTTAATGCGCCAGCTACCTTCATTCGCCTGATGCGACAAATTTTATCAGGTAGACCAGACGTTATTACATATATTGACGACATATGCTTGTTTAGTTCGTCGTTTGAGGAACATGTTTCGGGACTTAGATATGTTTTCGACACTCTAAGGAATTATCATCTAACTGCTAAACCTACAAAGGTGCAGATCGCGTGTAATGAGATAACCTTTTTGGGACATATCATTGGATCGGGATAATCCGAACGTTACCTAGTACAGTCTCCAAAATTCTAAACATAGCAGTTCCTCAGACGAAGAAACAGGTCAGGAGTTTGTTAGGACTTGTTCAATATTACAGTAGATTCATACCAAACTTGTCATCCATCACGGCTGTATTGTCTTCATTGTTAAAAAAAGACATGCCGGTGAAGGTGACATGGACTGGTACATGCAATGAAACTTTCAACAAAATTATAAATTTGTTCTCGCATGAACCAATTTTAAGACTTCCCGATGCTTCCAAAAGATTTTTCTTACGAACAGATGCTAGTAACTACGGCATTGGTGCATGCCTGCTCCAGAACCATGATGGCATTCTACATCCTACCTTATATATTTCAAGAAAGCTAAAGCCGGCAGAAACAAAGTATTCCACAGTTGACAAGGAACTTTTATCAGTTATATGGGCAATAACTAAACTTGAAAAGTTTTTGCTTGGTGCTCCATTCACCATCCAAACTGACGAACGTGCTGTAGCATCTTTGCGTCGATCTAACCACAAGAGCCAAAAACTCGCCAGATATGCAATCATCCTACAGCCATTTGAATTCTCCATTGAACATATTCCTGGCACTGAAAACATTGTGGCGGATGCGTTGTCACGTAATCCTATTGACGACGAATAATCAACATTGACATTCTTAAACTACGTCAATCATTACTACATTGAACACTATATGCATCACAGAATTGAACTAAAGACAATCAAGGTATACATATTGACATTGAAACTTCGTTTTAACGTCCATACACAATATATGAATATTCGTTGAACAATCATGGAACAATATCTGACGACAAGTCGAACTTATTATCCTATGTGCACTTAATTCTTGGATCCTAGGATAAATGACATTTCTTTCCAACGTAAACGTTTGAACATTTTTGCCTAAAAGAATTCATCAGGATCAAGACTACGGATGGATCATCATATCCTATACTAATTAATTAGTTAACTTAACTTCTTAATTGAATTAATATCAATAAAATGAAATGTGAGAAAAAAATGAAATGAAAGAACAAAAAAAAAGAGAACGAAATATGAAAAGAAGAAATCATGAAAAGAGAAAATAAATCTCACACAAGTATTAGATTATTATTTTTCTTTTAATGTACCTATACATTATTTAGTTAGTTAAATTAGATAGTTATTATTCACTAACACTTAACACACCCAAGTAAGTTAAACTTATATTCGAATTTCTTTCTATTTCTTCTCACTTATTTTGTCTTTTCTTCTCTCATAACATCGCGTTACATTAGAACCTTAATAATTTAACTCTTAGTTTAATTAATTAATTTAATTTTAATTAGTCAAATTAATTCCTATATGACATACTAATACGACAGACCTTACTTTAATTTAATTCTATCATTCACTATTAACACTGGACATTTTATTTAGTTGATATAATAATATGTATAATATTGATATATAATATGATTAATGTTAGATGACTATGACAAATAGTTAGTTGACATGACCGCGACACGGTTCTACTCAGAACATCGTCGGCCATATGTCACGATTGTATTAAATTTTTTTGAAAAATTGTTAAGTCGGATAGATCTTGAAAAAAAATCTATCGATTTTTTTTTCCCCGGTGTACAGGGAATTGTTACGGTATATGCTATTAACGCCGTCTGCTAAAGGTTAGCAGACGTGCAATCGTAAAGGTTAAGACATTTAATATATTGCGATAGATGTTTCAATTATTGAACGCTCCATACACGATCGATTATGACGTGTCTAGCGTTGTTTAGGACACAGTCGGTAACTAGGAGACGCTACCCTTTGTTACTTGACCGCCAAGCTGAATAGCTGCGTTTTTCTAACCTTCCAATTCAATGGCATGATATAGCCATTTATATGTGCATTTTTGATGGACCAGGGTCAGTCCTAGAACTATATATTAGAGGAAAATTTATGGAGGTTAGTATTTAACTAGAATCCTCAGAAGGAGGAGAATAATCGTCAAAATTCGTATGAATATTCAGACTCGCAGTCTCACTGTCGGCAGGTAGCCATGTCTAGCTGCGCGTGCATATAGCTGTGATGTTCTGACGACAATACTGCATTGTATCCTTAAACGGACATTGACACGTAAACCAGCAGTCTACGTTATTGATTAATTTATGCATGACTTATACGGACTCATGTTCTGTTCCTATTTGAAATGATCATCCTGTGTGTACATGTGATTAAATATTACGGACTCAATCTGAAGGCATTAATTACTTCATTAATGTTGCTGAGTTCAAGTTACATGAACTACTTCTTCATACCATGCTACTGAGTTGTATGAACACCTTCACCCTAATTCGCGTAATAATAAACAAAGCACGATTAACAAAAGATCACTAAAGTAACCATACTCAGTGCATGATCTTCAACCGGCAAATAACTCAGCAACAAAAAAAAAACAAACTTCTGTTCCTTATGCACATGTTAACCACAAATATTTACGATCAATTTTCGATCACATGATCCAGTCGAAGATGACGCAGTACTCATTATAATGCCTAACAACGTGACGTCACTGAAAGTCGTGTAGGTGATCTGTCGGAGAAACCAAAGTCGTTTTCTAAGTCTAACCAGGGGAAACATGAGCCATTGAAGCAAACACACGATATGGACTACAGGAGCAGACAGTCAGGGGCATTAGCCTAGCTGTTGACGACCTCTAGCACTGATCTAAGCAACGGAAAAGATAAGTCTAGTTGTTTTAATACTGTCGTCATTGCAAACAGTAATACTGAGTCCATGCCTTTTGCCTGCATAGGCATGTCTTTTCTGAATGTGTTTCATGTATTTTTTTTTTGGGTTGTTTTAATGTGTTGTTAATTAGCGGGCCGGTTGGAGGGAACTGAAATCTCTGGGGAATGTCGCGAACAGCTGACCACCTAGATTTCAGTCGGTCTTAGGGCAGTTAAACGATTGCATTTTTGGAAGCCCCATTGAGGTTTGCCATTGGACTGCCTGTCCAAATCTGCTGTCGTCTGACGATTTGTGTTAGCTGTACCGTTCCGTAGATAACTGGCGTATCTTATTTGTACTAAGTTCACATTTTTATTCAGTTTTGTATCATGTTCGTTAACTATTTCGTCCAGTCTCCTCTTACTATCATTTATTTGATCATTGTTAAATGTTCGTCCGTTATGAGTCCTGTGATGTCATCATTTTTTGCATTCATTTTTTTTTGTGTACTTTGAATATTAAGTTGACCTCGGGTCAAACCTTGACCCTTCATTTGGCTTGTGATACTTCCGCTTGTTTACATTAATAATATGATATTATATTCAATAATACACTTGTAATTTAATTTAATTAATTTTTTTCTGATATTTAAGGTTAATATGGGACATTGCATAATTATGCAGTGATAGTCCAAGAAATTAGCACTACAATTTATAAGAGATGCCTAGGGCATAATAATATAATATATATATTGACCAAATAAAATAATCTTATAGTCTACCTTTGAGGTAATAGACCCATTGTATATTATTTAATATACTTTTCTGGTACTAAGAGAGTGACTTAGTACATTGAACAATATAATTACTAGGAATCATATCCAACATTATTGGATATTAAGATTAAATTGTGTGATGTAATTACATTATAGTTATACAGATATCATAACTATTTTATGATATAGTTAGTACTTAGATACAATATTGTTACAAAATATTGTCTATTAGTTGAACTTAGACATAAGAGTTCAGTACTATTGTGATTATTAATATTGAATATTCCTAAGTTGAGTAAGTATAATAATTACTCTGAAGCTACTATTGACTATTTTAATCAGTAATTATCAATAATTACTTACCAGATAAAAGTCAAAATGCTTACTATAGACCATTTCGTTAAAATTGGTAAGGAAGATGGTTATAAATCTCAAGAACTTCGTCAGTTTGCTGAGGCAGAACTGGAAAAAACATAAAGCAGAAATGGAGGAACGTGAAAGAAAAGAAGCAGAGAAAAAGGCTGCATTAAGGAAAGAGGAAGAGGAACAAAAGGCTGCATTAAAGAAAGAGGAAGAGGAACAAAAGGCTGCATTAAAGAAAGAGGAAGCAGAACGTGAGATGAAGCAAATTGCCAAGGAAAATAGATTAAGAGAAATTGCTAAACAGGAAGAAGAGAATAAATTGAAACGAGAGGAAATTATTTTACAACAAGAAATGGAATTGGCGCGTATTAAATTGGAGACAGCAAGATTACAAGCACAAAGTGCTGATGCAAACCAGAATAATAACGCACAAAATGGATCATCATCCAGCCAAACTAAACATTTCTACAACTTTAAATTACCCACTCTCAAAACTTTAAACGTGGACGACCTTTCATCGCCTCTCCCACCCCTTATCCTGTCACGTTTTGAACAGACTTGCAAAACTAACCATTTGCCTGAAGCGTCATGGGTACTCAAGTGAAATGAATTCTTGGTTGGAGACCCACTGACAGCTTCTCAAACTGCTGACCCATCAATAGCAAATAACTACGGTGCTATTAAGTCCTTGCTTTTACGAAGGTTTCACCTGGACGAGGAACACTGTAGGTTGAAATTTAAGGGAATTTTACCTGAATCTCCAAAAGATTTTGCAGGATTCATTGCGAACATACGCAATACATTAATAGATGGGTTGAACTGGCAGAAGTCAACAAATCATACGACAAATTAGTTGATTTACTACTACGGGATAAGGTATTATCTTCGGTTAGCCAGCCATTTTTTGCATATTTGCAGGAGCGTAAACCAGGTACTATTGACGAGTTAGAAAAAATTTCTTTAAACTACTGTTCGGCACATCCGAATGCAACCATTTCTAACTCCTCATAAAGAGAACCTCTACCTGTGGCGTCTAATATGGCCTACAATCATAATAACAAACAAAGACATCACAGTGTAGACAGAAGTAGGTTCCAAAGAAATCACAATGTTAACTTTCAGAAGGGACATAATAATGATTTCAACAATAAAAAATGAGTTCAACAGAGGTAGATCACGAGATAGAAATTATTCACCTCAAACAAACTACCACAATGGTCAACATAACACTAATTATAATCGATCACATACTCCCAATAATAACAATAACTGGAATGGTAATAATCATGGCTCGAGACATCGAGATAATAGTTACTATAGAGGACGACGAGATAATTCTAACAATTATACTCGGAATCGATCTCATTCTCGGGGATCATCTCATTACAACCATAATACAGGGGCGGCAGTTACAAATAATACTACCCCTATAGCTCAGGTCCCACTTGACAATAATACAACACAGTCTTCTGCTGCATGTTTTGCTATTAATTATAATGTGGCAAATAGTTGCCAACAATGAATCTTATTTTTCAGAAGGCGAAAGAAACAGTGCTTAACTGCGGACATATTATACCACAGGTAGGTCTTGCAGTCAACGATGGAACAGGCTTACTAATTTTTAACAGGGGATTAGTTAATGGATCCGTCGTCTCAGTGCTGAGGGATTCAGGATCCACGACGATTGGTGTACGACAGTCGCTGGTACATCCCAGCTGTGCGACAGGAAGAATATGTTACGCTGCATGACATTTGGTGGAACAATTGAGTTTCTACCCAACAGCTATTGTTCATATTAGAACACCCTTTTTCACAGGGAATGTAAAAGTATGTATGCTAAAAAAGCCTATAGCTGATATAGGCTTATCGGTTTGGAACTGGGTTTTATTTAATACCACGGCAGTAAAAAGATTGTACTCCCATATGATAATTATGCGAATGTGGCACAGAAAAAAAAAAAACATAAAAAAAAACTATGCACTGGAAAAAACCGCCGGTGATTAGAACGACTAGAGCGCAGACTCAACTCATGGAGAAAGTTGATGATAATAAAATGTAAAATGGAGACCAGGAATAAACCATGAGGGTACAAACAGGGTGTTATTCAATTCTAAAGTTTTTCTCTAAGGCGTATACATTGCAACGAAAACTAAATACAGGACCTTCGGTTTGGGTGTTGGACAAAACGGTTAAAGTAAAATCATTCCCAGGTTTTTGGGCAAAAATGTGGTTGGCATCTACGATATCTGGAGGTCCGTCAGGTTCCTGCCGCAAATAAAATCCAATGTACCATTGTTGATGTTAAGATTCTACAATAGGAATGGATAACATTTAAGCCTTGTCTTTGAATTAGCTTAAGACACATCTGAAAAGGAGTCATTCATAACGTATAAGCACACTAAAATGTTTGTTATTGTCTATTACATCCTTGAACCATGAGATTCAGGCCGAGTCTCCACTCTACCCTCAAATCCAACTCATAACAGTGTAATTGCCTATCGTAGGGCACTTATTTTCACCTTCGTAGGTTGTCTGCAATGGATCCAGAGCTGTGAGTTCGATACCCAGATTCAAACATTCTCCGAAGATGGTGTTGGAGGTCTGGGTCATGCTCTTGGTTATCGATCAACGATCGTTCCGAGGTGGTGAAGTCTACCAATGTTTCATTTATACGGAACGTTTCAGCAGCCATGAGTCTTGTCAGGACTTCTACCATTCTGCGGTTACTTGCATCGTATCTATACAGGGCGGAGGAATTAAAACAATGTATCGTGAATTTTTCTCGACCACGCTATCTGACCATCCCCCATGGTCCGGTCATTTTTTGTTACCACCGTTGAGATTTTGGCATAACTTTCGCTGCTGCATGGAATCCCATTGAAGCTTGGCGTTAAAAAATAATTATTGTTTTTCCACCAAAAACATGGCGCCATTAGCTTCTGAAACGAACATTGATTTGATCACCAATTCTATTGAACCGCGTCAATCTTCTGTCCTACCCCACTGTAAAATTAGATACCATGGTTCGGGATGGCCACTTCTCGTCTTGTCCTTTGTAGAGGATTCCGAGCGACTACATTCGTACCGTACCAATGATGTGTTTTGAGGTGGATGAATTCCTACTTCAGGGGGAACTGAGACGATCCGCATGCTTTAAATTCCCTGTTTTACAACGTATTCTTTAGTAATCAACCTGTTGTCCATTTCGTTCGACTAGTTAAGGACCTACTGTTTATTAATATGTCCGCACTGTTGTAAAGCTTCGGTAGTTTTCTTGTGCGCTTCTATGAAAAAATAAGTATTGCATGCTGTTTGGCACTAATTTGCCACATTATATCATAATAGTGCATTTACATGCATGCAGAAGACTGTTGTTGTGTCTTGTATGTCATGTGGGGGTCCTTTGCCAGTCCCTATCACTCGATACGGGGTAGTTATATTTTGTAATTACGTCCCCTGTTACTTATAGGTTGTAATGAATGGATCCCCCGCGAATGTTAGATCGATTTCCTCGAGTTAATTGTTAGGGGGTATCTCGTGTTCCTCTTATTAATAGTAACTATTATCTTCGATGTCTCGGAGCCATTATATTAACCAATCCAGTTTATTATTATTATTTTTGGGAGTATGTGATCGATTATAATTAGTGTTATGAACCATTGGGTAGTTTGTTTGTAGGTGAATAATTTCTATCTCGTGATACTTACCACTGTTGAACTCATTTGTTTTTGTTTGAGGATATCATTATTATGTCCCTTTGGATGAAAGTTCAAAAACATTTGTGATTTCTTTGGACGAACTACTGCCAACTTATGTATACACTGTGATGTCTTTGTTTTATTATGATTGACGGCAATATTAGATCGCTACACAAAAGGTTCTCTTAATGAGGGGAGTTAGAAATGTTGCATTCGGATGTGCCTAACGAATGTTAGTAGTTTAAAGAACATTTTTTCTACAACTCGGTCCATAGTAACACCTGGTTCATTACGGCTCCTGCAAAAATGCAAAAAATTGGCTGGCTTACGAAGATAATACCTTATTCCCGTAGTAGTAATCAAAACTAATTTGTCTTACGATTTGTTGACTTCTGCCAGTTCAACCCATCTATTAAATGTATTGCGTATGTTCGCAATGAATCCTGCAAAATCTTTTGGAGATTCAGGTAAAATTCATTTAAATTTCAACCTACAGTGTTCCTCGTCCAGGTGAAACCTTCGTAAAAGCAAGGACTTAATAGCACCGTAGTTATTTGCTATTGATGGGTCAGCATTTTGAGAAGCCGTCAATGGTTCTCCAACCAAGAATTCATTTAACTTGAGTACCCATGACTCTTCAGGCAAATGATTTGTTTTGCAAGTCTGTTCAAAACGTGACAGGAACGATGAAAGGTCGTCCACGTTTAAGTTGAAAGTGGGTAATTTCAAGTTGTAGAAATGTTTAGTTTGGCTGGATGACGATCCATTTTGTGCGTTATTATTCTGGTTTGCATCAGCACTTTGTGCTTGTAATCTTGCTGTCTCCAATTTAGGATACGCTTCCAATTCCATTTATTACGTTTTTATTTTGGCTTGTGTTAAATTTAATTTCCTCACGTTTCAATTTTTTGCGCGGCTTCTTCTTACTGTTGAGCAGATTTTCCTCTTATTATCTGTTTTTCGCTTGGTCAATTTGCTTCATCTTTACGTCTTGGACTTCCTCTTTCTTTAATGCAGCCTTTTGTTTCTCTTCCTCTTTCAGTAATGCAGCCTTTTGTTTCCTCTTCCTCTTTCTTTAATTTGCAAGCCTTTTTCTCTGCTAATCTATTTCTTCTCAAGTTCCTCCCATTTCTGCTTTATATGTTTATACATTTATCTGCCTCATCAAACAAACTGACGAAGGTAATCTTGAGATTTTATAACCATATTCCTTTAACCAATTGTTTTTTAAACGAAATGGATCTGATAGTAAGCATTGGTTGACTATTTTATTCTGGTAAGTTATATTATATGATCAGAAATTTATGATTCAAAAAATATTGGAATAGTAAGCATCTATACGAGTTCAACTAAAACAATAGAGGAATTATTATCAAAGTATATCTCAAGGTTTGACCCGAGGTCAACTTAATATTCAAAGTACACAAAAAAAAAATGAATGCAAAAAAATGATGACATCACAGGACTCATAACGGACGAACATTTAACAATGATCAAATAAATGATAGTAAGAGGAGACTGGACGAAATAGTTAACGAACATGATACAAAACTGAATAAAAATGTGAACTTAGTACAAATAAGATACGCCAGTTATCTACGGAACGGTACAGCTAACACAAATCGTCAGACGACAGCAGATTTGGACAGGCAGTCCAATGGCAAACCTCAATGGGGCTTCCAAAAATGCAATCGTTTAACTGCCCTAAGACCGACTGAAATCTAGGTGGTCAGCTGTTCGCGACATTCCCCAGAGATTTCAGTTCCCTCCAACCGGCCCGCTAATTAACAACACATTAAAACAACCCAAAAAAAAAATACATGAAACACATTCAGAAAAGACATGCCTATGCAGGCAAAAGGCATGGACTCAGTATTACTGTTTGCAATGACGACAGTATTAAAACAACTAGACTTATCTTTTCCGTTGCTTAGATCAGTGCTAGAGGTCGTCAACAGCTAGGCTAATGCCCCTGACTGTCTGCTCCTGTAGTCCATATCGTGTGTTTGCTTCAATGGCTCATGTTTCCCCTGGTTAGACTTAGAAAACGACTTTGGTTTCTCCGACAGATCACCTACACGACTTTCAGTGACGTCACGTTGTTAGGCATTATAATGAGTACTGCGTCATCTTCGACTGGATCATGTGATCGAAAATTGATCGTAAATATTTGTGGTTAACATGTGCATAAGGAACAGAAGTTTGTTTCTTTTTTCTGTCGTTCCCCACACTGGCCACCACTTTGTTGCTGAGTTATTTGCCGGTTGAAGATCATGCACTGAGTATGGTTACTTTAGTGATCTTTTGTTAATCGTGCTTTGTTTATTATTACGCGAATTAGGGTGAAGGTGTTCATACAACTCAGTAGCATGGTATGAAGAAGTAGTTCATGTAACTTGAACTCAGCAACATTAATGAAGTAATTAATGCCTTCAGATTGAGTCCGTAATATTTAATCACATGTACACACAGGATGATCATTTCAAATAGGAACAGAACATGAGTCCGTATAAGTCATGCATAAATTAATCAATAACGTAGACTGCTGGTTTACGTGTCAATGTCCGTTTAAGGATACAATGCAGTATTGTCGTCAGAACATCACAGCTATATGCACGCGCAGCTAGACATGGCTACCTGCCGACAGTGAGACTGCGAGTCTGAATATTCATACGAATTTTGACGATTATTCTCCTCCTTCTGAGGATTCTAGTTAAATACTAACCTCCATAAATTTTCCTCTAATATATAGTTCTAGGACTGACCCTGGTCCATCAAAAATGCACATATAAATGGCTATATCATGCCATTGAATTGGAAGGTTAGAAAAACGCAGCTATTCAGCTTGGCGGTCAAGTAACAAAGGGTAGCGTCTCCTAGTTACCGACTGTGTCCTAAACAACGCTAGACACGTCATAATCGATCGTGTATGGAGCGTTCAATAATTGAAACATCTATCGCAATATATTAAATGTCTTAACCTTTACGATTGCACGTCTGCTAACCTTTAGCAGACGGCGTTAATAGCATATACCGTAACAATTCCCTGTACACCGGGGAAAAAAAAATCGATAGATTTTTTTTCAAGATCTATCCGACTTAACAATTTTTCAAAAAAATTTAATACAATCGTGACATATGGCCGACGATGTTCTGAGTAGAACCGTGTCGCGGTCATGTCAACTAACTATTTGTCATAGTCATCTAACATTAATCATATTATATATCAATATTATACATATTATTATATCAACTAAATAAAATGTCCAGTGTTAATAGTGAATGATAGAATTAAATTAAAGTAAGGTCTGTCGTATTAGTATGTCATATAGGAATTAATTTGACTAATTAAAATTAAATTAATTAATTAAACTAAGAGTTAAATTATTAAGGTTCTAATGTAACGCGATGTTATGAGAGAAGAAAAGACAAAATAAGTGAGAAGAAATAGAAAGAAATTCGAATATAAGTTTAACTTACTTGGGTGTGTTAAGTGTTAGTGAATAATAACTATCTAATTTAACTAACTAAATAATGTATAGGTACATTAAAAGAAAAATAATAATCTAATACTTGTGTGAGATTTATTTTCTCTTTTCATGATTTCTTCTTTTCATATTTCGTTCTCTTTTTTTGTTCTTTCATTTCATTTTTTTCTCACATTTCATTTTATTGATATTAATTCAATTAAGAAGTTAAGTTAACTAATTAATTAGTATAGGATATGATGATCCATCCGTAGTCTTGATCCTGATGAATTCTTTTAGGCAAAAATGTTCAAACGTTTACGTTGGAAAGAAATGTCATTTATCCTAGGATCCAAGAATTAAGTGCACATAGGATAATAAGTTCGACTTGTCGTCAGATATTGTTCCATGATTGTTCAACGAATATTCATATATTGTGTATGGACGTTAAACGAAGTTTCAATGTCAATATGTATACCTTGATTGTCTTTAGTTCAATTCTGTGATGCATATAGTGTTCAATGTAGTAATGATTGACGTAGTTTAAGAATGTCAATGTTGATTATTCGTCGTCAATAGGATTACGTGACAACGCATCCGCCACAATGTTTTCAGTGCCAGGAATATGTTCAATGGAGAATTCAAATGGCTGTAGGATGATTGCATATCTGGCGAGTTTTTGGCTCTTGTGGTTAGATCGACGCAAAGATGCTACAGCACGTTCGTCAGTTTGGATGGTGAATGGAGCACCAAGCAAAAACTTTTCAAGTTTAGTCCCGAAACATGTTCCTCAAACGACGAACTAAACAAGCATATGTCGTCAATATATGTAATAACGTCTGGTCTACCTGATAAAATTTGTCGCATCAGGCGAATGAAGGTAGCTGGCGCATTAACAAGCCCAAAAGGCATCACATTCCCCGGGGATAGACCGTGTGGAGTGGAAAATGCGGTGTAGTACTTAGCCTTTTCGGTCAGTGGTATCTGCCAATAACCTTTAGTTAAGTCTATCTTACTAAATATAGTTGCGTTGGATAGACGTGGCAGTAAGTCGTCGATAAGTGGATGTGGTTCGCTGTCAACTATAGTCTTAGCATTTAATTTTCTATAATCAACACATAGTCTGATGTTATTGTCCTTCTTCCGGACAATCACTAATGGAGAAGAGAATGGCGAATTACTAGTCTCAATGATTCCCAGAGACAACATCTGTTCAAGTTCCTTAGTAGTTTTAGCAAGGAAATGTAAAGGAACAGAATAGGGATGTACACGAATAGGTGTATCATCATTGAGAGTAATGTCATGACTGATAGCCGATGTGCGACCCGGGACGTCGGTCAACACATCTGGATAAGATTGTAATAGATTAGCAATCTGTAGACGCTGTTGCGGATGTAACCGTTGAAGAGATGGTTACATCCGCCTAAATGATTCAGTAGGTTGAAACTACTGGTACAGGTCACGTAACGGTAACTGTACCTCAGGAACAAAAGATTCTTCTTCCTGGATGACAGATAAGTTAGAATAATAACAAGTAGATACTGTGTTGTCATCTAGTTCATGAAAAATTGACTGTATGTGTTCAGGACGTGTATGAAATTGCTTGAGCATGTTAATATGAAATATCTTTTTGTGTCCCTTGATATCTAAGACGTAATCAACGTCGGAAATTTTATCAATGACTTTGTAAGGACCATTCCAAGATATCAATAATTTATTTGTTATTGTGAGGAAGTAACACATAAGCCTCGTCGCCTGGGAATAATTGGCGTAATCGTCGAGACCTATTTTGTAGAGATCGAGCCTTTGCTTTTGCAGCCTCAAGAAGAAGCTGTTGCCAAACTGGCAGAAGACTCAATAATGTTCTTCCGAAGATTAATCAACAAGTACTCGTAAAGATTGACTGAGCGTGTCCTGAGTCATCATACCTGCGTCAATTAATAAGTCTGTTTATTAGTCCCATAGGACCTCTTGCGGGGATCACAAAAACTAAATGTCAAATGGAGAGGAGAGAAGCCAGTTTGTTCATGCGGACCTCCGATAAGCAAATATAACAGATGCTGAGTGCTCTGTCCCAGTAATGGAGAGGTTGCTTAGCCGCTAAGACATTATGTAGGTAAGTTGTATTTAAGTAGAACGGTTAAGTGTCTTTCAACCGCACCATTACTCATAGGATAGGATTAAATACTACTTAAAATTATCCTATCAAATGTCCCAAGTTTTCATTGACTTCCCTCATTGGTGTTCCCAAGAGTATAAAAATGTTGACCCATGGTCTGATAAAAGAATTTCTAAGAAAACTCCTATTCTAGAAAAAGAAGTAAAGTGTTGTGCATCTGCTACATCTCTGGTAGTATGGTGGTTTTTAATGGGATCATAGCTTCTGTCCATCTCGTGTGCCACAAATCAATGTCACGTATGGCCGAATCTATGTCCTCTGGGCGCGATTGGTAGCAATGGACCCAAATCTTGTTACTATGCACATCTTGTCAGAAAAGTCAGGTCTCAATAGTAGATTAATCGCAAGTCTGAATCAGGCGGCTGTGTGACATCAAAGGGATCCAGAGCTTTTCAGATTCTTGGCATGTCGTCCGGGAAGATACGTACATACTGCGGAATAATCTCTTGCACGATGACTACCTGGGCCAAATGATAAGAAGACGTAATCTTCGAGAATCTGGGTGTTCGCGTATATCTTATATGTCCGAGCTACAATGATGAGTTCTCTACGGGCGTCGTTGAGCAAAGTACCGTCTCAAAGTAATCTTGGGACCATTCCTTGAGTTGTATTTCATTTGTGATCTTAGTCATTAAAAACATCTAATCGAATATGTCATTTATATTTACGAAAACACCATTGTTTCGTTAATTTATTACCGGAGGAACTACGAATTTGTCAAACTTATCACTCTCGGCTTAATAAAATTTTTTTATAAGATTTATCCTATATTTTGTTTGGTTGGCAAATGTTTCCTGATCCATAGGTTGACTCATTCGACCACAAACTCCTCATGTGTTGTCTTGCCATCCCTTTTATTATCTAGTCCAACTTTATCATGAGTTGAGCTCTGCGATTCTTGACTCGTACGGTGTTTTCAGTGCCATTGGTTATGTTTCTCCACAATCTATAACTCTTATCTGAGAGTAGTACATATTCGTTATTGCCGTGTAAAGAGACCAACCTTTCAGAACCTAGATATAGGCTTTTTATAGCTACTCTACTTTTCATTCCTAGTGAAAAAACATGGAGTGTTAAACATATGAAAAATAGTCTGTTAGGTGGTAGAACTCTCAATAGTTCACCAATGTTCATTGCAAGAGGTTAATCGTAACATATTCTCCTGTCTGTAGCAAAAGCTAGGATGGGCCTAGGATGCTCAGCGAGGATTGTTAACAGTCGAATGACGTATAACAATCGTCTGTGGATACTGAATCCCTCAGCAACTGAGACGACGGGATACATTAACTAATCCCCTGTTAAAAATTAGTTAGACTGTTCCATCTCGTTGACTGCGAAGGCTCCAGGGACTGTGGTATAATATGTCCACAGTTAAGCACTGTTTCTTTCGCCTTCTGAAAAATAAGATTGCATTGCTGGCAACTATTTGCCACATTATAATTAATAGCAAAACATGCGCAGAAGACTGTGTTGTATTATTGTCAAGTGGGACCTGAGCTATAGGGGTAGTATTATTTGTAACTGCCGCCCCTGTATTATTGGGTTTGGTAATGAGGATGATCACCGAGAATTGAGTAATCGATTCTCGAGTTAATAAATGGTTTTATTGTTGTTAGAATTATCTCTGTCGGCCTCTATACGTAATAACTATTATCTACGTTGTCGTCGAGCCCTGATTTTTTTACATTCCAGATTCTTATTTTAACTTCGGGAGAGTATGTGATCGTGGATTAATTTTTGTTTTGTGTTATGTTGACCATTGTGGTAGTGTTGTTTGAGTGTAGAATTAATTTCTTGCTCGTGATTATACCTCGGTTGACTCATTTTTATTGTTGAAATCATTATTACGTCCCTTCTGAAAGTTAACATTGTGATCTTCTTTGGTACTAATTTCTGGCTACACTGTGATGTCTTTGTTTATGTTTTTATGGATTGTAGGCCATATTAGACGCCTAAAGGTAGAGGGTCTTTACTTGAGGATCGTTAGAAATGTTGCTTTCGGATGTGCCGAACAGTGGTTTTAAAAGAAATTTTTTCTATCTCTGTCCAATAGTACCTGGTTTACGCTCCTTGCAAAATAGGCAAAAAATGGGCAGGCATATCGAAGTTAATACCTTATTCCGTGTAGTCGTAACTCAACAAATTTGTGTGTAAGACTTTGTTGTCTTTCTGGCAGTTCAACCCAACTCTATAAATGTATTGCGTATGTTCGCATTGAATCCTGCACTATTCTTTGGGCGATTCGGGTAACATTCCCTTATTTAATTTTCAACTTCTGGGTTCCTCGTCCACGGGGAAACCTTCGTTAAAAGCAAGGACTTAATAGCCACCTCGTAGTTATTTGCTATTGATTGGTGGTCAGCATTTTGAGAAGCCGTCAGTGGTTCTACCAACAAGAATTCATTTAAACTTGAGTACCATGAATCTTCAGACAATATTGGTTTTGTTTTGCTAAGATCTGCTTCACAAAGTGACAGGAACGTGAAAGGTCGTCATCGTTTAAGTTGGAGAGTGGGTAATTTAAAGTTGTAGAAAGGTTTAGTTTGGCTGGGTGACGATCCATTTTGTGCGTTATTATTCTGGTTTGCATCAGCACTTTGTGCTTGTAATCTTGATGTCTCCAATTTAATACGCGCCTATTCATTTTTGTTGTAAAATAATGTCTCCTCGTTTCAATTTATTCTCTTCTTACACTGTTGAGCTATTTTCTTAATCCTATTTTCACTTGGCCAATCTGCTTTGCAATCTTGCACGTTTGCAATTCATCTTTCTTTAATGCAGTTTTTTCCTTCATCTTTTTAATCCTTTTGTTCCTATTCCTCTTTCTTTAATGCAGTCCTTTTTCTCTGCTTCTTTTTTCATTTACGTTCTATCATTTCTGCTTTATGTGTTTTCCAAGTTCTTTGCCAACAGCAAATGACGAAGTTCTTGAGATTTATCAACCATATTCCCTTACAATTTTAACGAAAGGTCTATAGTAGCATTTTGAACTTATATCTGGTAAGTAATTACTGGTGATATATTACTGATTAAAAATAGTCAATAGTTGCTTCAAGAGTATATTTATTATATCTTACTACACTTAGGAAATATTCAATATAAATTAATACAAATAGTTACTTGAACTATACATGTTCAGTTAAACTATATGACAATATTTTGTAACAATATTGTCTCTATGTACTAATCTATATTTATAAATAGTTCTGATTATTGAATAAAAATGAATAATGTACTTTATCTATCACATCAATTTTCAAAATTCAATATCCAATGATTGTTTCGGGTATGTGATTCATAGTAATTATATATTGTTATCAATGGTCATAATGTCATTTTCTTTGTACAAGAAAGAGTATATTAAATAATATTTATAATGGGTCTACATACCTCAAGGTATTTAGACTATAAGATCTAAATTTTATTTGGTTAAACTATTATATAGTATTATATATTATTGCCTTAGGCATCTTCTATAATTAAAATTGCCAGTGCTAATTTCTTGGTATATACATGCAAATTTTGCAATGTCCAAATTATTACCTTTAAATGTCAGGAAGAAAATTACATTAAATTAAATTACATAGTGTATTATTTGAATAATATAATGTTTATATTTTAAAATCGTAGCATTTACTATATATCATGAGGACAACCCAAAACAGATGATGAAACTAAAGGGTTCAAACAATGTCAAGTACGAAACAAGAATTTTCACAGTAAAATGAATTTATGAAAAAAATTTTAAAACAAGCGGAAGTATCACAAGCCCAAATGAAGGGTCTAGGTTTGACGAGGTAACTTAATATTCAAGTACACAAAAAAAATGAATGCAAAAAATGATGAATCACAGGATCATAAGGACGATCAGATAACAATGATCAAAATAATGTGTAAGGGAGACTGGACGAAAAAAGTTAACGACAGGGATACAAAATTGAATAAAAATGTGAATTAGTACAAATAAGATACGCCAGTTATTACGGAACGGTACAAGCTAACACAAATCGTCAGATCGACAGCTGTTTGGACCGCAGTCCATGGAAAATCAATGGGGCTTCAAAAAATGCAATCGTTTATACTGCCTAAGGACGACTGAAATTAGGTGGTAGTGGTTCGCGGGACATTCCCCAGTGATTTCAGTTCCCTCAACCGGCGTAATTAACAACAATTAAAACACCAAAAAAAAAATACATGAAAAATTAGAAAAGACATGAATGCAGGAAACAAGCATGGGATCAGTATTACTGTTGCAATGACGACAGTATTTAAAAAACTAGACTTTCTCTTTACAGTTGCTTAGATCTGTGCTAGAGGTGTACAGCTAGGCTAATGGCCTAATGACTGTCTGTCATGTAGTCCTTATCGTGTGTGCTTCATGGCTCATAGTTTCCCTGGTAGACTATAAGAAAACGACTTTGGTTTCTCGGACAGATCACCTACACGACTTTCAGAGAAGTCAAGTTTGTTAGGCATTTTATAAGAGTACTGCGTCATCTTCTATGAATATGTGATCGAAAATTGATGTAAATATTTGTGGTTAACATGTGCATAAGGACAGAAGTTTGTTTCTTTTTTCTGGTCGTTCCCCACACTGGCCACCCTTTGTTGTGAGTTATGTTGCGGTTGAAGATCATGCACTGAGTCTGGTATTTAGTGTCATTTGTTATCGTGTTTGTTTTTATTACCGCGAATTCGGGTGAAATGTTTAACCACTCATTAGATTGAAAGAAGAATTAGATCATTACATTTGAAACATGCCAACATTAATGAAGTAATTAATT